>BGNK01000790.1:52339-170049 GCA_003297005.1 Symbiodinium sp. clade A Y106 | reverse complement strand
ATATATATATATACACACATTATATATACACATGTACACATGCATACATTCATATATGAATATATGATGGACCTTGTCGCGCCCCTTGTCGCGCCAGCCTTGTCGCAAAAACCCGCTTTGGTTACATACTTTGTCGCGCGAGGGGCGCCCCGGCCCTGTTACATACCAGAAGGTTTTGACTCACTGCCATATATATATATATATATACAGAGAGATACATGCACACAATACTTGTAAGCACAGGCACTCAGAACACTAGCTGTAGTGGTGGTGGTGGCGGAGGTACATGAGCGGTGTGGTAGTACTAGTACTGGTACTAGCACTAGTACTAGTACTAGTAGTAGTAGTAGTCGTCGTCGTCGTCGTCGTGGTAGTGGTCGTGGTAGTGGTAGTGGTACTGGTAATAGTAGCAGCAGCAGGAGCAGTAGTAGTAGAAGAAGTAGCAGCAGGACTCGAAGTAGTAGTAGGGACAGCAGCAGTAGCAGCGGTAGTAATGGATATGATGACAGCAACGAAAACGACCTGTATGCCGTTCTTAAGTCCGAATGCTAAATCCTGCAAGCCCTCAGTCAAACCCTAAAACCTGAACCCTAAGCCCAAATGCCGAATCCTATAAGTCCCGCAAACCCGCAAACCCAAACCCTGAATCGTCGGAAAGAGATTCGTGTGGGCCTGTCCACTGTTTGCCGGCTCCTGCGTGCTGGGTGCCTGAGCAAAGCGCTTGCCGATTCACAGCTGCACAATTTAAAGGCCCTTACGGGTTGAGCGATTGAGGGCGCGGAATTTAAAGGGTTTAGGAAGTTTAGGGGTTTGGGGCTTGCAGGATTTAGGGGTTGCAGAGGTTAGGGTCAACGTAAAAACCATGTTAGGGGTCACAACATGCATCTGGACATCAACCGTCAAATGCTGTATCTCTGAAAAGGGAGGTCGGCTTGAAACATTTATGTGGCCTAAGCTGCAACGTAAAGGCAATGCATGTAGTGATGGTACGAGTAGCAATAGCTGCAAGGGTAATACAAGTACCAAACATGTCGCATCTTTTTATAGGGTTTAGAATGGTTTAGGGCTTAGGTGGTGATTGGCCCACGTAAACCGCAAGTTTCTGCCGGAGCTCGAAGCAGGGAACCCCAAGGCCAAGACCATCAATCATACATCACTACCCATAGGCCCCAAAGTAGTTCCTTTTCGGGGTTCATCTTTAGAATTCTATAAGGGAATCCCAAAAAGGAACTACTTTGGGGCCTCTGGGTAAGCCCCGAGACGACTGGGTTTAGGGAGAAACTCTGCAATCTGATCTTGCAGCATCAGCACCAGCAATACGCACACGCTTGATAGCAGGTTTTTGTCAACGGTCCTACAAGCATGAATCAACGGCGGCGTTCAAAAGCAGTAGGACAGCCATGGTATTGATGTTCATGCAGCAACCTAAACTTTAAACTCTAAACCCTAAGACCTAAACCATAATAAAGCTTAAATCCGAAATCCTAAACGTTAAATCCGAAACCTATTTCATAAGCCCTGAACCCTATAATTCAAAAGCCCTGAACCCCGGCCTTCAGCTACAAAGCCGCCCTCTTCGATGTGGTCTCGCGCAACTCCGCCTTTTGTGTCTGTATGATTCTCGCCTCCCGTCCTGACAAAGAAAACTGGGTTTAGGGATAGGGCTTAGAAATTAGAGTTGGGTTTAGGGTGTTGAGATTTGGTGCTGTTTTTTGTTTGTGGGTTTGGGCTCAAGGTTCAGGGATTAGGGTCAGCTGGCTTGGTAGGTTCAGCCCAGCTGCCCGCGATAGTCATCCTCCGTACAACAATCCAACAACCCCACACGCAAGACCTAATGGACACTCCTTGGGGATTTTGAAGTTCAGAGCTTCAGATATACACATATAACAAAATATGTATATATATATATGAACACATGTGTTATATGCATTACATTCATAAACGGTACAGGAGGCTTCAAGTTTTCAATTTCGTAGGGTGTAAAACAATCATTTAAGCGCTCAGCTTGTCCTGCGTTCGACAACTCCTGCGGCCCAAATCCGCTCATTTGCGCCAGGCAGGCTTCGGCCGCTGACTCCAGGGAAAGGCGACGCAGGGAGCTGCGCGCTGAAGACCAGACCTAGACGTCAGGAGCTGTAGTTTAGTAATTTAAGGTTCTAGGCTGCTGAGCTTCGGATTCAGGATTGAGGCTGTTTATAAGGGTTTGGGCTTAAGGTTTAGCTTTGTAGGTTCAATATATATATATGTATTGAGTGTGAGCATCGATTGTCGGGTTTAGGCTTTTTGGGCTGAGGGTTTAGTACTGCATTGCACGGGGCTGATATTCCTGGGTTGCTGGGGGAGGGTCCTGCTTGCTTGCAACCCTGAGAACGCAGAGCCCTGGGCGGCCTTAATGAAGTAGAATAGGGTTTTGGGGTGTATTCTACTGGGCTGTTAAGTAACCAGGGAGAAAAAAGCATAAACTTTTATTTCATAAGGGTTCCTTTAAGAAAAAAAGTACTAAAGTATGGTATTCCAAAGCCCAGTATAAGGAGCCCTAAGGCATAATGTTGGTGGGCCCTTCGGGTTCAGTGCGTCGGGCTCTCAGTCTCAAAATTTTCGATTCAGGCAGCCCAAAAGCTCTTGGGTGGGCTAAACCTCAGGCCATAAGCCCCTATCCCCTAAACCCTAAACCCCAAATCATGAGGAACATCCCTTGTATTGTGCCGTAAAGCCTCAAGCACTCTTTGCCGGAAATGCTCAGACGACATGGTCCCCTACCATCCATAAACAATATTACCAGTCAATTATGAAGCTTAACATGCATAGCCATAGTAGGGGAAAACAAATTGAAAACAAAGATGAGATGGGCAGATAAGAGCAATCATCACAAAACAACCGCGGAATGTAACAGCCAAATCGCTAGCATATTCACAGTACAACTGATATCAACGATATTGACAATGACGTTGTAGAAATAACACAGCTCGAAAGATAACACTAATTTGTGTGGTTGTCGTTCGTAGAAAGGCCACCATTCCTGGTAGTGTGATAACTGAGAAAAAGCTGCCACAGACTAGACCAACAACCACAACAACAGCAGCAGCAGCAGCGCCGGCAGTGGCAGTGGCAGCGGCAGCGGCAGCAGCAGCAGCAGTGGCAGCGGCAGCAGATAATGACGACTGCAACTACCAGGACGACGACGAACAATATCTCTAGCAGTTGTAATGCTAGCACTAGCACCAGTAGCAATAACAACAAACGATAAATTTGATGCCCTGGTGCCGTGGCTGCCGGCTGCTCGGGACGTAGGCTATCGGGCTGAAGCAGGAGCCTTTCCCCCGTCACTGCCTTGGCTTCGGGTGGTTCTGAATGCAACGGTTCTGCAAAAGTTCCATACTGAGGGTTCTGCAGGGTTTGTTTTGTTTTGTGTCTGAAGTGCTTTTGGGGTTTTAGCGGCTGTTTGGGCTGCGTGCTTTCCGGAGTTTAAGGCTAAGGGCTCTTGCAGTGCACAGGGTCTGGGCTGTTGAAACGTGAGCTCTGCAATTCACGACTTCAGGGTTTCGGGTTCAGGGTTATATTACATTCAAGATTTTATCTTGAGGGGCTCCGACCGAAAGGGCTTCGGATGCAGGACAGCACGCAAAGACTGAGGGCCCTGATTTAAAGGGGCAGGAAGGTGAATTAGGATCCGCTGCTGGATCGCCAGCAAAGTAATTACACGACTCTTACAACAAGGACCCGGCTTGACAGGATACTTTCATGTCCAAGATATATCGGCTAGGTACTTGCAGTTTGGGGTGTAGGGCACACGAAAAGTAGAACACCGTCATATTAAGGATCTGGCAGGCACAAAATCTCAGCACAGGGAAGGTTCTACCTGAATCTTCAACCATTACATGCAGAAGTTTTCCTACGGACAGAAATCCAGATTCGGGATCGCTTGCAGCTACGAGTCTGAGTACGTTCCACATGTTGACCGACCGAACATACCAGTATGCAAAGCCCGGGACAGTGCTGGATGAAAGCCTCAGCCGTTTCATCTGCGACATGAGGGAGTCTTAGGCTCGATAAGGTACACTAGTCTGGACCCGAAATAATTCGATCCGTTTCGATCAGACAGCTCAATAGAATCGTACACGAGGCCCAGAGAACAAGCCACCCCGGTCCTAAACAAACACGCTTTGTTGCAGCAGGTGGCTAGCAGTGCTCGGCCCTGCCGAAACACTGCGGCGGAGGCCCACATCGTGCCGGCCTCTGAGGGTGTCGATGGCTTCTTATTTAGAGTTTAGGGTATGGGGTATAGGGTATATAGGGCTTAAAGTTTATAGAGTTTTAAGGGCTTAGGCTTAGGATTTAGGGTATCGGGTTTAGGGTTTATGGCTTTCAGAAGCAGTTGGACTCTGAGCATGGGGCCTTTCAGCGTTTAACCCGAGACCCTAAACCCGAAGCTTTAAGAGTGTTCAAGATCTTTGAGGCTCCTGCAAGGCTGGTCGAGAAAAACCTAGTTTGTATAAAAAACCAACTTACCTGGGCTTTTAAGTAACCAGGGAGAAACAAAGTACAAACTTGTATTTCATAATGGTTCCTTTAAGAAAAGAAGTATTAGAGTATGGTACTCCAAAGCCCAGTTACAGTACTTCAAGATTTGAGGATTCTTGGGGCATCTGGGACTTCAGAGGGGAGGGATTTGGGGTTGTCAGGCTTCGGGCTGTGGGGTTCTAGGGGTTTACGGATTTGGGGTTTAGCGTTTAGGGTGTAGGGCTTATGGTTTAGTACTAACATATTGGTGAAAAAAATTCCCCCAAAATGGTTTAGATGGTCTTTCAAGGTCAACAGGGTGTTTATTCAAGGTCTAAGTTCGGGTTTATTTCCACAAGGGCCGTGTCCTCGACGCATATAGCACCACTAGCACCGCGGTCTTGCCCTGGGGTCTCGTGAAATTCTATGGTTTAGGGATTGCGGCTAGGGCGCGGAGCTCTCAAAATCGGGGTCGCACTTGGGAGCCGAAGAAGTGCCCCAAATAAAGGGACCCCCAATTCAGAGAACGTCGCCTGTGTCTGATAGCTCTCATCCTCATGCCCTGGCACCTATAATCTGAATCTTAACTAGCACCAATAATCTAAGGCTCATTATGCCACAATTCAAAAAACCAATAACCAGAAAACAGGAGAGTAGAAAACCCTAATAACAGAATAGCATCCTTCTAAACCCTGAACCCCAAGCTCTAAATAACGATATCAGAGCGCAAACCCTAAATGACCACAAAAACCTTCGAAACATCTAATGTTTTCTATAAAGAAACATTATAGGCGTCGAAGGTTGCTTTGGTCATGTAGGATAATACCATAGTTTATACTAACAGATCAGGTAATATTATTTACGATCACATGCGTAATAGTATTAACAATGGTGTTTTAACAATCTGAGTAGAAAGAAACCATATTTACAACCACAATAACAACAGTACTCATGAATGCACTAATACTTACCAGAAGCAATACTACCAATGATAAAGGCTTAAAGCTTACCCGTCATAGTCATACAGAAACAATCATGATGCCCTGGGTTCTTGTTAAGGATGTTTATGTAATTTACCATAATACGGAAACCATAGTATTTACTATATGTAGATCCCTATTATGGTAACTGAAATTAACATACTCAAGAAGAGCCCAGTAGCTCTTCAAAAAAGCTCAGTACCCGGCCAGGCTCCGTACTTGGTGCTTGGCCAGGTTGCCTCACACCTGGCGACCTCTTGGCGCGAGTCGTAGAGTTCGGGCGCTGAATGGCTGAATGGTTTTTTTCTGGGTTCTTACTGCGGGGTTTAACTAAGTTACCCGAAAAAAAGAAGCCCTATTATCTACTATAGTTCTGTGAAGGATTAGGGTTCCGGGTTTAGTGCTTTTTGGAGTTGTTGTTGGTGGCGCTGGGTCCTACTGTCCTACTAAGATCTGGACGTTAGGGTGTCGGATTTTCGTCTTACTGTTTAGGGCTGTGGGGCTCTTTAGTGTTCGAAGCGAGGGTCGAGGGTTTGAAAGGAGAGTCTTACGATCTCAACGCGTCCAGTAACTTTGCATTATATAAGGCTTCTGAGGGTTGGGGTGGTTCTTGGGTTCAGGGTCGTGCACAAAATCGTAGTGGTTCGCGCTCGGCGAGTCTATGATTGACTGTTTAGAGTTACGGTATACGCTTTTGTCTCCGTGGATCTGTGATATTACGTATTCCTCACTATTATATTCAAGAGATGCGAGTTTAGGGCAATAACCGGAGAAAGTATCTTCAATACGGCCAGCGACCCGGTTGATCACTATGGCTGGTGTCAGAAACCCCAAACCCATACTCGAGAGCCCGAAAGCCTGCACAGATATGGTTCACAAGCCAAAACCCGTTCACAACCCCAAAACCCAAATTTCATCTGAGCCAAAGTGCCTTTGTGTGTGTGTCTCTCTCTCTCTCTCTCCAGCCAAGGGCCTGATACACTCGGCGCCAGCGAGCCCTTTGCCGCAAGGTTGGCGAAGGCCCGTGCCGTGCTGGCTGGCTCCAGCGGTTTGAGTGTAGCTTCCGCAGCCTGAAGGCATAGACACGGGGGAACCCCACATGAATTGAAACCCTACGCCCCAACACTACACCCCGAACCCTACACCCCAATCCTTCCACCCTATAAATCCTAAGCCCTAAACCCTAAACCCTATGCAAACCCAAGAACCCCAGCCCCAGCCCTGAACCTGTCAAAAAAGAAATGCACTCTGGGCCAAATGTGACACGAACCCACCAACTCCCCCCTCAAACAATTACAAACAAAACACCAAATACTAAAGCACCTATATCATATGTATATACATACATGTATATGTCAAGTACATATATGTATACATATACATACATATATATATGTCCTAAACGCTAAACCCTATATCCACAGAGAGCAGGGGAGCTCTGTTGGTAGGAACGGCTGCTGGAGGCAGGTCCACGTGCTTCGTCTTGCCGCGAGCCTCTCCAGCTTAGGGTTTCTTAGTTGCTGAGTTCACAAGCCCCAAAAAGTGCACACTTTCAGTTTTATAGTGGGTAATACTCTCACCAAAAGTGTAAAGTGTATCCACTCAGCTACTAAGGTTTAGGGTTTAGGGGAGCCGCTCCAGCTTTCAGTTTTGGAATCTGTGAGGGAGCTCCAGGCCCTCTTCCCTAAACCCTAAAGGCTAGCTAGGCCCCATCAAACCTACCAATTTGGGGGGCGGGGGTTCCATTCTACGACTTCTCTATCTAAGTCCTTAAGAATTCAGGGTTAAGTTTAAGTTTTACTCTAGGACCTCTAGGGCCGTTTGAGGTGTTGTGGCACTTTGTTGGTTGAAGTTTTGCCGACCCTGGGGCCGAAGTCAACAGTTTCAGGGTTTACGGAGGACGACGCAAGTATTGGCATCTTGGGGGCGGGCAAGAAGGGTTCTTCTTCTTCTTCTCAAGCATGTGTTTTGGGATGCGGGGTTCTTGGCAAAGCTGAGGGCTAATTGGAAGTTCTAATGCCAGAAGGATCTTTGCGAAGCCTAGTTCGGGCACCCGAATACTCTGAAGTCCAACTGACTAAACCCTAAACCCTCAATCTCACCCTCGCCCCAACACATCCTAAACCCTAAACCCAGCCAGAAGCCCAAACTCTGCTGCCCTGAATACACCACCAAAGCCAACCCAAACTTCTAAAAGCTATCCTGAAACCTCGCAGCCCTAGATCCCTGTCAACATCAAACGCTGAACCCCTTACAAAGCCGAAGCCACAAGAACGCAAACCAATAACACCAACAAAAAGAAACGCAAGGCCCTGGATCCTAAAACTTCTGAACCTTGAACCCCAGCCCTAGACTCTAATATAGGGGCCTTGATAATTAGAATAGGCATATTATATTGTAACTATAAGAAAGAACCCCCCCCCCCCTCCCAACAAAAACAAAAGATAGTATAGGTAGGCCCCTATACTGTCCTGGGCGATGTTCGACGCATCCTGGGCCATGCCTTCGAACAGCAACTTTCACCGACCAGCCCCAGTCCTCGCTGCACTTGACAAAACCAGGCCATTGTGGTTATAGGCCCAGGGTTTAGGGTTTAGGGTTAGGAACCAGATTAAGAAACCTTGCATGGGCCTTAATAGGGCCCTTACATGAATCCTACGATTTTGGGGGTTATAGGCCCAAGGTTTCTTAAGCAGGTTCCTACATTAGGACTCATGATCTTCGGGGTTCCAAAAGATTAAGGCTTTGTATGTGCTCGGTTCAAAACGGTCACGCTTCACAGGGTTTGGGATTGAGCTATGATACCGTCTTACCCATATGGTGCAGTCTCACCTGCATGCGAGATTCAGAACCTCAGTGACACTTTCGCTGCGATGCGCCAGCTTTCCCAGACACCGTGCGGTGCTTGCCGGGCACGGTAGCGTGAACTCTGTGCACCTCGGTGTTGGACATGCGAAACGAGGGAAAGGGACGGGGCTCGGGTTCGAACAGCGGTATAGTCTCATGATTCACTAACCTTCTTGCAGCAACATACAGAGTATGCAAATATACGGAGGTACAAACAAACATGTTGTGTGCGAAGGTATGTATGTATGCATGCATATGTTGTGTTATATTAGACGATGCTTTATATATACACATATATCAACATGTTATTAACAATACATTACGTTGTAAATCTATAACATATTTGATCACAGACTTCCCGCCTTGAGCTGACTGCATATGCAGCCGCGTCGAATGCGGATGTGTGAAAATAGCGCACTGCTCCTGACCGAGGCAAAAGCCAGAGGACACCCAGGACTCCGAGCTCGAACTTCTTGCGTACTTCGTCAAAACCCAACAAACATCTGGAGTTTAGCGCTTAAGGAGTAAGCCCCTTACCCCATACGCCCAAGGGGTAGAGGGTCTGGGGCTTTGGGCTTACTCTTACTATCGGGACCCTACAAACATAGCAGAAAAAACAGTGTATCTTGGCTGTATAAACATTTATGGTGGGAGAACTGACGGACATTCTAAGCGATTGACAAAATCCCCCGGCGACTTGTAGACGAAACTTCCTAAACCAAACCCGACGGCGGTGCCGCTTTCAGAAGTTTGGCAGTTCTCCATTAAGGAGACTTCTAGTAAGCTAGGTATTCACCATAGCTCCTGCAGTCAGAAACCTCAAACTTTGAAGCATCAACTCTAGATTGTTACATTGCTCAAAACTGAGAACCTAAACCTCTCGAACTCAAACCATCTAGACCCTGAGCCAACCTGAAAACTCACAAACCCAAACAACTACAACACTCAGAAAGAATGCACAGAGCCCCCTAGCCCTGGCACAACCTGGAACCCTGCAGAAGCAACACCCTCGCCAGGCCCCCCCTGGGCAAGACAGCCGGCAATGCGCCTGAGTCTCAGCCTCTGCTCGATGCGTTCTGTAGCTGAGACTCCTCAGACATTGCTAGCAAAAACAGAAACTATCTATCCTTCTTTCTATCTATGTACCTGTATGCGCATGTACACATCTCCGTCCATCCACAAATGCATACATGCCTTGACACAAACACACACACACACACACACGTACGTACGTACACATCCATGGTCCAGATTCTCCGGAACACAATCGTACATTCACGGTATCCGGGTTCGTCGACATAGAAGCGCCGCAAATCGCGCCGCAGCCGCTATCCTAGTGGGGCCCAAGCCAATACTACAAAAGCCGCCAAGCAAACACACGGTCTGATATCTATAACTCCTTAGTTATGGTACAGGGCACCATGATGGGATGCACGACGCTCCAATTTCTAGAACACATCGTATGTTTACATCGCTCCAAGTCGCAACAAGTGGTCAACAAGCCGAAGAAACTCGTGGGCTATGGGCTTAGGAGTTTACGGCTTTAGGGTATGGGCTTCTATCCAAATCGCTCCTGGTATGATGTAGGAAGGTATGTATATGACACTCATTATGAACTTGTCTTACATGTATGCATGCACGTACAAGCGTGAGTTTTTGAACTCGATGTGTCTTCTGGTATACCTGCATGTTTTTTCCTCTGGTTTCCTTCTCATAGGGGCCTTAAAACAATAACAGAGGATTTCGGGGTGTGATCCGACCATGTATTCCAAATGTATTAGCCCAAGGAATCGCAATTTAGTGACTAGTCCGGCCCCTACCCAAACCTGAAACCCAAGACCGTGCACGAATCATGGCTGGGAAGCTGGTAGTTGGGCCGTCGCCAACGTCCCAGTGACTGCAAGGCTGGGCGCATCCTCACCGAGGTGGTGGTTTAGGGTTTAGGGTTTAGGGTCGGTGCTTGTCGTGCATTTTCCTGCTTCTGATTTCGGCTTCAGCTTAGGGTTGGGCTGGTGGGCTTTAGGATGTCGTTGAGGCTTCTGGTGGATAGTTTCAAGGAGCCCCAGGCTCTGAACCCTTAATCCAGCTTGAGGGTTTAGGGGTTTAGGGTTTGAGGGGTTTCGGGTTTCGGGTTCTTGGGGGTTTAGGGTTTAGGGGTCAGGGTTTGGGTTGTTGGCTTTTGCTTGGTGTGGACTCGGACTGTTGGAGTTCTTTGAGTTCTTGCGGTGGTCATAGGTTTATGCATTTGGCGCTTAACATTGGGGCCTCAGTCACTAGAACATGGCGGGTGGATATAATACAAAATAAAACAGGAGCTGTAGGTATAGTGATATTGCACTGAACCGGCCTGCTGTTAAACCTGCAAGACCCTACGACGAAAATTCTGGATCAAGAAGCCCTAACCGTTGTCACGAGGCGTGCAAGCAGAGCACGACAACAAGAGAAGTGCATAACCAAAGGGTTGTTGTTGGCTTAGTTATGCAGCACCCTCGGGAAACTAAAGGCTAACCTTGGATTTTCTAGGAATTATGATACCTCCAAAAGTCCACAAATTACCTAGTCTACTGCTCAGTTGGAGTTGCTGGAAGTGGGCTTCCTTTTGCGTAGCTGTCACAGGGTGTGAGGAGGGGACGATATATTGGTCAGTGCCTTTTTGGGCGTTCGGATCACCGCTTTGTGTTGAATATTCATCTATCTCTCTCTCTCTCACTCACTCACTCACTCACTCTCTCTCTCTCTCTCGCTCTCGCTCTCGCTCGCCCTTTCCGACTCTGTTACAAAACAGGTGATGAACAATGTCACAAACTCCTTATACATGTATAGGTGGAGGAAAGAGCGTCAACCACCAGGATACGGTGCCGCTCAAGCGGCAAGGAAATAGCACTAAAGCCAACCGAGAAATCACGGACAACGCGTGGCTCCTGGATGCGGCAGGTGGCATAGCTCCACACCTTGCTTGACGGCCCAAAACAGTAAAGCTGTATGTCATTGCTTGACGACGGAACGGGGACCCCGAAACCTCAACCCCAAACCCAAAATCAATTCCGAGAACACATCTGATGGAGATCGGGGTTAAGGCAATGAAACTTCAGAGCGAAGAGTCTTCGCAACTCTAACCCCCACCCCTCTCCCCTTCACCAAAATCACAAAAAAGATAGGGTTCACAGCTTTCTCATGGTGGCGTTTGGCACTCTATGGGTCGACCCCAGGCGTTCTATACAGCATCAAGATAATGCAGGGGCCTTAACTATACGACTGAGGTCTAGGGTTTACTATAGACTACAGTAGTATCATAATACATTACGGAACTTCAACTGATAGTATAGGTGTAGAAATTCAGGTTTCTAGATTTTCTGAAAGTGTTTTGGAGTTTCAGGGCCCAAGTGTGTAGTCGATTTTTGCCCCCCATGATAGTCGTGGATGTGTGGTAGTGGGATTTGCGGCTTCAATGGTGGGCTGGCTTTAGGGCTCAAGGTTCTAACATTGCTAGTAATAGACAAAACAGCATTTTAACATATTAATACTCATACTCATGATACGGAAAATAGAAACTGTTTGATATAGTAATAGTAGTAGTACTAACCTTGCAATACTGCTAATATATCAGGGTGTTTAAAGAAAGTTTCAGCTTTGGGATGGTTTGCGAAGAAATCCCTATCCGACGCCCCGGTGAGCGGCGCGTGCCACTTGGAGGAGCCGAGGATTGCGGGTTTAGCTTCAGTGTATACGTACCTTAAGCCTTAAACTACCCTAGCCTACCTTTTTTGTAGGTTCTTTTTATCAAACATAATATCGAATTTATAGGGACCCTACCAAAAAGTAGGTTTTGGTAGTTTGAGGTAAGGATCTACAACAGATAGCGAACGAAAATGCACTTGAACTCTAGCTGCTGTACTATAGGGGCCTTACTAATAATTAAAGTGGGGTTTTGGGGCCCATTATACTATAGTTATAATCAGGAACCCCTAAAATAGTATAGGTAACTATTGAGGCCCCTATAATTACATGTACTGAAGCTCAAGCCTTTCCACCTTCCACCCTGATGCCTCTATCTAAATAATACCCGAGGGGTGCATGTACTCATCAATGATACACTTAAATTGATTTACGCGCAAAAGGATTCCGAGACAGGTACTTTAGGGCCACGGTACAAACTAGTATGTAGGCACATGGACCCTTAGGGATACTATAGGGGCCTAAATAATTACCTATACTATCTCGGGGGTTCCTTATTATAGCTATAGTATAATGGGCCCCAAAACCCTATTCGAATTATTAAGGCCCCTATACTAACTGCTGCTTCTGGGCCAGATTCGCGAGATTCCGGGTCTCGAGCAGTTCAGACTGAAGCAGCCTGGGCTCTTGTTAAGGAGTTAACTTAAGGTACCATAATTTAGGGTTCTATTAGGGGTTCTATAAGGGTTTATGGGTTAAGGAATTTAAGTTTAAGCTACCATAATAGGGATCTATAGTAAGTAATATGGGCTTCTTTACTATGGTAACTTAATTTAAAACCCTTAACAAGAGCCCAGCAGCTTCATCGCTCTAACTCTGGTGTCCTTCCACAAAGCTCGGCCGACAGTTCGCGTATGGCCTGTCTGCTGTGGGCTCGGAGGGCTGGGGCTTAGTGTTAAAGGTTTAGTTTAGGGATGGGAGTTTGACATAGCCTATGTAAACATTGAGCTCGGTAAACTACGACTCCTATGCACAGTATGCCCAAACACCTGTAGCGCATGGTCCGGTGTTGTCATGATACCTGTTGTACTGATCTGATTCTGGTAGCTGTTGTTCCTGGAGTACGAGAAGGATTCTCGGTAAGGTCGTTCTCAGCGCTAGTTCTGCCGGCAATCAGCTGCTAGTTGGAGTCATGGATTCATGCTGCTCGGATTGTGAGATTTACCTGCGCTCCTAAACTGGTCATGTTGCCGCCGTGCTCTGATTTACTTACCTTTGGTTAGTAGGGAATGGAGGAATGGGGTACAACTATAACTACTCTTACTACCCTTCTTCCATTCCCTACTAACCAAAGGTAGGTTTATGGAGGAACGGTACCAACCCAAAGTTCTCAAGTCGGTCAGTTTTTTTTCACGGCAAAAAAGGATTATTTTGCCCGATTTGGTTTAGGGTTTAGGGTTTAGGGGTGCAGGGTTTAGGGTTTAGGGCATCTTTTCTTGGCCGGATCATACATAGCAAAAGACTTAAACAAGGTTACATACACAGATACAGAATTTACGACTTCATCCAAACCGCCAGCCCTCAATGGCCCTCAATCCTGAACTCAAAACTCTTGACTTGTCAACCCCAGACACCCCCCTATCCTCCGTGATAAAACTCCGACAGCCCTTATAGAAATGTAGGGGCCTCAATCATTTGAATGGGTTTGGGGAACATTATACGATCATTCTTATAGAGGCCATAAAGGGGTGTTACTACTTCTTGTTGCAACTACTAAACAAACAACAACGCTGGCCTGCAGACCAACTCAAGTTTACGAAGTCCTCTGTGCTCAGCTAGCGAGAAGTCTGGTCCAGCGCCACACGAGCAGTCATCAACACATCCGCCTTCGGATGGGCTCTTGTCAAGGCATTCAGCTGAGTTATCATGACAACCAAACCATGGTCAATCCAAAACACAACGCCATTCCACCATCGCACTCATGTTGTGTGTACTCCGGTGCACACGGTGCTCGCAGGGCCCAAGGTATATCATGGCAGTTAGGTCATTGGGCCTGCATGTAGAGCTGTCTCGTTGTCGGATTCTAGGCTGTTCACTCTTCTTGGGGTTTAGAGTTCGAGGCTGTAGATCTGGTTCGGGGGCTAAGGCTTCGAGGCTCTCGGTCTGTCCAGGCTGCAGGTCTGTTCTAGCCTGCAGGATTGTCTTTCAAGGTCTCGGGCTCTGGGCGTCCGTGAAGAGTTGGGCTCTAGGTTGCTTTAGGGCGATGGTTTGGGGGTGCAATTGGTGTAATCCTAAACCCCAAACCCTAAACCTGGTTCAAGGACCTAAGGTTTCCGGAATTCTCGCTCATGCTTTCGGCTTCTACTTTGCATGGCCTCCGTGATGGACTCGTTCAAGGGTTGCAGGGGTACAACCATACAGCACATCCAGTCCTTCTAAGAGTGCGTGTGCTTACATAGTATGTCTTACCAGGGACTCCGATTTAGGCATGGTTCTGTCAAAAGTTTGCTAGCTTTCTGGGTACATCGGGATATCTCGGCAGCGATGCCCGAAAAAAGGGTCTTCTGAAAGGTTGGAGATCAACAAATTCCAGGGTTCTGGGGCTTGTAGGCTCTTGGGTCCAGGGCTTGGGCTTTACGGCCTGATTAGGGCTTGGGGGCTGGGACCTGAACGGCTTGTAATGCGATCCAGCCCGTTCTGGAAGATTCAAAAACCCCTGAACCCTACCTCGCCAAATCCTGAACCCTTAGACCCTGGATCCTAAATCCCTGAACCCTAGGTCGCCAAATTCTGAACCCTTAGGCCCTGAACATCCCTGAAAGCTGAACCCCAAACCCGCGCGCCTTCAACCTTACCTCCCTGCAAGGCGAAAGCCTTCGGCTAGTGCTGCCCAAGCACCGACGATATCCTCACCATCCTCTCTTTGGCTTTGTGTGATTCTTGTGACCTGAGATTCCGAGCTTCTGCGACTCCGGCGAAGTCTGAACATCGAAAACCCCATTCACGCTGTGTAGATCCTAATGGGATCCCACCTATGATCCTCATCGAAACGGGGAGGATAATCATGGGTCTAGATTCCATTTGCCTGCAGTCCACTTTCTCTGGTGACCTGCACTTCCTAGGTTTCGTAGGCTTCGACGGTTTAGGCTGTGCTTTGCGGTGCTTGGCCAGATGTTGCGTATCCGGCTTGGTGCTTTGAACACGGAGGGTCAGAACATTCGTAGGAACAACAGCTGGCAATGCCAAGGGCTTACAGTACTCCTTTGGGACTGAACAAAGTATACCAACCGACAGCCAATTTTATGCGGAGAGCCTTCCGCGAAAAGAGCCTGCAAGTGCGTCAACGCAGAGCCTGAGAGCCCACAACTGCACGACATCAGAAATACACAACATTCTAGCACCGAAACCATAGTTTAGGGTTTAGGGGTTTGGTGTTCAGGGTCTATAGTAATAGTCCTAGAAGTCGAAAGCCCGCCAACGCCCAGGGGTTCAATGCAGCCATGTCGCCCCGGCTCTGGCGACCGTTACCGGCTGGGTGCCTCAATCTCGCCAAGGCCGCGCGACCCGGTTACCTGGAAATACTATAAGGGGCCTTAGAACTTTATAATTAGACTCGGGTTCCCTTTAAAGGGTTCCTGTTAAAGGGGTCTATAAGGGATCTGCCATAGGGGTCTATGACACAGGGGCCTCAATAATTAGACTAGGGTTTTGGGGCCCCTTGTCCTATACTTTTTATAAGGAATTCCCCCAAAATAGTACTGGTAATTATGTAGGCCCCTATATCAATCAGAGCAGGGTCTTGGGGTACAACGCGCTGTAGTGCTGTCGTGATTTGGTACTCTTACTCCGTCAATCCCCGAGGATTCACCTGTAAGGAGTCCGAAAATGGGGTATCGGATCAAACCCTGGCGAGCTGGGTCAAGCATACCTGTGGGAACAGTGAGCAGCGGCAAACGAGACAGAGGACCCATTCGAACCTCCCGAGTTCTGCTTCCTGATCCTTGTCAGCACTTTACGCAAGCTTCGTTATCATTATCCCTCAGCGCTGTCAGCATGACTACCAAGGCTTGCTGCTAAGGTTCGTCTTGCTCTTCACCGTTCCCATCGAGATCACGAAACAATCATCGTTACATCCCAAGAATTCACTATCCTGCCTGCAATATGGCCAGCCATCTCTCTGCCGGCTTTTCCTGCGAGCTTGAACTTCAGCATCTGAATGTTGCCTGAAGCGCGCAGAGTTCATTCTCTTCTTGCCGTCTTCGGGCTGTGGAGCATGGGGCTTAGATATGAAGGTTCTGATCTTTAACTCACAGGTTATATGAAGCCCCAAAGCAGAAACCACCCAATAACTCCCGAACCACCCTTCTATATTCGAGCCCCAGTCCCCACACCCTGAAGTTTGTCAAGCAGCAAACACCTGAACTGCTACACCCCGCGCAAACTCAACCCTTGAGGGTCAACTGCTTATATATATATATATATGGTATGTACTTGTGGGTCTTAAACAACGGGTGCCTTCTTCAACGACTTGGGGCTAGAGCATGTACCGATTAGGTGTATGGACGAATGTAGACACGCCGGGGTTTAGGGTTATTCGCTGCAGCCTTCGATTGGACGCCAAGGAGGTGCCAAGTCTTCCTCCGAGCACGCGACATGGCCCAGGTCACATCATACCGGCCCCACAATCAGGCTCGGTTGCCCTTTACGAAAAAAGAGTTCGGCGGAGGAATTAGGATTTGGGTCTTCCCTTTTTAGGGTTTGGGGTTTCGGCTTAGGGTCGCAAGCTTGCGGGTTGTAGGGTTTCGGGTTTAGGTCACTTGAGCTGGGGATTCAAGTTTATGAGCTGTCGGACTTAGGAGTCAACCGTGACACCTACTCAATGCTCTTTAGGAGCCTACCTGAGCATATGAGAGATGCTGCGGAGTTCGATGCTGTTTTAGGTGTTGTTTTTGGTGTCAGGGAACGATGCAGACGTCACTTTTGGCTGAAATTGGGTTTATAGGGTTTGGGGTTAAGGGCTATGCTTCACGATTCCACCCTTTTCCAAGAGTTCAGGGAGGGTAAGAAAACACTCGACCGGGAAAGGCAGGATTGATCAGGACCGACTGCTAAAGTGATTAGTTCATAAAGACCCTTAGGGGGGTAGAGGGGAGGGGTGTAAGGGGCCTTAATGCCTCTAGCAAGCACCGAATAAGGCCTATGTAAGGAAGTATAGTCCCCTACCCCCCTCCCCCCTACCTCCCTAAGGGTCCCTATGATTCATGAGCAAAAAGCTTGCACTTGACGACAGAAGAGTATATACTTATAACAGATACTACACTACAATGTACAAAGTGTACTATGCTCCCATATACCGAATTCTACGATGCTTTCCTGTACAATGCTATACTATACCAGAATGTACAACTACATTCATGTTGAATCCCATGATTGGGCAGCCCAGGGTCAGATATTGGAAGAACTTTGCTTCAAGACTGCGTCGTAGGGTCGTGGGTTTTAGGGTTTCAGAGCTACCCTAGATCTTTGTGCGTGCCCGCCCGGACCATTCATGCCAGCGCTGTTCGCCAGTCGATGCCGGTCCAGGAGGCGACGGAGGATGCAGCTGCGGCCTTCAGCGCCAGACCGTCATCCTCCTGGAGGCGCCTCCTGGTTTACATAGGGTTTATGGTTTGGGGTTTAGGTTTTAGGGTTTAGGCTTTGGGGTTTAGGGTTTGGGGTCTAGGGTTTAGGGTTTATAGGGTTTAGGGCTTAGGGTTCAGTAGTATTGCGTCTCTGGGGCTGCAGACTCGACAACTACTTTCTGCATTACTCACTTGTTGAGCTACCATCCTCCGCAGGACCCCGACCGCTCTGCAGCCCTGAACGTCCAACAGGCCCCATATCGAACAGACAATGGCTTGGGGATGCGGCTGCACTCACAAGTAACTGCCACCACTCGTAATTCTGTTGGCTTTACAGCTACCACAACTACCTTTGCACTACTTGCTGCCGCAGCTGGTAACCGGATTGCTTCTGTGCAGCAATCTGTTGGTAGCTTCTTACAGTTAGATAGATCTCATGCTACGACTAGCAACAGCAGAAGGAGCGGTGGTGGTAGCACTGCTACTACTACTACTACTACTACTACTATCACCACCAACAACAACAGCACTACTACTCGAGCTGCTGCTTTGCTGTTCCCCCACAACTACAGTCCAAAACTGTCCAAGACCAGAGTATTGATGAAAGCGTGGCTGGCAATGTCAAGAACAAACCTGCAAGCCAAAAATTATGGTGGTGATATTTGCCATCATCTCTCCCTCATCGTCCCCACCATGACCGTTGACGTCGGCATTGGTAAACCGTGGCACCAACCCCAAAATCTTAGAAGGCCCGGGCTTTCGGTGCAATGGGGTCAAGGTTGGGCTTCGGTGTGATGTGTTAATTCTACTGGGGCTGCAAGCGTATGTGACTACCAACAGTTCAGGCTATTGTTCAAGATCCCCGGACTAGCTATGATAGGGTATATGGATTAGGGTCTTTACGCGTCTACTTTTCGGTGTTCAGGGCTCAGGGTGCGTACGTACCTTTGTTGAGGGTTCAGGTTAACTCGAGTACGCGAACAAATAATCGCAGCAACGATGGAGACAAGATTCGAAGCGAACAAAAGTGCTCGAGGGTCGTCGCAAGCCGCCTCCACCAAGCTTATGTGGAAACTTAGAAGTGGTCTGGGGTAGTTTTTCAGGCAATTCAAGATGCTCCTGCATGGGATCTGCCTGAACCGTAAAGAACCTACCATATTCGGGTTCCTGATATGACTTCATTCAACATCTATGTCTTCTAGGCTTAAAGGGTCCAGTTTGCAACTGAAGATCTTTGGGCGAGAGGCTTCGGGATTTTAGAGGTTTGAGTGGCGGTTCCGAGGGCTCCGGTGTGGGGGCTGTGAAGCTTGCGGTTTCAGGTACTTCATCGACTTAGGGGTTGTGTTCTAGGGTTGAGGGCTTTTTTCCTTCTAAGCGCACTTTTGCCAACAGGTGTGCAGCTGGAGGTTTAAGGTTTAGGGTTTAGCAGCTGCCAGAAGACAGCTGAAGGCTTGAAGGTTTTAGGATTAGCAGGCTAAGCAGGGTTCGGCCTGCGATTCAGGATTGATAGGCTTGGGTTGGTTTAACCCAATCTTAAAGGGGCCTTGACGACCAGAGCAGAGTTTGGGGGTGTACTGCGGTATCGTTTTTTGATGGGCAATGAACCCTGGCCTCTTGAAGCCCTTATATATCCCTACACTACAAGCCTGAATCACTGGAATTGGGTCTTAGGGGGCTTCATATCAGGGAAGCCTTGCCTGAGTGACTAGAATTGGGTATTCGGGGGCTTCATAACCTGAAATATCAGGGAAGGCTTCATGAATATAGCCTTAAACCCTATAAACCCGAAATCCTAGCATCCCCACTTTTCGGTTTTGAACCCGAAATCCTTTGGAGACGTAAAGACCCCAAGCAGTGGCCTTCATCGCCAGGTCGCGGTCGTCGCGCAGGCGATTCGAGGCGAACTGAAAAGCTAGGCCATCGTGGGACACAGCAATCTCGACGACCTGCGACTGTAGGTTGGGAGTTCAGGCTAGGGATTTCATAATATGGGCCCTCAATGATACAATAGGGTTGGGGGGACATGTTATAGTATAAGTAGAGTCGGGTTTGGTTAGTGAGGTTTAGCTATATAGAAACTATACGAGGGCATTGTGGTTCAGCCCTCTTTCTCACGCGACTTCAATCCCTTCAAGATTGAAACCCTAAACCCTAAACCCGCACCTTCAGGAGTCTTTCACAAGGTTTGGATTTCAGCTTCAGCGCAGCGAGGGCTTTGGACTTCACGGTTTCGCGAGCAGGGCGTAGAGTGGAGCTTCGGCTTGATCTATTGGGCTTATGAAACTCCGAACCCGAGGATCCTCAAGCTAAAACATTCTCAACAACCCAAAAGTAGGGTTTAGGGCTTAGGAGTTTAGGGTTTATGGGTTTAGGGTTTAGGATTAAGGGCTTATAAAAACAAAGCAAAGACGCCTACATTGAAACTCTACGCCCATCCTGCCTAAACCCAAGCACCGCAAAAACCCTGGGCTTTGACCAGCAAACCGCCTGAAGCCGACTAACAGCTCAGAGAGCAACCTACACTGCGCAAAATGTATAACAATCCACCAGATTCCTCAAACAAAGCAACCCAAACCCACCAGGACAGACGCCCCAAGTACCAAAAGGAGGCACACAAAACAACTCAACACATTATGAACTCCCAACATACATCACCCCTTCAAAATCCCACTCCAAACCCTAAACCCTGCAAGTTCAATGAACTTGTGTGCTTCAGCTCAGGGGACCAGCGCTTCACCACATACGCAGGTTGGGCTGAAAAGACATGCGAGCTTGCAGGTAGCCCTGGCTTAGTGCAACGCTTTGGCCTTGCTGTGTTGGGGGTGAATCTGCGAGCTGTCAAAGCCTACTACGTGAGTAACCAGGCTANGCAGGTAGCCCTGGCTTAGTGCAACGCTTTGGCCTTGCTGTGTTGGGGGTGAATCTGCGAGCTGTCAAAGCCTACTACGTGAGTAACCAGGCTACCTCCGGGAGACCCGTGGACTTGCACGGTAGCGGAGCCTTCCAGAAGTCTGGGAGGCTCGGGAGCTCAACACCTGAGCTTGGTACGATCCAGGGAGAAGCAGACGACTGCCTACCGCTCAGGAGCCGTAGGCAGACAGCATGTCCACAACCGGAGGTGCGATCACGAAGACGAAGGAGGGCGTGCCGCAATGGTCAGGAGAAGCACAGTCGTTCACTGAGTATGAGGAGCAGTGCTTGCTTTACGAGCAGAGTGTGGAGTACCACAAACGATACATGGTGGCACCCCGCCTCATCAGTGAACTGCAAGGACCGGCTAAGAGATTGGTGATAGGCAAGAAGCCCGACTGGGTTTCTTTTCCAGGTGGCGTGCGGGTGCTCCTCAACACCTTGAGGGCAAGCCTGGGCAAGCCTCAAGTCTCAGAGATGGCCGACTACCTGACCAAGTACTTTCGCCAGACACGGAGAAAAGCTCAAGAGTCTATGTCAGACTACATCACCAGGAAGTGTGAGGTGTACCTACGCGCCCAGCAAGCCCTACGGCGGGTTCTACCACAACATCAGAAGCCGAAGACGACAGTCACGCCGACGGGGAGTACCACTGGAGAGTGGGGGTATCCCACCTGGAGCCGGAGGACCAGCGCTGAATCCTCAGAGGGAACGTCACAGGCGGCGGCCCCAGTGGCGGAAGCCTCGGCAGAGACTGAGGCTGAGGAGGAGCGGTCAAGTCAAGATGACCAGAGCGACTGGTGGCGAGGTCGCTGGTGGCAGCCGGGATACCAGTCCTGGTATGGAGGCTGGTATGGCTACCAGTCCTACGGCTTCTACGACGGATGGAAAACGGGGCCTGAGACCCGTGAGCTAAAGGGCGTCGAGGAGGATGAGACCACCGAGATCCTCCCGGACTTTGTGCAGGGCTGGTACTTGTTGTTTGATGCGTCATTGAATACCACGGAGCGCAACCTCATCCACACAGCAGTGCAAGGGGATTACTCTCTTCAGAGAATCGCTCAAGAGTTGAGGTCGCAGTGGGATGACAACAACATCCGACAACGAGATGGACGCCAACAGAACAGCTACCAGGGAGAGTATGAAGCTCTAGGCTCACTGAGTGCTGGGAGAGCTAGTCAGTTGGAAAATCAGTCGTGGGAACTGGTACCGAGTTTGTTCCAGGACTTAGTGGGTTTTGGTAGGGCCGTGTTGCTTGAAGTTGGGGGTGAACCCAACAGCCATCTCACGACTGCGGTACAGGATCTGGTAGGACATGCTGGGGCAGCCAAAAGACTGTCCATCTGGAATGGAGCCGATTTGAGCTCCTCTGAGGGTGTGAAGTTTGTGTTGCGGCAAATTCGACTGCTGCGGCCGGGGCTAGTTTGGCTGGCCCCCTCGGACACTCCCTTTTCTCCTTTACAGCATACCAATTCAAGGACTGAGGCACAAAAAGAGGAGCTTCTGCGCAAGCGAGGACATGCACGGAAGTGTTATGCAGGGGCTTCTATTATCTACCGGTACTGCGTCCAGTTAGGAGTGCATTGTGTTTGGTCGATGTCAGAGAAGTCAGATGCATGGAGATTGCCAGTGATGCAACAGTTGTTGACCCAGACCAACCCCAAGCAAGCCATCACTCATGGATGCCAGGTTGAATTGCGCGGTAGTGACAACAACAGGCTTATCAGGAAAGGTTGGAAGCTCATCACTACGCATACTAGGCTGGCTCAAATCATGGACAGGAAATGCACTTGTCCCAAAGATTATGTTCATGGCAGGTGTGAAGGAGAAAGTGCGAGCCGAAGTGGACAGTACACCCAACCCTACGCCCAACGAGCGGCGGAAGCCATCACCCAGGAGTTGAGACATGTAGATGTCACTAGAGAGTGCCAAGGATACTCCACGTTACCCGAGGGTTTCGGCGAGGGTGGTGCTTGCGAATGCCACAAAGGGTTGGTTGAACAAGGACTTCAGTGTGGGTGGTGTCTTCAGGGCAGGATTCAGATCTTCGAAGAGGATCCAGGGATTCAGGGAGACCCTAAGCCCCAGGCTGCCCAGGATGAGGTATTGGAACCCGAACCCGTAGAGGACAACTTCAACGCTCAAGAGGTGATTCAGGCTGAGGAAAAGGCCCGGGAGTTACTTGAGAAACAGGACTTCAGTGAGGACGCGTGCTTGGGGTTGATCAAACAAATGCCCTTAAGAGCTCACAACTCTAGGCCGGGAAAACTTGGGGACAACAAGGTTCATTATCATCTTTTTGGCTCGTATGCGCACGGAGCTCAGTATGGAGTGAGCAACCGAACCAAGCAGTTGCAGAAGTGTACGCAGTACTTGAACAAGTTTCTAGGCTCCAAGATGACTGAGAACCGTAGATGGACCTCCCTTGTTGTCAGCAGAAACAACTCCATGCCGATACACAGGGATGTCAACAACGAAACCAACCAACCCAACATGGTCTTTGGTTTAGGAAACTATACGGGAGGTGGTCTGTGGGTGCAGGAAACCATACAAGCTAAGGAGATGGGACTTGTGAACCAAAGCGAAGAGAACCTCACCAAGAGGACCACTCCACATGGAGAGACCATATGGGGACGCAGTCATGAAACCAAAGGCAGGGTTGTGACGTTTCCTCCTAAAGCATGGCATGAGACGGAGCAGTGGAGAGGAGAGAGAGTGATGTTGTCTGCATACACGAGCCGAGGGCAAGAACACTTAGGACAGAGGGATCTGGAAGATTTGCGCAGAGGAGGATTCCCTCTGCCCCCCAGACCCAGAAGAGCGAGTCTGAGTGTGCTGGCGGTGGAAGGTTCGGAGAGGGACCGAAAGAAAGAAGAGGAGAGAATCAAGAGACAGTTGTATCTTCTTCACGCTGCGACAGGACATTGTTCGACGCAACACCTTGTGACAGCCTTAAAAAGAAGGAATGCCAAACCTGAGGTTCTTAAGCTTGCGACTGAGTTTCGGTGTTCTATTTGCGAAGAACGACAGAAGGTCCAACCCCGACATCTTGCATCACTGGAGCCGCTGCCACCCAAGTTCCACACCGTGAGTGCTGATGTGGGACACTGGACCCATCCGGAGTCCAAGGAGCATTTCCAGTTCTTGGTGATCATTGATGAAGGGTCCAGATTTCGGATTGCTAGGATAGTTTCACAGGGACCGAAACAACAGCCTTCAGGAGCGACCAGTGTTCAGTACTTACGAGAAGCATGGGCTCAGGTGTTTGGGAATCCTCGAACATTACGCCTCGATCCTGCGGGAAGCTTCCGAAGTCAGGCTGTGAAGGACTATTGTGATAGGCATCAGATATTCCTAGATCTGGTCCCGGGCGAAGCACATTGGAAGGTAGGTCCGTGTGAACAAGCGGTTCAGGGACTGAAGACCGTGATGGATAAATTGTGCCAAGCGGAAACCACCCTTGCAGCAGAAGAGGCGCTCGCCACGGCAGTGAGGATTTTTAACCAGCGGGATCTAGTAAGAGGGTTCTCACCGGCGCAACATGTGTTAGGACAAGCCCCAGACGAGACTGGACGTGTGGACGTGGCGGTACCAGCGGTTCCGCCGGAGTTTCTTGTGGAAAACCCAGGAACAGAATTCAGTCAGTCGGTGGCCAGAAGGGCGGAGGCAGAGAAAGCACATGCAGACTGGAATGCGAGGCAGAGATTAGTGAGGGCCGCGAATTCTAGGAGTAGAAGGGTGCTTGATTATTATCCCGGAGAGTTGGTGTATTTTTGGAGGCAACAGGACTCATCCAAGAACCGCCAAGGACCCCACCCCAAGCGAGGATACTTCATGGGCCCCGCTCGGATCCTTGCCACCGAAACCAAACGAAACCCCGATGGAACCCTTCAACCTAGATCCGCCGTGTGGTGTGTGAGAGGTCGCCAGCTGGTGAAGTGTTGTGTGGAACAACTTAGGAAAGCCTCTCCTAGAGAAGAACTCATTGAAGCCCTGACGCCTGCGGACCGAACCCCGTGGACCTTCACCAAAGTTTCTGAACAGATCGGTGGAAATCAGTATGAAGATGTGTCCTCTGATAGTCCCCATTTAGAGGAATGGCTCAGGGCTCAACAACCAGAAGAAGAGCAACAGCCCAGTCGACGACGAGTTACCTTCAAGAGACCTGCCCCCGCAGTAGAACCCTCGCAACCCTCAGACTCCGAGGAGGAATTGATCCCAGTGCAGGAGGATACCGAAACCTCGCGGGCAACAGCTGGGAACTCGAGAGCCTCAAGGAGACCACATCCCTATGGACACAGCGCCGAGGAGACGGGCGAACGCTGGTGGGACAAAGTGTCTGAAGAAGTGTGGTTCTGTACGGACTCAGCCTACTGGAGTGATCAGAGAGCAAGCGTTCAGGTCGAGGTTGAGATGCCAGAGAGTAACAAAGGTTGGACCAAGGCGCTTCAGAATTTCGAGGGATACATGGTCAGTGCAATGCGTCGGAGGGCAGTTGAGGTTCGAGAGCGTTACTTGACTGATGAGGAGAAGCTTCAGTTTCAAGGAGCGAAGGCAGTAGAGGTGAAGAACTTTGTGGCTGCGAAAGCCTTCGAAAGTGTCCCAGAGCACTTAAGGCCCAGCAAGGAGCAGGCTATCGGCATGCGTTGGATCCTCACATGGAAACAGAAAGAGGACGGTACTCTCAAAGCTAAAGCTAGAGCTGTCCTTTTAGGATTTCAAGATCCTTCATATGAGCATCGTCAAACTACTGCTCCTGTCATGCTGAGACAATCCCGTCAGATGCTCCTTCAACAGGCGGCACGACGTCAGTGGACCGTGTATAAGGGCGATGTTTCGGGGGCATTTCTGCAGGGTAGGGAGTACCCAGGAGTATTGCATTGTGTTCCGTGTGATGAAATATGTGATGCCCTGAACGTGCCACGCGCCAGTGTGATGCGACTACGTCGCGCCTGCTATGGCTTGGTGGATGCCCCTCTAGAGTGGTACAAGTCAGTAGATGAGTTCTTGGAGGGTGTAGGACTTCAGCGGACTTGGAGTGACCCCTGTACTTGGGTTTGGCGAGTTCAGGATGAGTTGAGAGGGATGATTTCGGGACACGTCGACGATTTTATGTTTGGAGGTTCAGACCAGGACAGGGAGTGGCAGGACATCCTTCAGAAAATCAAGGCCCGGTTTAAGTGGGGAGATTGGGAGCGAGACACGGAAGGCTTCACACAGTGTGGGGTGCGAATCTTACGGACTAGTGAGGGTTACCAGCTTAGCCAACCACAGTTCATTGAAGGTCTTCAAGAGATTCCCCTGAATGCCTCTAGAAGGAAGGACCGGAAGGCACACACAAGCGAAAGCGAAAAGACCCAGTTGAGGGCTCTTCTGGGTAGTCTTAGCTGGATGGCACAACAGAGCTCCCCACACATTTCAGCCTCAGTGAGTTTGCTCCTTTCGGAGGTCTCAACTAGTACAGTGGACACGGTAATCAGGACCAACTGTTTGGCGAGTCAAGTGAAGAAACGGAAGGACCACATCATGTTAATCCACAGTTACCAACCGGAGGAACCATTGGCACTGTATGCCTGGGTTGACGCGGCGTCGGCCAATCGGCCCGACGGAGGGAGCACACAAGGGATCTTCATAGGAATAGGACCTCAGGACATTCTTCAGGGGGCTGTAGGAAGAGTGACACCAATTTCGTGGCACTCCTCAAAAGTAGACAGGGTGTGTAGGTCTCCAGGAGCAGCTGAAGCTCAGGCCGCAGTAAATGGAGAGGACAGCCTATACTTTGCCCGCTACCAGTGGAGCGAATTGGAGTATGGCAACATCGACCCACGAGATGCCCAAGGAGCAGTTCGGAAAGTTCCAGGGTGCCTAATAACCGATTCCCGGAATGTCTACGATAAGCTCAACACAGAGATGCTTACGGTGAAGGGTGCAGAGAAGAGAACGGACTTGGAAATGATCGGGCTCAAGGAGGCTCAGAGGAATACAGCACTGACCATCAGGTGGGTTCATTCTGAAGCACAGTTGGCGAATAGTTTGACAAAGTCGGGAGGAGGTCGAGAACTGGAGTTGTACTACCAGATGCAGCACCAGTGGAGAATCGTGGAGGACAAGCAGATGCGATCGGCACGGAGGAGGAAACAAGATGGAGTGGCCCCATTGGCTACCGGTGAAAGAGATGAATGAATTTTTTAAAGGATGTTGAATTTGGAAGAGAAATTGTGGGGCATGCAAGTTCAATGAACTTGTGTGCTTCAGCTCAGGGGACCAGCGCTTCACCACATACGCAGTTTGGGCTGAAAAGACATGCGAGCTTGCAGGTAGCCCTGGCTTAGTGCAACGCTTTGGCCTTGCTGTGTTGGGGGTGAATCTGCGAGCTGTCAAAGCCTACTACGTGAGTAACCAGGCTANGCAGGTAGCCCTGGCTTAGTGCAACGCTTTGGCCTTGCTGTGTTGGGGGTGAATCTGCGAGCTGTCAAAGCCTACTACGTGAGTAACCAGGCTACCTCCGGGAGACCCGTGGACTTGCAAACCCTACACCCTAAACCTAAACCCTAAACCCTAAACCTAAACCCTAAACCCTAAACCCTAAACCAACCAACCTAAGCCCCCACCTCCCGGTCGTTTTGCAAACGCTCGGATACGAACTCGAGAGAGCGGCCATCACGGGGAAGTGCCCGTAGGACCACCTCCTGACTGTCAGATAGGGTTTAGGGTTTAAGGCCCCAGATAGGGTTTAGGGTTTAGGGTTTAAGGGATCAGAGAGCCCGGTAAAACGGCCTGGGATGCAGACAGCTGAATCAAACACTGCACCTGAAACTACATAAGGTACCAAAAAAATCTTAAACCAGGTGCAGCTCTGTAGCGCTTAGAGTTTTGGGGCTATTTGGGCTTAGGGTAGCCGGCTGAGGGTTCAGGGCTTATCATCCTCAGGGTACTATCCAACACTACTGCATGTTGCCATCACATAGGGTATGTGATATGTATGCATGCGCATTGTAGGTGTAAAGCTGTGGGTAGAATTGCTTGTTTGTGTGTATGCCTGCATGTACGTGTGTTAGACATGCATGTATGTATCTGTGCCTATGGTTGAACGAATGAATGTATGTATGTAATTACTTCTGCATGTCCGTATGTATAGCCGTATGTATAGAGGGCTGGATGGACGGATGGGGATGGATCTGTGTGTGTGCGCGCACATATACATACAGACGTACATACATACATACATAATTACATAATTACATCTGTACACATACATACACATACATACACATACATACGCACATACGTACATACATATGTACAGGCATACATGCACACATACATACATACATACATCCATCCATCCATCCATGCATGCATGCATGCAGGCATGCATACATACATAATTACATATAATTACATAATTACATAATTACATAATTGCATCCATACACATGCATACACATATTCATACCTATGTATGTGTGTATATATATATATAGACGAGTATGTACATGTACATGCTGTGCACAATGCCTGCGTACAGGTAGAGGTATAGGTGAATACAGATGTAGCTGCAGATGTGCTTCAGATGTATGCATGTGCATGTATGTGTATATGTGTCCATCCAGGTATGTAAGTAAGCAAATACATATGCACGTACATGTATAGGCATGCATATCTGTTTGAATATAGGCGATTTTATATCTACATGCACAAAAAACAGCTTAAGTAGCTAACACGCCCCTGAAGCATAAACCCTAAACTTTAAACTTCTACCCCCCCCCCCCCCCCCCCCCCCACCCCCCGTTTCTCACTAACTCACTTTGTGACTCATTCACTTACTCTATCTATGTCTTTTTCTACTACGTTTTCTTGTNCCCCCCCCCCCCCCCCCCCCCAAATCCCCGTCCTTGTCATCTTGGAAGGCTGGCCTTAAGTGGGTCCTGGGCTGTTGATTTACGTTACCACAATATTGCTGTAATCTTTTGATTCTGGTAAACTAAGACGAAGATAGCGGGGTTACATGAGCATCAGAAAGGGCTGCCCTCGTTGTTGTACCTTACAAAAGCTGAGTTCCCCAATCAGAACCCAGGCGCACAAGACCCGTCGCCACGACTGCGGCCTTGAGAATGAAGTCCCGGTCAGTCTGCAACCTCTCCGAGCTGTCAAAGCGACTGGGTGGAGGCAGTAGGCTTTTGGCTTGCGGCAAGGTTTTGCTTGGAATGTCGCGAGAAATTGCACTGAAAGCAACCACCCACAAGTTGGAACACGCATTTGGGCTAACTAGTGCGAGTTCCCTATACCTTTACCGTGAGGGCATGAGATTAAGGTGAAAACTTTCTGGCCTCTGCTGCAAGGCTGCAGATGAGACAAATGACAGTTTCAGCTGATATAACCCACAAAGGTACGTCTCGCCGTGCTCTTTGCCGCCCATGAAACTGTGAAGTGAATCGTCATCATGCCCTATTCATTCGGGGTATCCGACCTTCTGGTTCGTACACGGAAGAAGTCATCCTCGGGAAAAAGTTATTGCCCGAAGGTCGGAAGTAGGGTGGGGGTTTGAGTGTTTTCGTGTTGAGGGCTACAGGTCTGCAGCGTGATCTGAAAAGTAGAGAAGACTGTCTTGCATGCTTGACTTCGGGTACTTGAAACGTATTGCTTGATGCTTTGGAGCAGGACATCTGTCGGGGGCTGTATATGTGGCTTGGTTCGAATTGGGGGTGCTGCTAAGCTGCGATTTTTAATCAAACTCTTTGTTTTCTGGATACACGCCTCTCCATGCAAGTAATTTATTATCATGGCTGGGGGGTGCTGCATGTATGTAGCATAGAGTTCCTGTGAGAGCTGAGGAGCCAAGTTC
The DNA here is from genome assembly GCA_003297005.1 of Symbiodinium sp. clade A Y106. Taxonomy (NCBI): domain Eukaryota; class Dinophyceae; order Suessiales; family Symbiodiniaceae; genus Symbiodinium; species Symbiodinium sp. clade A. The sequence continues at coordinate 140,671 of BGNK01000790.1, read as the reverse complement.
AGAGCTACTTGTAGGGCTTTAAAGTGTATCCTACACCAGGTTAGGCTACGTCTTGCACATCGGATATCTAAGTAGTAGAAAGGTTGCGGGCTTCAGGATTCAGGGTGCTGGGGTTCACTGCTGAGAGGATCACTATGTCCTCAGGGTTTGGGGGTTGAGCGACACACGGGTGATCTATTTCGAGTGCAGTAGGATTAGCAGGGTTCAAGTACGTGCACGCAGGTATTTTGCACGAGCAGCAAATATTCTGAAGCCATCGGTTGAATATCTTGCCTCTCGAATACGCAGGAAAATGGGAGCTTAAGTTTTCGGAACAACGATCTTGAAGACCAAAACACCAGCTCAAAAGTTGGCAGGAATGCATAGGGAGCGCGTAGGTTCTGGGCTCAGGAATGTTCTGACAGGATATTGAAGTTCAGTTCGAAACCATCCTCACTGCGGGACCAGTCTTTCAAAGCTCCCTTATCAGTCTCCGTCGTTTGAACTACGAACACGAAGCACTAATCTTTAATAATCCTAACCCTCAGAGCTCTTGAGCAATCTGTGCTGTATCCCCATTCCCAACAGTTACCCTTCACCCCGGAGCCTAGTCCCTAAACCCTCAACCTGGAAGCAGGGCCGTGAACACTTGAGCTGTGTGGCCGTTCCGAGGCCCAAGACAGGGCCGCGCAGGCACCTCACAGGGAAGAGAAATCTGTGTAGAATGTAGCCGCACATGGTGGCTCTACGTGCATGCGTGCATGCCTGTCTGTCCGCCTGCCTGCCTGCCTGTCTGTCTGCCTGGCTGTCTGTCTCTGTGTCATTTTTCTACATGTATGTGATCTCTATCAAACAGAAACATGTACAAACAGAAACATGTACATGTATATGTCAGTTTGAAATTACAAGTGTACATAACATATGTATGTACCCATACGTGCGAAGGTAGGTATGTCGGAAGGTATACATAGGAATGAACGAGCACATGGACCCATGAACAATGAGCGAACGAACGAAGGACAAGCTGGATGAATGGTTATCTACATGCATGTATGCTGATGGTGTAAACACGAAGATGCGAGTGCACACATATAAAACTCGATTAAACCCTGCAAAAGCAAAAACCAGCGCACAAATCCCGTAAATATAGTAAAGCCGCCTTGAACCACTAAAGCCTAAACCCCCAAACCCTAAACTGCCTGAGCCCTAAACCTCTAAACCCTAATCCCCAAACCGAAACGCCTCAACCCTAAACTGCCCAAGCCCCCAAACACCCAAACCCCTAAACCCTAAATCCCCAAAACCCAAAAACTGCCTAAACCCTAAACTGCCGACACCCTAAACACCCAAACCTAAAACGCCAGGACTCCTTGCCTTGGGAAATGGCTGCCAGGACGACTGCGCGGTCGTCCCGCAAGGAGTCGCCCAAATGCTCGTAGGCAAAGCCTATAGGGCTTAGGGCAGTTTAGGGTTTAGGGGTTTAGGGGTTTAGGGTTCTTTAGGGTTGACAAGGCTTCTCTTTTTCGAGTCTTGATGGGGTTTCAAGTACAGATGTCTAGGAGGGTTTAGGAATTATTGCATCGGGCTTCGTGAGGCACAGGACGTAGGTTGTATAGGATTCATAATTCTTGGAAGGGTTTCAAAGGGGCTCGTTGTGTCAGACCTTTCTGGGCTCTGGCTGCTGACACGCTGCAAAGCATCATAGGGACCCTTAGGGAGGTGGGGGGAGTGGGGTAGGCGGCCCGACCAACAACTGCGGTTCAGGGTTGAGGGTATCCGATGAAGCGTCAACCCAAAACCCTAAACTGGACTGTTGTTTAAGTTACCATAGTATGGATCCATAGTTCATAATATGGTTTCTTTATTATGGTAACTGAAAACAAAGCCCTTAACAAGAACACAGCAAAGCCTAACAAACGCCAAGGCGCCGTTTTGAGAAACTGCGGCCAGCGCCGTGGGTGCATTTTCTCGCAGGCGGCAAGAGAGATGCTGCAGAAGACAGCCATCCTAATGTAGGGGCCTTAATAATTAGAAAAGAGTTTTGGGGTATACTACACAATACATATATATATATACATATACATATACATATACATATGCAATTATATTTTAATAATAATAATAATAGTAATACTAATAATAATAATCAACCCCAAAATAGTATTGGTAACTATTGTTCGGGTTTAGGGCGCTTTAGGGTTTAGGACATAAGATCTAGGGCTTTAGGGTTTAGGGATGATTAGTTTACCGGCCTGAATAATTGGAATGGTCCTGTTACTATCCTTGTTGTCGTCATTATCATAATAGTGAAGGTGTTTTGGCACTGGTCCTGGGCTACGGCAGCCCTGGCGATGTCGTCGTCGTCTCGCAGGCGGGCCGATGCGTAGGTCAGTGACGAGGGCTGCGCGGAGATCGCCTCCAGCATCACATCCTTGTCCTTGGCGTTTAGGTGTCAAGGTTTAGGGCTTGGGATTTTTAGGGTAACTTTGGGCGTTTTTGGAAGGGGGAGGGGTTTAGACAGTTTCAGATTTAGAGACTGTTCATGACACGAGCCATCGAACATAATATATCTTGACTCTGAAATGCCAGGTTGCTTTTGAGGCCTCAATAAACCATACCTGCAGCCCTCAAAAAATCTTGACTCCTTTAGGCTACTGCAAGCAACAGCTACCGACACTCGTCTCACCAAGATGGACACCCAAACCCTAAACCCCAAACCCCTAAGATGGATCCTTTAAACCCTAAAACCCCAAAACATAGACCCTCTAAACCTTAGACTCTAAATCCCAAGCCCCCAAAACCCTAAGATGGATCCAGCGTCGTCCAGAAACTCTTCCGCCAGATCTTCGGCCTGTGAGCAAGGGGTTCTACGGGGGCCTCAATACTTTCAATAGGGTTTGCTGTAAAGCGTTTAGGGTTTCATACGGGTTGTATGGGGGCTCTAGGGTTTGTAGGGTTTTAGGGTTGGGTTTCATTCGGGTTCTAGGGTTTACCTGACCCGCGGACTTACATAAGAAAGCCGAATAATGAGGAGTCGCAGAAGTTCTGTAAGGCAGGCTTTTTGGGGTTGATTAAGGTCGGGTTTAAGCTTAGGGGCTTAGGGTAAATGGCCTCCAGGGCATTATGGATTCTAAGTCTTAACCTGGGATGCTATTGTTGAGATCCTTACGATGCAGTTCTTAGCCCAGGGTTTTCCCCCAACAGCCCCCGAGCCTCAGTGCTAGACACGCAATGTGCATGTAGTACAATTTAGACCTTTGCAGGCTTGGGGTTTATAGACAGATATGGTTTAGGGTTTATAGGGTTTGGTCTAGCACATGTGACGAGAAAAGGAACATGTTTTGGCTGGGTATTGTGTAATTACGTTTCAATCAAGTTAACATTTAGCATCAGAGAGTCAAACAAAAAAATGGCTCGATCGTGTGCGAGTCCAGGGCCCAGCTGCTGGGGCCCAGCTGCCAAGAAACAACAGTAGGCTTGGCAGAGAAAATCACAAAGCGCCAAAAACAGTCGCACTTTGAGTTGCGGGTTTTCATTGCAGATTAATAGTTAGTGATATTTACAGACCCTAAGCTGGTTACGACCTCTGCGTCGAACCCCACTCAACTTGGTCGATGCCGGGCACAACTCCCCAACCCGCCCCCCCCCCCCCCACACAAAAAACCAAACAACAACAACAACTACACCCCACCTCTTTCAACACCACAACCCACACACTTNAAGTTGGGCTGTGGTGTTTTGTGTTTTTCATGGCAGTTTAAAATTAAGTGATATTTACACACCCCAACTGGTTGCCGCCCCCGCCGCCAACCCCCCCCAACCTGGGTGGGGCCGGGCCCAACCCCCCAACCCCCCCCCCCCCCCCCTCAAAGAAAAAACCAAACAACACAAAGCCTGACGCCCAACGTCTTAAAATCCTAAATCCCCAAACCTTAATCCCCAAGCTCTAAACCCGAAATCCTAAATCTCCAACCTAGACCCCGAAAAGCCCCAATGCCAGAGCCACCAATTTTGGTCGGGAGGCGATCTTGGGTGACTTGGTAACGGCCTCCAAAACGAAGCCTGGGCGCTTGATAAGGAACTTAAGCTGAAGCTACGGGTCCATTTCAAATCAATGGGTTTCCGTACTATGGTAACTTAACTAAACTACTAACATAGTATTTACACTTGTACGAAGGTATAATGGAGTATGACATATTGTAACAAATAAAATCTTGTATAGCATAGTCTTATCTTATGATAAAGTATAACCCAACATGATATAGTATGATGTTTTATAATAAACGCTAACGTAGCATAATAAAGTGTGATAAACTGTACAAGTATAATCCATTAGTATAAAATAAATTAGTACGATATGGTGGAAACTTGTAACAGATTTTGATATCTGAAATAAAGCAAATCTGGCATAAGACAGTATTATATCAGAATGTAGAATGTAGTATGCACCCTTAACTTAGTATAAGATAGTAGGATATAGTACTACATAGTAGGATATAAGAAAGTTACTACAATAACAAAAGCCCAGAAGCCCTTTTCGTGTTGGAGGCGCTCCGACACTTCGGAGAAGTGGCCACTCCTGGAAGTCTCCGGGCCAGGGTTTCGGTTTAGGGATGTTGGCGGTTTAGGGTTTGAGGGTTTAGGGTTTAGGGTTTCGGGTTTAGGGTTGAGGGTCTAGGATGTAGGATTAGGGTCTAGGATTTAGGATTGTAGTCGTCGTGCTGCCTGCAGTGGCAGTAGCAGTAGCAGCTAGCAGTAGGAGTAGGAGTAGGAGTAGGAGCAGGAGTAGGAGCAAGAGTAGGAGCAGGAGCAGGAGTTGCCGCAGCAAGAGCAGTAGCGGTGCCGTAGCACAAGCAGTGTTTTAGCGGTGGCTGTAGCATGAACAGCAAGAGTAGTAGTAATAGTAGCAGTAGTCACGGTCGTCGTCGTAGTACATACAGTATTGGGGCCGGCACGGATGGTTCAAAACTTCTTCTGTGGCCTCTGGACGTCGGGTCAGTATACTTCTTCGTCTGAAGGGGTAGGCTTTAGAGCTTAGGCTTTAGGGGTCCAGGGTCTGTAATTAGGGCTTTGGGTTTGGGGCAGCCAAGTCTCTGGATGCCAAGCAATGCAACTTCCCAGTCGTCTCGGAGGCTCTCAGCGACCATTTCGTCAAAGCATCGTTCATCCCGCGATGCAGCCAAAGCTGCTAAGACCACCTCCTTGTCCTCATTCTGTTGGGTTTAGGGGTTAAGTGGTGCAGAGTTTAGAGGTTTAGGGGTTTAGAGTTTGGGGTTTAGGGTTTCCTTGTCCTCAGGGCTTAGGGCCTCGTCTCGGCCAAGGTCCCGGGTCTTCCACTTTAGAGTTCAGGGCCTACTATAGGGGCCTCGATAATTAGAATAGGGTCTTGGGGCCCACTATACAAATTATAATTATAATAAGAACACCCAAAATAGTATTGTGATTATTTAGGGCCCATACGGTCTGCCATGTAAATTTAGACGCCGCAAGGATTAGCGATACTGGTCCTGACCTGAACCCTAGAAAAAACAAACTAATTACCTTTTTAGGTTGCTTTTTTATGATTTCTTTGCATGAGTCCTTAAAACGGTAGGTTATTCGGGGTGAAAGTGATTCCTTCCGGCGTAATGGGCTGGACCTAGACATCTGCTGCGAGGGAAACCGTGCTGAGAACGAATCCTATATAAGCCCCAAAGCCTACGTACCTGGACCCCAAACAACCTACCTTTTTCAGGACTTGTATAAGGAAATCAGAATGGGGAACCCTAGAAAGGAAGGTTTTATAGGGTCCCGGTAAACTCTGAAATCCTACACAACTAAAACTGCAAAACTTTACAACCTTAACATTCCCCATAAGCTGCCTATAAATAAACCATCGCAGAAGCCCCAGCAACACCCAAAAACTTCGTGGCCCAACCCCGGAACCCAAAACCAAGAAGAAATGCACCTAACAGCTTTCTGCAAAGTGTTCTTATAGACTCTATAGAGCCCAAAACATTATAAAAAAAACAAAGCGAAGCGACCCTAACGATGCTAAAGCCCCAGGAATCTCCAAAACCCGCAAAGCACTACAAAGCGCACTGGGGGCGTCTTCTGCAAAGTGCTCGGCAGCAGCTTGCAAGCTGCAGCCGTTCTCCGAAACTGCGGCCAAGACCACCTCGCGGTCCTCTTCGGAGGTTTAAGGTCTGAATTCGTCCAAGGGCCTTAGAGCCTAGGGCTTATACAACGGCTATGGGTTTACGGCTTGAGTGTTGTAGAGGAACCTTTCTTATTTGGGTTTGAGTGGGGGTTGAACGTATCATGGATTTTGAGATTTCAGTGGTTGTGGACTTTAAGGGGCTTAAGGCTCATAGAAGGGTTCCATCAAGGATTCTATAACGGTTTGTCCTTGATTCGCAGTTGCGGTCTTTTGAGGCTCGCACTCGGGCTTTAGGCTGATTCACAACTTTGCGGCGGGCTTGCGAGGCTTAGGACCTCTGGGAGTAGGTGCATTTTGAAAACTTGTGTGACACCTTGGGGTCGGGTATGGCTCAGGGAGATCTTTACAGGCTTAACGATCGTGGGCTTGCTTATGGGGCATGTTTTAAGGATTGCTTACGGTTTTCGGATTTGGCTTTGTTGTAGAGTTCAGCACCTCTGCGACCAGGCTGTTTTGGAGTATGGGGTGGTTTAGGGTTTAGGGTATAAGGAGACCTTTTTACACAGGCACTTTGAAACCTCACTTAAAGCCGTCTCCATGTCCGAGACGGGACGACTCTTTTCTGTGCAGGATGGGATAGGTGCTGACGCTCGATATCGCACAAGAACGGGCAATAGTCAGAAACAGATAAAGACAAGACAGGACGAACGTCGGGAACAGAGGAAGAGTCGAATAATGTCGGCACAGCGCTCCGTGCTCAAGACGACCGAGAGCAACAAGCTTGATTCAGAAACCTCAATCCTGAATTCCAGCATGGCTTGCAAGATATAGGATTCATAACTGTCAAGCGAAAGCTGTAGCGCTCCAAACTATCCCCGAGCTGCGGTGTAACACGCACTATATGGGGTTTTCAGGACATGCAACGGTGTACCCTACTTCTGAATCACCAAATAGTAGGACACGCGACAAAATGAGGATCCCAAACAGGGAGTTTAGCTTCAAGACACCTTAAAAGCTTGAAGCAACATATGAAGCCTTGTATGAGTACCCTAATTTGACATCCCATCGACCGGTCCCGTAACACCCCTGTGAAATCCTTTTAAGACCGGTTAAAGAACCCTTTAACAACCCTATTCAACCCAAAACTTAGAACACCAAAAACTTCCTAAACCCTAAACAGGTTTGGGGTTTAGGGTTTAAGGTTAAGTAAACCCTAAACAGGTTTGGGGTTTAGGGTTTAAGGCTGAGGGCCTGTAAAACGCGAAACCCTCAGTTTTGTCTTACTCCTCCGACTCGGCCCTAAACCCTAAACCCTAAACCCTAACTCGGGCCTCACGGAGGCGATCCGAAGCCCGAAAGAGCGCCTCTCCAGAGTGCGAAATGGCTGCGAGGATGATCTCCTTGTCGTCCTCAGGGCTGAAAGGGCTTTGGGTTTAGGGTTTAGGGTTTTAGGGCTTTAGGATTTTAGGGCTTTAGGGTGTTAGGGTTTATAGGGTTTTAGGGTTTATAGGGTTTTAGGGTTTATAGGGTTTAGGGTTTAGGTTCAAGGCTTTTTGGTTTAGGGCTTCGGGGATTTGGAGGTTTGAAACTGGGGGTTTGAGAGTCAGAGCTTGGGGTTTAGGCTTTAGAGCAGATGCGACTCCAAATCCTGAATCCTGAACACTATATGGGAGTTTCCTAAAATTAGGGGGTCCTACTATCTAGGGTACTATGACTATATAAGGGCCCCCTATTTTCGGAAAGTCCCATATGCGGACAGCGAACTCCTATGGAGGCTCTCCGGCTCGCAGGGCTTTTTGGCCCGAAGTGTAAGTTGGGAGATCCCCCCCAAGTTTCGGCAGGTGGCTAGAACATGTCCCATGTGTAGGTGTTAAGTTTGAAGTCTTTAAGTACTTGAACGCGCCCTTTCAGTTTCTGGTTACTTTCCTTCTGCATTCTCCTTCTGGGTCCTGTTTCGTGCATGGGCAGATCCAGCATTCAAGGCTCAAGTCATAGCAAGTCATAGCCCCTGAGGCACAAATCCTGATCCCTACAGTGCTGCACCCCAAGTCCCTCCCAGCGCTCCTGCCTAGGGCTATGTGACTGGAAACTTCGGCATGTCTTCTCCGGCTTCAGGCTGATAGAGATGGAATAGGACTATAGGAGTGTGTAGGCAGATTACGTTACATGTGTACAAGAAAACGAATACAACTGTTAATTATATACATATAATACATATATATATATATGTATGCATACATACATACGCACTTTGAACCTGCCGTGGTAGACAACCAGCGAATCCGATTGCAAGGCTGTCAGCTTGCACGCTCCGGATTGACGCCTTGCGGGTGTTCTTCATGGTGCGACACAAGAACATGATAAGGCACATGGCGACATGAAAGATCTGTCTGTCTGTCTCTGTCTGTCTCTGTCTGTCTGTCTGTCTGTCTGGCTGGCTGGCTGGCTGGCTGGCTGGCTGGCTGTCTGTCTGTCTGTATCTCTGTCTCTGTCTCTCTGTCTCTGTCTGTCTGTCTCTCTGCCTGCATACAGGGATTGTCTACAACATAATGTGCATTTGTATGTTCATATACATATACATATACATATATATATATATACTTTTTGCATATGTAAATATAAATGAATATCATATGTATTCGTATCTGTAGCTTCTATGTATATGTAAATGTACTGCAAATGTAAGAGGATGTGTGCACGTGTGTAGGTGTAGGTGCAGCCGTGTGTAAGCACTCATGCAGGCATGCATGCATGTATGGACGCGCGGCTTACCATGGCGAGGGCAATTATTCGTGACCAGCAATCCCGTCAAAGGGACCCATACTACAGGGGCCCTTGATAGTTAGAATATCATTTTGGGGCCCATTATACTATACTTATAATAAGGAACCTCCAAAATAGTATAGGTAACCATTAAGGCCCTTATAGTAACCCCAAAACCCTGAAGCCAAGCCCTAAACNCCCCCCCCCAAAGGCCGTTCCCGCTCGTGAAGGGGTTCCCGATACCAGGCCCTAATTCCGCCTGCCTACACCCGAAAACACTGAAAAAAAACCACGGAATCACTCCCAAACCCTCTACACCTCCTTTCCAAACACCCATCAGAAACCACTAAGAAATCCACAGATCTTTCCTGGAATTCTTGGGAGACCAGGTCGAGGATGCCCGAGTCAAGCTTTACCTTGGTCACGTTGTGGGAAGAAAAGAAAAAGTGAAGTGCTCATGGGCTCCTTCTCAAAGGATCCTTCTTATGGGCTCCGTATACAAAGCATCCTTTGATCTTGCATGGGCTTCCTTCCAAAAAAACATAGGAATCCTCAAGCCCAAAACATAAACAACAAACCCTGCGATTGACCAAGTTACAGCCAGCAGCAGAAACTCCCTGTCGCCCTGTTGGGGGGGGGGGAGCGACTGGTCTTTGGCTGGTTTATTTTGGGTACTGCCCCCATACAGTAACAGTCCATAATAGGGCTACTACTAAGGTCCTAATATATCTTTATTATGAATATTATCCAACTGTTACTGAGTGGGGGCAGTACCCAAGGTTTATTGTTTAGGGGCTTAGGGCTTATGGGGCTTCGCTGTAGGCGGATTCGAGGTTCGGTATGTGGGAGTTTCCGAAATAGTAGGATCCTTATTACAAGGACTTCAAAATGCGGTACCCAGCACTTAGCAGCCTAAGCTTTACAGCCTGTGGTTAGGGGTATTCGGGTTGAAGAGTTACGTAAGCATTGCGATGTCGAGCTCTTCGAGCTCTTGGCTGTAGGGAACAGGATACTGCGTTGCGTCCGGCAGTTTTGACCAGAAGCTGTCACCCTCAGTTTCTGCACCCCCGAGAGCCGTAAACCCGAAAGGCCCTATTAGGGTTTAAGGTTAATTAAGTGCTGAGAGTATAAACACTCTGCCAAAAAACAGCAAAAACAACTGCACACAGTCTCCCGTTGCTTTCTGGAGTCTGGAGAATGACCCTTTCAGCAGTAGGGCCCAAAAGTTGCATGAGCAGAGAGGATGCCTGGACATGTTTTCACCACCCCCACTGCACAGGCACCTAATATGGGATGTGAAAAATTACTACTATTATCCCCTAATAGTCAGTAATATAACTAGAGTTTCATGTGCTCAACAACCCTGTTCGAATTACTAAGGCCCATACACTCAACTCTTCTACCTCAAACCCAATCGTCGAATCCTTTAAGGAACACCGCATACCCTAAACCCTTAACCCAAAACCGTTCATGCCCTCCTTCTGTTTCTGTGCCGATTCGGGTTTGGCTCCGCCTGCAACCGCTGGGAGGCCGATACAATGGCATCGCCGGTCTCCGCCAGGGCCGCGAGAACGACCTCCAAGGGCTGATCTGGGGGTGTTCAGGGTTTAGGGTTCAGGTGGTTTAGGGTCTAGGAGTGTTTAGGATTTAAGATTTAGGGTTTTGGGGCTCAGCGGGTTTAGGGCTAAGGGCCTACCATCAAGCTGTCAAGAGCACCTGCAGACCGCTACTTGAAACACTCTCTTGGCCATGGGATGCCGGTTCCATGCGAGTCACTTTAGCTCTTAAGGCGGTCGCCTACTATGCGATTTCAAGTTCCGAAACATCGGTTTAGGGTTTAGGGTGCTTTGAAACTGCATGAAGCTTGGTTCACAGAATTCTGAGCAAGCGGGCTATCACATTTGAGAACCTGCCATCCTCCTTGATCTAGCTGCAGGATTAATGTATATGAATGTGAGGCCATTTCACCATGCAGAAATGGCTGTCTGGGCAGATGCACCTCATCAGCCAGAACTGCATCAGAACAAAAATGAGTCTATATAAGCATGGCGATCTCTATTGGTATCCCTTTTCAGGAATTTCAGTGGATCTTGTTGTTCATTCGTCTGAGCTCGCCTCCTGCAGCCCGGTCTTTCTTACGAATGCTATTGATAAGTTCACGCTCTCCTTTCCGTGATGATCCGTATCCTACTCAGCCATGAACTTTGCGGATGAACTCTGATCTCGACTTGCCGAAGATGCCCAACAAATCCCGACACTGTGCGACCCTGCCGGTTAAGTGAAAGACCGCCGCCGCCGTTTCGGAACGATGACCCCATCCAGAGGTAAAAAGGAAGCATTGCTCTGTGAAAGGCCTCAAAGATCCTCAAAGCTTTAGAAGAGGCTTGGGTCCGCCTAGAGAGCGAGGCCCAAATCTCTGCTTACGAAGACATCCGAAGAAAACGGCCGACTCGGTCTGCTCGGTAGACTCTTCGACCTTCACCTCCAGCTCTGTTTGGGGCCAGGCCTTAAACCCTAAACCTCAAACCAAGAACCCGTGAAGAGGCGAACCTTGAATTCTCTGCACCATTGAGCCTAGACATGCAAGCCACGCACCGGACAGCCAACACACGTCGCAAAAGGGCTGAAACGTAGGGTTTTAGGATGGGGATCAGGGCTGAAGGATGCTTAAGGCATGGAATAGACTGCAGGGTTAGGGTCCCGAAACACGAAACCCTGGCCGTGAAGCTCTCAGACCAGTACATCCTGACAAAGACCCAAAGCCACCTTGAAATAATCATCCTACCTTTTCACCGAATGCCTTATAAGAACATATAAGCCTTAAGTCAAATCAAAACACCCCTGTTCCAGCTTACGCGCATAATTAGAGCCTACAGTACAAAGGCATTCCCTAAAACTCTCTCTCTCTCCCTTACTGAACCGCTTTCGACTCTGACCACAAGCCCCAAAATCGCTTAAACCCTAAGCCCAAAAACTAAAGACCCAAAGCCCTGTAGCCTCGACCCCCAAACGCCAAAACCATAACTAGGTGAGGCTTTTAAAGCTTTTGAAAAATATTAGTAAATAAGATCCTCTTAAGCCCAATAAGGGAACATATAAAATGTCCCAAAGCCCTACCTACATAAACCCAAAGGCCCAGCAACCCTAAACCATCAACCCCTAAACCCAACACCCCAAAAACCCTAAACCCGACACCCGCAAAACCCCAGGCCTCAAAACCCCCAAATCCCTGAACCCTGAATGCAACACCCCTAACCCTAAGCCCAGAACCCAAAAGGCCTCTTCATCATCATGCAGAGCCCATGGCAAGCAATCCAAGGCCTGAACGACGGCCCGTCACACCCATAGCCCTCCCCCAAAAAACACATCCATCCATCCATCCCTCCGTCCGTCCATGCATGCATATACACACGGGTACGTAGTACGGACATACAGGTGTTAGGTGTAGTCGACTCAACAGCCGCTGCTCGAGCTTGACCATTCTTATGGGCTGGCAGGACCTGTGGATGAGGAATGGTGCGGATGGGGGGGATAATTGACATGATCAAGCCGGTAAGTCGTAGTGCTACCAGGCGAGCTCAGGTCTAGTGACGGCGTTGCCATTGCAACTTCAACGATGTCATCCGGGAAAGCCTGCTGATTTCTCATGATATACTGTGTGTCCCACAAACGGAGACGAGGGCCTTCTTATTGCGGCCCACTTAAGCACGTCAGCAAGCTAGGTGTGCTGAGGGTGGCTACACAACCTATGACTTCTCAAAGCTGAAGACCAAAGTCGAGGCTGGCAGCCCTGTAGACCTCAAAATCTGCACTGACAATAGCATCAGATTGGAGCCCCAAATTTACCCGGGTGCAGGGCAGGCACATCTTGTGAAGATTGCCATCACAACTTTTGAATCTTCTTGCCATGTCACAGAGTCTCTTTGGCGGGCTGGGCAAAGACATCCAAATTCTAGATGCTCTGCAACGAAAGAAAGACGAGACAAGAGTCCCGGCCGTCTTGGGAGACAGCCGCCAAGACCACCTGACGCGACTTTCGCTAACAGACCGGTACTACAGTACTATGTTACGAATAACTATACTAGATTTAGAATACGCACTCCCAGAGAATGAATCTTCAACATATTCAAAGGATTTACGTTACCTCTCCATTGTCACGAACACCTGGGCTTCACTCGCGCAACACTTCAAGACCGCCTGGTAATGCAGGGGCCTTATGTATTTAGAACAGGAAGTGTTTAGCATAGGGGTGCCATAGTTAGAATAGGGCTCAGGGGATGTTACGTTACGCTATAGCTCTGCCCGTCTAGTCTCAGGGGTCTGCTGGTTTCAGTCCACATTGAACCTTAAGAGCCCGGGAGCCTGGCTGATGCGGTTTGGAAAGTTTGGCGCAGGGGTTAGTGACATTTGCGGCTCCGAGAATCTAGGGCTAAAGGGTTTGTTTAGGGTTTAGGGGATCAGGGCTGTTTCCTTGGGGTTAAGAGCATGCGCAAAGTTCGGCATGCTCAGATGTTCCCTTCGGCAAACGGGTTCATGAAGTACTCTCGGCAAGCTCCCAGCGAAGATCAAAACAGCTTGAATGCGGGACGACTTTGGGACCAAGTACACCATGCTCCAGAAGAAAACCCTGCCACGGCCTGTCTTCCGAGCTAATTCCTGTCATCGAGCTTATTCAGGGGCTGAAGGGTCTTAGTGGTCAGGAATCAGGGCTTCAGGCCATTAAGGCTCAGGCTACCAGGGTCTAGTTTTAGGCCAGATTAGGGTTTAGAGTTCAGGAACCTTATGAATCCCAAAGGTTCAGGCCCGACGTGCTGTGCCTCCCTGTCAGCAGCCAAGTGCGGCGAAAGATGCATGATCGCCTGTACACCGGGCGAGCTTCAGCTGGGTCTTCTAAGTGTCGGCTACAACAAGGTTTTCAGCTACAGAGGCGTAGTTGATTATCAATACTTTTCCTGCGGGTTCGACCTATCAACTTACTATACTATACCCCGACACCCTGTTCTTGGATATTAATGGCCTCCATTCTGCCCGATTGTAAGGTGTTGTAAGCACGGACAGATCCGCTGTCTTCGCTCAAATGCCACAATCCAGTCGACACCCTCCACACTAAACCGTTCAGAGTTGAGGGTTCAGGCCCTAAGCTTTATACCCAAGGCCCTAAACTGTCTGAAAGACCGAGAGACTGCGTACTGTGCTGCAGGATCAATGGCCTTAGCAAGGATCCGTGGCGTTGTAAGTATCATCGTTGGGGTTGTGATATGTGCAGCCAGTTGCTGACCCCTATAAAACCTAAACCCCTAGTCACTAAACCCTATATTGTGACCACGTGTACAACATGTTTCAATCCCACGCGGATCCACCCGGAGCGATGAAACCCTTCTAGACTCACAGAGCCCTTTAATGTCGCCTTGCAGTACCCTAGAGCCCAAGCATTGCTGCGAGGCCTGGCCATTCCTGGACACGGCGCGCAAAGCAAAAGCTTTGTCCTAGGAGCACATAGCCGGAACGCTGAGGCTTCTTTCAAGTTTCGGGGTGTGCAGGAGGATGGGGTCCTTAATAATCAGAGAGGGGCTTTGGGGGAATATGAATTATTATATCTATAGAATATTGGATGATTATGGTGGTGGTGAGGAGAGTAGTGGTCATGAGGCCATGAGGACACTGAAGGTGATGAAGGTGCACGTCATAACGGCGAGAGCATGACCCGCAACTACCCACGTCATGATCATCACAGTCAGGAAAACCAGATTTCACAGTCTCCAACCCTTCATGGTGATCATGCCTGAGATGATCACGGTGATGAGCAAAAGACCAACTAACTACGAGAAGCAAGCACTTAGAACTGTCATGCCCGAGTTGTTGCATCTGTCCCCGCTCTCACGGGTCCTCGCGCCACCTCTTGCCAGCCCACCGCATGGCCTCGTCTCATGTTCTCAGGGAAGTTGGCGGAAGTTGGAAGCAAAACACAGAGGTCCCTAAACCTGAACTCAAAACAAGTTGGAGGCACACGACAACTGTGGAGGAGTCTACAACGACTAGGCTGAATGACACCGTTGCCTTGATACTTACTTGGCACGTCTTTCTGAAGGTCGGGTGTGCAGGGTTCGAGAACGGCAATTCGAAGCTCAAGGATCAAGATTTTTGATTTCTCCTACGAGCAGCACTTTCAGGTGCGTGCTGATACAACGCCAAATCCACAGAAGGACGTGAGGATCTAGGGACCATGACTATCCTTGATGTAGGTGCGAATAGGGATTCCAGGATATAGAGAAGACTTCCTCGTTGTCGTTTAAGCTTAGGCATGGGAAGTTTGAGATTTGAAGGGGTTGCTCGGACATTGTTTTGTAGCTTTCGGGCTGAACACGAACTCGAAACCCTAAACCCCTAAACCCCTAAACCCCCAAACGCAAGGCCCTACACCTGGAGCCTACACATCTTCAGCCATTCCGGCTTTTGCATCGTGGTCCACGCCCACAGCAGGCAGAACAACCTGCTTGTTTGGGGCTCTGCTACCCTCAAGGGTTTAGGGGTTACAAGGGTAAACCCTATAAGCCCTAAGCCTTCCTAGAGACGATGCAGCAAGCTCGACACGCGGAACCCCAAACCCCTGGCCCCTGACGTCGCGACTACGCGTATCCTGCGCAAGCACAGGCCCTACCCATAGGCCCCAAAGTAGTTCCTTTTTGGGATTACCTTATAGAATTCTAAATATGAACCCCAGAAAGGAACTACTTTGGGGCCTATATGGGTAAACCATATAAACCCCGAAGCCCGAACTCCTGAAACCGATTGCAGGCCCAAACTTAAGGAAGACGTAGGCTCCAAGTTGGCTTCCGAAGAGTCTTTGGGAAACGGCGCAAAACAGGGGCCCTTAACAATTGGAATAGGGTTTTGGGGCCCATGATACTATACTTATAATAAGGAACCCCCAAAATAGTATTTTAGGTCATAATACTATACATTTTTATAAGGAACCCCCAAAATAGTATTTTAGGCCCCTATATAGTATGGATACCTGGGGTGTTTGGATCTGGGTGGAGCTCTCAGACTGGAGCGCTTTGCTTGTTAAGCTTTCAGCGTCAAGGAAGCAGGTTCGGAGATATTCGGAGCCGAGGATGAAGGAAAGGAATCGGGTTCAGGGTTTAGGGCCTAGGGTTTAATGTTTAGGGGTTCAGGGTTTAGGGCCTAGGGTTTAATGTTTAGGGCTTAGTAGGGTTTATAATTTAGGGCTTAGGGCAGGGTTTAGGGTTTAGGAAGGAAAGGAATCAACAATTCGGGATAGGATGCTGTGATTGTGGCGAGAGACATCAAAAAACTATTGCCCTTCCCCTTCAAGGCGCAGAAACCGAGACACCAAAGCAGAGACCCTAACCTCTGAAGCCATAATGTAGGAACCTGATTAAGAAAGCTTCGGCCTTTATTTGGGTTCCTTATACGAAAAACCCGGAATGCCCCACCTCCAAAACCGTAAACCCCCGAACTCCCAAACCCAAACTTTAAAACTTCACACCCCCCTCACCACCCACAACAACCCAAACGGTACACCAACGAAGTCCTAAACCTTGAGCACGACACCCTGACGTGGAGCATTAAGAATCAGGGCAGGGTTGTGAGGGCAGGATATAGTTTAGGGTTTAGGGTTTAGGGTATCATAATCGAGCAACAGGCAAGCCTGGCGAGGAGTTTTCATGTTTCTGCGGAACCCATAATTTCAGCCACCCCCCAAAACCTTCACAAACCCAGAAACCTCAAGCCGAAACCCCTAAACCCTAAACTCTAAACCCTATAAGCCCTAAACTCCAAGGCCCTAAACCCTAAACCCTGACGAAGCCTCGGGGTCGTCACGCAGGCGCTTTGAGGCGAATTGCAAGGCCGAGAGCTCGGAACGCGTGGCCGCCAAGACGATGTCCTGCGGAACTGCCGGTGTGAAAAGGGTTTAGGGCTTAGGGCGTAGGGTTTGGGGTATAATATGGGGTTTAGGTTTAGGGTCTGAAAAGGGCTTGGGTATACGACTTTCGTCATTCATAACGTCATCAAGTAGCTAGATCGATAGGTAGATACATAACAGCCCAGATAAACAAATAATTTATGGATCGGTAGATAGATCGGTAGCTAGATTAGGTAGATGGATAGACAGACAGATAGATATGTCCATAAAATACAGATATACATACATGGTAGACAGATAGAGAGACAGACAGCAAGAAAGAATGACAAAGAGATGGTCACGCTTTCCTTGGGGAGGATATGTTGCTTTTCTCTTTACTGAGCGGGCGGACAGGCAATAATGGAACCTAGTTTAGGGTTTAGGGTTTAGGGGTCTAGCTCACACATTGAAGCTTGAATTCTAGGTCTTCTGGCCTGGCGGTCTCGGCGGCTTCAGGATTCGAGGCTAGGACTTCGGGCGCCTTTAGGGGATGCGAGGACTCGTGGGAGAAGCCTGTACCCCAAAGCCCGAACGCAAGCCCAAAACCGCCATGCAACACCCAACCTGGAAGCTGGTATGTACTCTAAACACCAAGCCGTAGCCGCGAAAAAAGTAATGTCGTAAACCCTGTCAACTCCCACAGGACCCTGCTCCAATCACCTACCGTGAACCACGACTCTAAAACCCCAAACCCTGCACTGTCGATTTTTAAACATGCATCCTGAGCCTTCTAACTGAGATCCCCGTTGCGCTGGCACACCCTATAACCCTGAACCCCAAACCTAATCCTAAACCCTATATACTTAAGCCTAAACCCCTAAAACCCCTGAACCCCAAACCTTGTTATCCCGGAGGCGCTCAGAAGCAAATGCAAGGCTTGCACCATCCTCGCCAAACCAGGTTTAGGGTTTCAGGGCACGGGTCGAGTTGAATATGGGGGAGGGGGGGGGGGGGGGNGGGGGCGTTAGGTACTGGTATTTTAAAAGAATGGAGCTCAGAATTATAGGGCTTCTGCAAGGCTTTCTAGAATCAGAACGGGACCAGCGACTAAAATATCAGTCAGGTGTTCAGGAGGCCTTGTTTGCGCAAGGGCTCTGTTCAAGGCTCGAAAGAGTCCCGGTTTAGGGTTTAGCGTCCGAGGGCCATGGACGCCTTGGCACAGACTTGCTGAGGAGAAGCATTTCCTGTAGTCCTAGAAATACCGAATACATAGAAGACCCTCGGCTGAAAGACCTGCATTTTCATGCTCTGCAGACACGCTGCCAGCCCCGATTTAACAACCTATCGCATAAAAGGGAAGTAAACAGCGACACACCTTACACACTAGGCCTTCAACCCCAAAGCCATACACCTCCCTTTAAGGCAGCTGCTCTAGAGCCCTAAGAAGCCTCCAGGCAAAGCTCACCACCTCTGCCCAAACCGACAACCGTTCAGGGTTTTGGGTTTAGGGATTATAGAGTTTAGGAATTAGGTTTTTTTTAAGGGTCCAGGTCTCTAAATCCTGAGCCCGACAGCCTCACACCTTACCGCGCAAATCCTGCACGCCAAAGCAGTACAAACTATACTAATAACAGTAATAACTGCTGTCAGCCCTAAACCTACTGACAGTTATCGTAACAATCATTGTGAATTTGCTAATTGTCAACACCAAGACGCAATCACACTTACGACGGAAGCTCATATGGATTCCTTTGACTTATACCTGTTTCATTATAACTTCAAAGATGCGTAAACAACAGTTGAGCTCTTCCCCCCGAAGTCCTTGTGGACAGCCGTCATCACAACCGCCAGGACGTCTTTCATGTCTGTCGGCGCCGACTGCAAGTCAGCCGGGTCCTCATCGACCTTTTCGTTCAGAGCTGCTCCATGTGAAAACCCCAGACTAACGCTAAACTTAACCCCCCGGCTCGAAAACTCTAAGCCCTAAACCAGAGTTCAGGGTTTTGGGTTCCAGACTGTCGGGCAAAGAACTTTACAACAGATTTCAGGATGCAACGGCAGCAGCAGCAACAACAAGGTCAACAATAACAGCACGAGGGCCAAAACATTCTTGGAGTCGCCTTGCTGATCCACTGGGCCGTCTCTTCGTCGCGCACCATGGCCATTAACACCACGTCGGGACCTGCCTGCTCAAGACTGCTGAATAGCCATCTCTTATCCGAAGAGAGAGCCAACAACCAAGTCCGAGTCTCAAACCTGGATCCCTCAACCATCGTGGTTCGTAAGTTTGCCATCTGCAGGTTGGCATGGAGCCCCTTTTGTTGCTATTGGTTCGGTCCTGCCCTTGAACGCATGTCAACTACAACCCCGTGTCCTCATATGTTCGGTTTCACGAGTTGGCTCCCTCCAGCCTGGTCGCCAGACCCTCTCACCCTCTGCAGAACATGTAGACAGTAGTTCTAGTTACATAATGTAAACATTGGAAGGAAAGTGGCAACAGCCAGTTGTAGCCGTAGAGAGAGGTGTAGCAGTAGCAAGACTACTAGAAGTGGCATTAGCGGTAGCAGTAGCGGGAGCAGTGGAAGTCGCAGTAGCAGTAGCAGCAGTAGTAGCCGTGGTAGCGGTAGTGGCAGCGGTAACGAGTGTTGGTAGCAAGTGCAGCAGCAGCACCAGGAATAGCAGCGAGTTACTCGCACACAGCGAATCATGTCCTGGCCTCCTGGTAGAAGCCCTTTAAGCGCTGCCAGTCAAAGAGCTCCCGGCCAGATTCCGTCAGAATTTGCAGTGTGCCGGGCCTCAACCCGTGAAGACCTGGAATGCAAGCGTCGGATTGGTATGCGACATAGCGTAGGGCGTAGGGTAGAAAAGCATGCAAAGACAAATACACAAGTGCATGCGTGATGTGTGTATATAAGTAAAGAATATAATTACTAAATACGTTCACACGAGCATGCGTACATGCATACATGCATACATACATACATACATACGTATCAAAAAATAAGCATATGTTTTGCGCACATAGTCACAGTTACAGTCACTCTGTACAAACGAACATACATACTTACATTCATTCGTACATGCATACATACATACATCATAAATACATACATACATACATGCATACATAAGTACATACATACAGACAGGCAGACAAGCAAGCAATGGCATGGTTGCTTGTTCATTTGTGTCTGTATACAGGTATGTTCGCAGTCGTGTACGTAGGCGTATGTATGTATGTATGCATGCATGTATGTCTGCATAAATATATGTGTACATGTGTATATATATATATATATATACACATATTGTCGGATACTGTGCAAGCGCATAGTCTTAATGGCTCATGAAACTAATAGGCATCCATATAGATGCAGGCTAAGCACATCGAGGGATTCATTGAATGCTGTTGTGGTTGCGACTGGACTGCCGGTGCAGCATGCCAAAGGAAACCGGGCCAGATTACAGCTCCATCACACCCACACAATACGTCCAGCACCGTTACCCCCACCCGAGAACCCAGAGTCCTAACACAGGGGCCTCTTAGTATAGGGTCGTGCGTGGGGTATATTGTACTACACTTACGATAAGGAACTTGGAAAATAGTATTACTAAGTACGACTGCATTAGATCTTGTGAACATCGGAAAGTGCCTGCTTTACCCTTCGGGGCTTGCCTGGCCTACCCCTGAGGTTCAGGGTTCAGGATCTTACTTAAAAAATCTGAACACAAGAGAAAACCCCCAAACAACTTGCACGCAGCCGGCATCGAACCCGTCCTTTCATGTTGTAATGTTGCGTATATATTAGGGAGTTCTACAACACATTACAACACCGAAAATCCCGAAACCTTAGAACCGAAACCCTAAACCCTAGTACACCGGCTTCTCCTTCTGTAACATCCCGCACCCAAAGCTGCCACTGCTATAAGTACACATGGTACTGTTAAGGAGGGTTGCGGGGTTTAGGGTTTAGGTGCACAGGTGCTTTAAGGAGGGTGCCGCTACCAATTATTCAGACCTCCCCAGATTATGTCTACCTTAATTTTGAATATCTAATACAGTAAGGGGGCCTCAACAACTAGATTGGGGTTCGGGTGACATAGTTATGTATAGGACTACAAAGGGAGGACATTCCTAATTCTTCCCGACCCCAAACTTTGGTTCGTGTCTGAGACTCTTTGCTTCAAGTCAGCAAGGAACCAGTCTTCCCATTCCTCCTTCGACACATGGCTGATGCTTTGTTTAACTGGTTTTTACATCCATGTGCCTATACATATAAATAAATAGATATATATATATATATAGAGTATCTACAACGGTCCTGAAGCTCCTACATAAAAACCCCTCAAGGCCGAAGTATACTATGTAGGCACACGGGCCCTTCGGGTTTAAACAGGGTTTCAGAAAGGATTGAACTTTTCGCGGGCTCCCTTATCTTGGTGGTCCTTATTTCAGGCATCCTCCACTTCGGAGCTTGCATTTGGGCCTCTCGTTTTCTGAAATTTCCACGTCCTTCAAACTACTAAGTCTTACTAAGTGGGTAGTTGTCAAAATTAGGGTCCCTTTTTGGGTACCCTAAATAATAGGTTGCCGCACTATAATAGGGACCCAAAAAGGGACCCTAATTTTGACCACCACCCAAGTAGAGCAGTAGGTTTAGTCAGGGCTTCCGTCTTGCTCTGGGGCTGAAATCTTGGGGTCCACTGCGAAAACTTAGTTCCTGAGTTCATAAGCCCCAAAAGCGGTACACTTTTAGTTTTATAGTGGGTAGTATTATCCAAAGAAGTGTAAAGTGTATCCCTAAACCCTAAACCCCTAAACTCTAAACCCTAAACCCCTAAACTCTAAACCCTAAACCCTAAATAAGAGAAGGGACCCCTGAGCAGCAGAAGACTGGAGTTGTGCTCGAGAGAGCGTCCGCAGACACGCCGGGGGATCAGAAACAGAAGTGTTCTTAAAAAAAAGAGGGTTTTTAAAAAAGGAGGTTTTTAAAAACCCTCTTTTTAAAACCCTGATTCACGGAGTTGGGTCCGTATGCAGGATATAGGGTTACAGCTTCAGGTAGGTTTGGGATATCTGAGATTGGCATTCATGTAAGTAAGATTCAAGCTGGGCTCAGAATCCTGATCACAGGATATGATATCATCGGTGTCGGTGTTAAGGTGTTCTTGATAGGCCATCGTCGACCTCCTCCTCCTCCTCCACATCATAGTGATGACATTCATGGTACCCTAGCAAGACGTGGACCGTGACCGTGAGCCCCTAAACCCTCAACCCTAAACGCCGTCAGCTTTCCTGAGCTTCCTCTTCTTCTTGCCCCGGCCCTGCTTTATGCAAGGCCCTTTCTTGAGCCAGCAAAACGCTCCTCTATGCGCACTTCGTCACCAGAGATCCAGCGGACCACCAGTGCAGGCATGGCGGTCATGGCTACTGGCAGCTGGATCCTAAGGGTTTATGTAGGGGGTTAGGGTTTAGGGGTGTAGGGTTTAGGGGTTTAGGGGTTTAGGGTTTAGGGGTGTAGGGTTTAGGGGTTTAGGGGTTTACGGTTTAGGGGTTTAGGGTTTAGGGTTGTAAAACCTGAAGCCCCTAAACGAAAAAAGGCTCCGAGAGAAACCCAGCAACGAAACTTTCCCGAGCAAACGCAAACTCCTGACAGTACTAACGATTTAACGTCCCTTCATGCCTAGGCAAGCCCGAACTTACCCTCCATTGCAATTAATTAGTCTTGCCGAAAGTTACAGTAACTCAACTCCCCATGCCTTAACTCCAGATTGCTACGCAAAGGATGTGCGCTGTCCTTATTCACATGGCTAATATATGGGCCTAAATTAATTACTAATACGAGTTTGGGGGTTCCTTATTACAATGATAGTATAATCCCCCTATTCTAATTATTAAGGCCCCGTATTAGAGTGCTCGACTCTAGTTGGGGCTCGTCTTCACATACATCCATGTTCTCCGATCATCCTAGACCTATGACAATCTCGAAGAGTTGGGATGAACCTTGAAAGGCTGCAGCCATTGGTCCTTTGGGAAAACTTGGTGGTAAATAACCCGTAAATGTCCCCGGCTTTGCTCGGCATCGACGGCTTATTTTCGGCATCGAACGCTTGCAAGGATCGGTAGCACTTCAAGCCTTCGTACCAGCCGGACTCGTGCAGAAGCCACCAACCCATCTGCATTGTGCCGAAGCAGTCTCAATTGAAGCGTTAGGGTTTAGGGTTCGGAGTTGGGGGTTTATGGGATGTTGGCTTAGTCTTCAGAGTTTTCTGCCCGTCGGCTGGTTGATAGGGCTTCGGGCGAGTTTCATGTGCATGGTGTAGGGATTAGGAACTGAAGATAAACCTTCATGTCTCCACGGAGCTGCTGTGAACATTACGGCCCCATTCTACAAGTAGTCTACTGATACTGTCTATGTTCATCACGATGGTTGGGCTGCGACTACGACCAAGGCAAACACTCCCATGACCCGTACACCTACACCCTAAAGCCCCCACATCGTGTGTTACTGTGCTGTGGCTTCTGAAGTGATATACAGGCAGTAACGTACAGCATTTGGATTTCGGGATTCTAGACTGACCTCTGCTTGGCCCGATCTAGGGTTGACGAAATCGCCCTACCAAATTGAGGATTGCACGCCGCATCGCGCCGCAGGGATCTCGTGCAACGGCGTTTGTGAGGGTATTGCACGCAAGGACGCTTGAACCTCCCATAGATTGCTACACCCAGGGTGCTTTGAGAATGGTGCACACTGCAATTAAACCATTTTCGCTTTATTTACCGGCACCAGCGTTGCTTCACACAACGCTTATCCTCAAGAGGAATCTGTCGAGGTATGTTGAAGACTGCAGTATCTCATTTCCGCAGGAGAAAAGGCTAAAGAGTGGCTAAGGTCTGCAAGGACTCCCAGCAAAGGAGGTAATGTAGGAATCTGATTAAGAAACCCTGGGCCTATAACCCAAAATAGTAAGATTCATATAAGGAACCCTAATAAAGGCCCAAGGTTTCTTAATCAGGTTCCTAGCCATTCCGACTTCCACGGTCCTAAACCCCAAATCCCGTCACAAGCATCACCTCGATCAGGCTCGGGGGCTCAGATGGATTTCCGGCTTCGGATTAAGATGGATCCCTAAGCCCTAGACCCTGAACCCCTAAACCCTAAACCCGGCGTCTGTGTCAGGTACAGCTGCGGCAGATCCCAGACCAGACCATAGCTTCGAAGATCCCGGATAATCCCTACCATCCATGGGCCTAGACCCTTTAGGGGTTCAGGGGTCAGGGTTTGGGGGTTCAGGGTTTGAGGGTTAAGGGGCCCGCTACCCTATACTCCTAAACCCTAGCTCCTGCTGTAATTCCTAAGACCTTAATCCCAAATCCGCCTGGATGGTGCAACATCCTCCTGTCAGACGAGATCCGGTAGGAAAACGGCAGAAACCGGACCGCGCGCCCTCTTCAACGAAAACAGGTAAAGCAAACAATAAGAAGAACAGGCAGAAACATATGTATGTGACGTGTGTATATACATATATACATACATGCATACATACATACATCCCGAGGGTCAACAACCAGAGCTGTTGACCTCCCGGAAAAAAACTAGTAACTAAGCCCTATATACCTTAAAATCAACTGAAAACTTTACTCGAGGGCTGATTCTCTGACTGCCATGGAAGACAAGATCGATCTGGCAGGATCTGCGGCGCAAGCCGCCCTGTGGCATCTAGCCAGGAGGAAATATCTTTAGGGTTTCGGGTTTAGCGGGGCGGAGCATTCCGGGCCATGCTAGCCGAGGTTCAGGCAAGTGACGAACTTTCGGCCAAATACAGAGCCCTAAATTAATCATTGGCGCTAGGTACTGTTGCAGTCGCTGATATGGGCTCACTAGTGCTAATTTCTCAGGGACTTATACTAAGAGGTTGAAACTATTCTTATAACTTATATCCTGAGCATGCAAAGCGACAACTATTTTACTACGATGCCGAGTTCTAAACATATTGTGATTATGAGCCTTTCTCTATGGGTCCGATGTAGCCAGTCATTAGATACTTGGGTGTAGCTGCTTGAGTTTACGATTTGGCTAATTAGGGTGTACTGTGTCGGTAGGTTGACATTTTGGGTAAGCGCTGCCGCTTCCTTTCATAAGGAATGTCGCTGAAGGCTCTGTGTGGGGAGGATCCAAGTCCGAAACTGGAACTGAAGGCTTACGTGCTGGCTAGCCCCACTTCGGGTGCCCGATTATGAGCGCGATTGATACCCCAGAGGAGGGGATGGGGTATGGCCTTGCACATAGACCCAGGACTGCACTAACTGAACTCGTCGAACCCTGATACGGGTGGACAAAGATTTGGACTCCCGATTCGATGGAAAAAAGGAGCCGAAAATCCCCACCCACCAAACGCCAAAAACCTAAAACCCTAACCCTAACTCCAAACCCTAAACGCTGGGCGCGTTTACCTCCCAAGCCTTTGATGGCCTCCCGGGGTGGCGCGATTTCAACAGCCACAGATATGAGAATATCCTAATCTAGACCCGGAACCTACAAAGCCTACACAAGCTGTATTGCCCATAACCTCTACAAATATAAGCTCTCTAAAAGCTCCAAAAGCCCTAGTAAGCCCTATAACCCTAAGCCCCAAACCCTTAAAGCCACGTAAGTCCTATATTATAAACCCTTAGATTCAAATCGTCCATCTCTCTGGAAGATGCCGCTCTTGTCCACTGTCCTTACCACCCATTTGCAAGATGCTCACGAGCAGCTGGCTTTCCGCTGTGGTAAACGGACGTCGCCGGACCAGGCCGAAACATAAAATCGAAAAACTCAGGGTTTTAGGAGTTTAGGGAACCCCCCCCAGAGCCGGTACTGTACCTAAACTCGCCCTTAACCTACTCCTCAAATTTCCGCGCCCTTGCCCATGCATTACAGCCCTGAAGCTCTGAAACTTTGAACTCTTAGCTCTCAGACTCCAAACGGCTTGTCACTAAAGAAGGTCATGTCGCGTGCCTCGTCCGCAGATTTGGCACGATGTCAGCGTTAATCGTTAGCAGCGATTTCAGTTTTGATAGCATTATTTATGTACTCGGCCCTACTAGGCGCCTGCAAAGCCAACCGTAGACGCTTACAAGTATTTGAGACACGTGTTGTGGGTGTTGCTTTCATTGCTGCCGTTGTGTCCGGTCTTGATTGATTCCATGACGAAAGAGCGAGGTCTAGGCCTGTGAGTGTCAGGACCGCCATAGGATGTAGGGCACGAAGTTGAAGTGCACACAGAGACACCCAAGACTATGTGTGCATGTGTAGTTCACGATTTAGGAATCATGGCCCAATGAGAAGAGACTCCGTGACTATAACCGCCATGCACACTGCGCAGCGAAACATGTCGCAAGGGATCCACATGAAACTATCCTGATGGTTACATTCGGACCGGCGTGCTCTCCGGTATTGCCAATGCTTTGGAACCGGATTGCGATCGCAGCCTATTCTTTCGAAGCATGCCAGCTAAGCTCCACTCGGAAGTAAACCTCTACTTTGCAAATCAAGTGTCCCCCAAATCCTAAACCAAAGCCCTAAACCCTAAACTTCTAAACTTGTACACATTGCAAACCAGCCTTCCCAGCAAGCGTCCGTACCTTTACACATTTTCCCAAACGTCCTCAGCTTCCCCTCCACGCACGTCAGTCGCGTGCCGTCGAAGGGTGCCGTACTATACATTTCCAAGCAGGCCATCGCTTCGTAGGGAGCTTAGTACGGAAGAGCAACAAAAAGGGTTACTACAGTGGTTGCTATATATGAGGATTACTAAACGTGCCAATATCAGGAGTACGATAGGGGTGACCATGTGAGGGCTCCAGCTGCTTCTGGTCATAGGAATGTTTTTGGGCCAATGTTTACGGGTTTCATGAACCTTTGCCCTGAGAGTCAATGCACCTATATGGTATATCCACAGGACCTGAATTACCGTACCCTTTTCCGGCCTAGATAAGTAAATACTACATAGATCTTATATGGACTCTCAGGCCTGAAAACCTAAGCCCCTAAATCCCTCAACGCTAAACCCTAAACCTGAGGGTAATCTGAATCTTATTCTGAGCCTGCGGTGCCAAACTCCATGGAAGCATTTCCTCGAATTTTGAGACACCATGTACATAATAAACGGGGCTTATAGTATATTGAATAGGGTTTGATAGGGTTCCTTCTATACGGGTTCATCGCTAGAATCCGGTTTCGGAGTATCATGCACCACGGTTATAACAAACCCCGGTAATAATTTCCGAACATATTGGCAGTTACTCCGGCCTCCGTACTACAGTGCCGTTCGGGGATCCCCACTAAACTCTCCAACATACCATCTGCACAAATCAGGACTGTCGACTAAGTGGTGCGCTAAGCCCCTACACTAAACCGCTAAAGGGGGGGTTACCCTCCAACAAGTGGCCTGTCTACAAAGACTGAAGGAAGTCGCTGACGTAGATAATTCAGCACTGTCCAGACGATATGCCCACACTGAACTCTATCTATACACACAAAACAATGTGTGTCTATATATATATGTATGTATGCATGCATAGTTGTATATAAAGAAATTATGGGTTTGTACCTACCTACTTACCTACTACCTACCTGTCCTACTACCTACCTACCCACACAACACACACACAGCTACCTATAGTACGTACTGACGTGCACCTCTGCATGCGCGCGCAGGTATCTGGCCTGCTTGTGTCGTTTTGAAGCTCAGGGGACCTAGCCGTCTTCGCTTGTCTTCGGCCCGATCGGGCAG
Source organism: Symbiodinium sp. clade A Y106 (assembly GCA_003297005.1). Taxonomy (NCBI): domain Eukaryota; class Dinophyceae; order Suessiales; family Symbiodiniaceae; genus Symbiodinium; species Symbiodinium sp. clade A. Next base: position 113,144 of record BGNK01000790.1, on the reverse strand, counting down.
GCTTAAGTCTTTTTAGACTCTTTAGGGTTTAGGGTTTAGGGTCAAGGGCTTTCAGGCTTGGGGTTTCATGGGCTTTGGGGTTGAGAGTATGTAGGCAAGCCTGACTGTGAGGCTTAACGTAACATGCTCATGGGCAGGTGGTCAGTGATCGCTAACTGTCTACAGCAACAAGCCAGATCTCTCAGAACAGCCTTCGTGGTGCAAATACAAACCCATTTATGGCTCCATCTGAAGACTCCAACAGAGCTGTGTTCCCTATCCGCAAACAAAGTCATGCTTAGCCAAGAAGCCTCGAAAGCATGCTGAAACAATCTCGTGGTCGAAGACAACGCACGTCGTGGCCGTGCCATGCGGCTTCTACATGCCATGCCCAGAACCCCGGACGCTCGGGGTCCAAAAGATTAAATTCCAAAGCCCCTGGTCAAGAGGAGGTCCAGGCAGTCGAGGAAAGCTCCGAGAAGGTGTGTGAAACACACATCGTGTGGCATCATAGAAAACATGTATGCAAAGGGAGCCACTGAACAAACATGATCTCACTAGCAGATACTATACCGGATATACCGTATATGGCTGCGACTTTTACTCGCGCTGATTCATCATCCTATGCCTACGTCTAGTCCTACTGTTGCTCCAAGTCCTAGTCCCGGTCCGACTACTACTACTACTACTACGACTACTGCTACATCCTGAAGCTCCTCAGTTCCTTTGCTGGACCTTTCTCTTGGGACACTCCATCCCCTCATTGGACAGCAGGAAACGGCCAGCATTCAACCGCGGCGCAGCTAGAATGATGTGTCTTCTGGGCCAGCTGAACCCCAACAAGAGAGCCCGTGGCTCAAAATCCCGAACATGTGAAGTGTACTATCGCTCTCGGAGCACATCATGAATCATGTGGTCATGCTGAAGAACCCAAGAACGAAGCGATTGCAGTAGCATTTGTTGATGCCCCCATATTGGTCCAAGACTGAGTCTACGAAACCTAGATTCCCTAGTCTGGGAAGCCCAAATGACAAACTTCTAAATGGCTAAACCCTTCGCGCTACTCTTCCGAAGCCCCAAGTAAGTGCTCACGGCTGCAATCGGAAACAACCCCTGCATGTGGATGCGGTATTACCTGTGTAGCAAAGCTGTGTTCAGGATTGCAGCTGCCAGATGGGTGTTACATGCAGGACGCGGAATGCTGAGCAGCAGAATCCAAAAGATATATCCAACACCTCTCCCCAAGTGCAACAAAAGACATTTTCAAAACCAAGTCTGCAAACTTTAATCCTGGGCCGTAAACCTATGCCCTAAAGGCTCTACCACAAAGCTACACTTCTAAGCCGCGGTCTTGCTCCGAGCCTCTCTTACCAGTCGGCCACAACCGCCAGTGTAGCGAGCTTCTCCTCCTTGGAGAGGAGGCCACCTTTTGGCATTTTTTGGGCCCTGTTCCAACTGCAGGTACAGGAATAAGTCTTTACCATTTAGCGCTCAGGGTTTCGGGTGTAGGATTTCGAGTGCTGATAGTCGCCGAGAGACTCCCAGATCCCTCAATTAAGGAAAGCTCCTGAACTTCCAATAAAGCTCAACAACTATAAAGAATCGTTCCTCGACCATACGATATTTCGAGATATCCAGTGTGGGGTTGCGGAGGCCTACTTGCAGGGTTTGCGTATGAATAGAACATGGGGTATGCCATGTGTACTGGGAGCGATGCACTTTCTAGGCCTAGCTTTTTGTCAACGATGACGGAAGCGCTACGCTCTCAACCCGGAACCGCACCCTACTAAACCTTTCACCAATGTGCTGAAGTCCGAAAGCCCTAAATACAATCTCCACGCCCAACAAGTGCTTAATACTTGTGTCAGTGTTGAGTTTTTGGTGCAGAAAAGTATACAGTATGAAGGATCCCAATGAAGGAATGATATTACTGACTCACCCTAAACATAATTGAACCCGTGTGGGCTGACCTGGACCTGCTCCGTGTGGGCAATGGCGGCATGAGTAGCCGCAGCAGTCCTGCCAAGATCTCGACCGAGGTCCACAAAGTAGAGGCCTTAATAATTAGAATAGGGTTTTTTGGGCCCATTATGCTATACTAAGAAAAAAGGAGGCCCCAAAATAGTATTGGTAATTATTTAGGCCTCTATGGTACACAAAAGCTAGGATTGAGCTGTTTGCGGACCAATCGCATTCCTGACATGTCCGATCACTGTGGCAGTTGACCCTTGGCAACCATGTGGAAAATGCCAGGGTCCAACAAGTGCCATCTGCCACAAGCACCTTTTTCCGAACATTTCCCCCGAAGCGGCAACTGTCACAAAGAAAGTGTCCCTGCCACAAGGTCAATAAAGCGGCAATCGTCACCGGTATCGTGATCAGAACATGCTCGAAGGACAACGAGAGAGGATCAACAGCAACAACAACAACAACAACAGCAACAGCAACAACAACAACAACGAACACGACAAAAACAACGAAGACAACAACAACAACAACAACGACAACGATAACGACAATGCCAACGACGACGGCAACAACTACGACACGACAACGCCAACGACAACGACAAGAACGGCGACCACGACATGATGATGATTGTGATTATGATTATGGTTATGATGATCATGATGATGGTGGTCATGCTGCTGCTGCTGCTGATAATGCGAATGCTGGTGACTTTGGTGCTGGTGGCGATGGTGACGACGTCGTTGATGAATGTGGTTGTGGCGATGGTGACGATGCTGTTGATGATGATGATGATGATGATGAAGATGATGATTATGGTGAAGATGATGATAATGATGGTGCTGATGATTGTGATGATGACGCTGATGGTGATGATGGTGACAGTGATGATGACGATGTTATGATGATGACGAAGACGGTGATGATGATGATGATGATGATGATGATGATGATGACATTGACGAGGATGATGATGGTGACGATGAAGGTGAAAACACACACACACAAACACGCCCACCACACCACACCACACCAAACTGCCCACCAGACCAGAACAACTCAGACGACACCAGACCACAGCATACCCACCGGAGCACAACAGATCACACCACACAACACGCGGAGTGTGTGGATCAGCGTCCTGTCGCTTCAGCGCCGCGGTCGTGAAGACTCCCATGCCCGTCGCTGGATCGACCTTGGGTCGCTTGTCGTGCTGAGTTCTGAGGGTTTGGGTCGAGTGATGCGGGCTTAGGTGGGTATGGATTTCTAAGGGTTTAAGGCTCAGGCGTTAGGGCATCAGGGTTTGTTCTTTTGAGGGTGTGTGGGTCAGGTTTCGGGGCTTGACTTTCGAAGGACGTGGGGTGTATATAATGTTCGGGTGGTTTCTTAAGGGTTTACGGTTTATGGCTTAAAGGCTTTGGCTGTTGGGTTCTGGACTTTCTGAGCGTTTAAGGTTTGGGTTTTATAGGGTTTGAATATCTCCAGGTTTAGGACAGGCGCTGTTTGGGAGGGCTTGGTTTTCTACGGGTTTGGAAACGCGCAGAGAACATCCCCGAATCCTTCAAAAGACCCTCCACCCTCAGAACACGAAACTCTAAAGCCTAAACCTTATTCCCTTGGACAACCAAACCCCGAGGCCTAAACCTTGAACCCTTTGAAATCCCAACCCTTAAACTCCCTTAAACCTGAACCCTAAACCCTAAACCCCTAAACCCTAAACCCTAAAACCCTAAACCCTAAACCCCTAAACTCTAAACCCTAAACCCCGATACCGAGCTCTGAACATATCGCTCACGGCCCTGCTGCAAGGCAACGCGGTGGAGCCAGGCCTGTCACAGAACTCCCGAAGATCGAGCTTGATGTGGGGCCTTAATAATTAGAATAGGGTTTAGGAGGTTGTTTATTATAAGTATAGTATAGTATGCCTCCTTAAACCCTATTCTAATTATTAAGCTTCCTATTTAGGTCCGTAGGAATCAGAGCTTAGGGTTCAACCCTGTGCCCTACACCTTACACCTTAAGCCTAACAGGACTTCGCCTCAGGACCCCACACTTCAAACTTTGGAACCTACTTGTCGGGTATCATGGGGAACTAAAGGTTAACCTTTTGGTTACAGAGGGAGTAGATAGGGACTATACTACCCCAAAAAAGGTTAAAGGTTACCTACTCTACTACTAGGGGAAAGTATGCCGGTCGCTTTCTTTTGGGCCTGACAGCAAGGGTCAAAATGTTGCTTTTTCAACCATCAGGTTTATGCAGTGTCCAGCGGGCTTGTTGCGCTCCATTTTACACTTCGGTGTGTTTAGGGTTTACAGGGTCTAGTCTGGGGCTCATGAATACAGAAATTTCCGCAAAAGGTTCCCAACTGCATAGAGAGCAACATCCACTGCAGGCCTACAGAACCACATGCCATCCAGCAAACAACCTGGAAAACACGGGCCCCCCGTGACGTTGTGTACTCCATGATTAAGGGTTCAGAGAGCGGTACTATGAGAGTCGAGGCTACGTGGAAATGTTCGATTTGCCATGATGTCGACACTCATGCTGTAAATGGTGAGGGTATTCACGACGCTACACTCATGAAAGCCTAAACCCTAAGCCGGAGAAGGAATGTGTGATTGCTTCCGCTTGTGGCTCACCCGACTTCATCTTAAGGTTTAGGGTTCAAAACACTCAACAGAATCTGATGAGCTTCTATTTGCAATCACCGTCCTCATGAGCCTTCTATTTGCAATGCGTTCCGTTTCAGCGAAACAAGAATGCCTTTGTCAGGCTAAGCTCACCAACCTGATGCAAAGAGTTGTGCCGGAAGTAACAGAAGGGGCTGTGATGGTGCCTGGATTTGGAAATGGCAAACTCGCCTTTACACAGTTCTATGCGTTCTTACTCTCACATTGGCCTAAACCCTAAGCCGCCTATAAACTCACAAACACACGGTACTGACCATATATCAATATATTCTGACATTGCGGCTAACATGTTCCTTTCATATCATGGTCATGATGAAAGTGGAGCTGGTGATGGTGTTGGTTGTATCGGTGATGCTGGTGATGATCACCTAGGTGTCGATTTCAACAGTCCCCAAACTTATTCATAATGAGGGATCTATAATAAACAATAAGGGACATTACAAATCGATACCTAGTCACGGTGATGACTGTGGTTTGGGACTGCCTGTTGGCAGGGACATTGGGTCTGAAGCGTAAGATATTCGGCACATGGTGAGGCGTGGGAGTACCGTGGAGTAATTATATGACCGTAACATCAAAAGGAGACACTGAGAGGATGCTGTGGCTGAATACTCAGCCCCTGCGGTACTCAATTACTCAAAGATATACATAGGCTGCCAAGATGCCCAGGTGGTTCGCCGAAGTTTCCTTGTGGTGATGGCTAAAGTGAGTTCAAGTATGAACAAAGAAGTGGTACCAGCAATGCCACAATATTACGAATACTGATACACATTACTACCAGAAGAACTGTCTATTGTCGTACGGAGTCGTACCTATTACTGGACTGGTGTTAGTAGGATTAAATAAATTAAATACTGCCATTTCTGCCATTGCTGTTCCTGTTACTACAATCCGGGATGGCTACAACAGTAATGGGTCGTAAACCTTCAAGCACCACGACGAAGACAACGAGGACAGCAGCAGCAGCAGCAGCAGCAGCAGCAACAGCAACAGCAGCAGCAGCAGCAGCAGCAGTAGCAGCAACAGCAAGAGCAACAACAACAACAACGACAATAACAACGAACAACACCAGCAGCAGAAGCAGCAGTAGAAGCAGCAGCAGCAGCAACAACAACGGCAACAGCAACAACACCAATACCAAGACCACACCACCAAGAACACCAGCGCCAGCACCGGCATCAGAAACAACAACAAAATCAACTTCATTTGCATCAGCAGCAGCCGATGCAGCCGCGACGACGACAATTAAAAACACGACCACCGCCAACAAACAACACTTCCAACAACAATAACATCAGCAGTAGCAACAGCAATAGTCATTGCAATAGCATGCATTTGTGAAAGCAAACAGCAGAGTCTATTTTTCACACCGGAAATCGCCCACAAGCGCCCCGAAGCTGTGCCAGCAACGGCACAGCACAGAACCTATGATGGTCATACCAAACAGGCTCAAGCAAAGGAAAACAAGTGAAGGAATAGTCGAAGTAGTATGGTACTGCTAGTCACTGCTGGTAGGACCTAGAAGCAGGCGCGACTCTATGTATTCTACTACGGTAATACGCCAGAACGCAAGGCTTAATTCAAAACCACGATAAGCCCCGAATTCCACAACCGAAAATCCTAAGCCAAAAAGCCGAACCCGAAATCGAGACGATGTTGAGCTGAGCTTCTCAGCATTGTCGCCTGCAGTTCTCTGCAGTCGGCCTAGTTGCTCCACAGCCTCTAAGCAGTAAGTCCCGAGTTCAGGGGCGTTTTAGGGTCTACTATAGGCCTTAATCATTACACTAGAGTTTTGGGTTACATTATACTCATAATTATAATAAGGAGCCCCCAAAATTGTATTGGCAATTATTTAGGCGCCTATAGTGGCGTAGTACGAGCTGCTTTGTGGTTTTCAGCATGCTTTGGCTTTCTGTTGTTACGGCTCTCCAGGAGGGCCTTATGGAGGTGTTTCAAGCCCTAAACCCTGAGCAACCCTAAATGCCGGCTTTATAGCCCTTTAGGACCTGGTTTCGTGGGCTGAAGCGGACTTCGCGATATCCTAACTAAAGCCACAGCTTGCTCCCGATTCTGGAGCCTAAATCTAAACTGCCCCCACTCCTCTATATTAGGGGTTATATGAAGAGCTCTACATAAGTAGTTTGTAAATGCAATCTAAGCCTAGACCGAACGCCAAAACCCGAAAGACCCTAAACCCTTTTAGGGATTTAGGGTTGATCACAACCCCCAAAGCCTACCGGCGCGTGTAAGGTTTGCAAGGTTGAGGGTTGAAAGCAGCCTGCAGGCCTAAAGCCCGAGTCCGAATACAGGGCCTCTCGAGCCCCCACGAGCACCAAACCGAAACCCTAAACCCTAAACCCTAAACCCCCAAAACCCTAAACCCCTAAACCCTAAACCCCTAAACCCTAAACCCCTAAACCCTAATTCTGAAGGCCCAGAAATGGCCAGCCAGACGAGGGTTACTTGTCATTTTAAACGCCATGAGGCAAGGCAGTATACTAAGATTCAGGACATCTCAGGTTCAGCATTATCCAAAAACTCAGGACATTTCAGAACCCATGGTACCCCGAAAACCACTTGAATCCGAAAATTGATTAGAGCCTCGCGCCTGCGTTGCCCATGGTAAGCCCCTGGCCGCTAAGGCCTGCGGCGTTTTGAGTTGCACTCTTGGTGTGTAAGCTTTCAGGGCTCTAGGGTTTTGGCTTAGGGGTCGGGATCTAAGCTAGCAGCTAGTGGCTGCTAGTGCTTACAGACTGCTAATCAAAGTATCTGGTCTACGCGATTCTACACCATTACGAATGAAAGCCTGCCAGCCATTAGGTCCGCCTGTCCAATCAATATAATTTCTGTCGTACAAGCCGTACTACAGAGTTCGTCCAGCCCCTCTCCTGCGATACCATCACTGAGCAAAGGGAGAAAAGAGAATAGATCAACATGCGACAGAACAAACGACATCTGACATGTGTGTTCTGTATACTTGTACAGGTAGGAATGCAATTGTGCGTACCAGTCCCTCTATACCGGCTATAGGTGCCGTGCATGTACAGACATCCCATTTCCAATTTCAGGACAATAATATGCAGACATAGGCACATACGTACATCAACATCCATACGTTCGTATGTTTGAGTACAGCAGCAAAGGCAAACAGAAGAGTTGACATGCGAGGCTGACAAACAGTATATGCATGTAAATTCATTTCTCCCACTCGCTCTTACTCTCTCTCTCTCTCTATCTCTGTCTCTCTCTTACTCCCTCTCTCTCTCGTCCCCTCTTAGCTTTCTTCAAAACATGTATCCAGGAACAGGTCATACACACAATACCAGCAAAAGCCATTGTGCTGGCATTGAGTTCAGTACCGTCAATACTGACGAGTACTAAACCAAGGGCGAAGCTTACTTACTCCGACAGCCTCAACCTTCACACCTACACTCTGAACTCTAAGATTCTAAACCCTGGCCACTTCGAAACCCTGAAACAACCTCCAAAAGCCTAAACCAAACCTTAAACACCGTATAAGCACCCTCTGAAAGCCCATCAGAATCTTGCAAAGACCCTACTGCAAGCCCTTACATCCAACAGGGGATATCCCCACGAAGAGCCTTGAAACACCCAAGCCAAAACCCCCAAACCCTACATCGATTGAAAAACCAACACACAATAAACCCACTAAGCCCTAAACCCCTGAACCCCTAAACCCCCAGGCCTTAAAACCTAAACCCCTAAACCCTGAACACTGATACCTAAACCCCTAACCCCTTAAGCCCTAAACCCCTAAATCCTAGACCCCCTTAACCCCTAGACGCTAAACCCCTAAACCCTAAACCCTAAACCCCCCTAACCCTTCACCCTAAACCGAGCGGCCCTTCGGAAACAAATGCTGGCCGCCTTGACCTCTTCGAGGCTCAGGGGCTGCTGGCCTCTTATCGGAACTCCTTTAAGGGATCTTCAGGGTTTAGGGTTTGCGGTGTAGGGTTTAGGGTTTAAGGTATAGGGTTTAGAGCATAGGGTTTAGAGTTTAGGGTTTAGGGTTCAGGGTTTAAGGGGTTCAGGGTTTCAGGCCTTATAGGGTTTAGGGTTTAAGGAGTCCAGGGTTTAGAGTTTAGGGCTCCTTTAAGGGATCTATAGGTGCTGCTTTTTGGAGGGATCTATAGGGGTGTCCTTTAAGGGCTCCTTTGAGGGATCTCTAGTGTTCACAATAGGGTTTCCTTCGAGGGCTACTTTAAAGGATCTTTTTATCGGGATTCCTTTAAGGGTCCCTTTGGTTCCCATCAGGGTTTTAGAGTTCCTTGAAGGCTCCGAGAAGGGTTTCGGATTTAGGTTTGGCGGTTTAGTTTAGGGCTTGGCGGTTCCTCTAGAAGTCCTACAAGATCTTCCGGCAGGATCCTCTGAGGGCTCCTTTACTAGTTCATGTTTGGGATAGTATTAAAGATCTCAAATCTTATTATTCCTTATTGGGTTTAAGTACTCATAAACATCTAAAAGGCTACCCAACTATGACTCTGTTTAAGGGATTTAAGGAATTTAAGGATTTATGGGGTGTGGCGACTTGGGGTTTAGCTTCCGACAGATATTGTGGGGCTCCTATAGGAAATATGGCACAATGATAGAGAGGTATATAGAAGAAATCGGATTTCTTTATAGGCATATCAAAGGCCTGCTTAATGGGTTTTATAAGTTGCCATTAGATCTACACTCTGTTGTTGAACTTCGGCAGGGTTGTTACAGCTTTCAGGGCACATTTGAGACCCAACAGTTGGAACAAAACATAGGTACTTTCCCTCTACTTTAGGCTAGGGGGTTCAGGGATAGCTATGTAATGTACCAACTTTCTTACTGTAATGGACTGAGGGTCGGGGTTGAAGTCCTGTCAGGTTCGGGGTTTTAGGGCCCTTCTGGCTCTTACGGCTTCAGGCGCCCGCCAACAGCTGAGCAGTTCGTGGGGCCGAAGCTTTCAAGACTGTACTGCACATAGTTGTCTCCAACTGTTCGTGGGCAAATGCATAGGTCTTGCTGGCGGAGGCTTCAAGACCACGAATTTGCTGAAACCCTCGTCATTGTGTATGCATTGCAGATTGCTAACAGTTGCCGCATTTTTTGTTTACAAACCATTGCATGGCCTTCCAATCATTGTTCCAGGTCCCGCGGCAGAGCGGCCAGCAAAATAGTATGCTTCATGACATCATGCCAAACTGTCCCGCGCCATGTGGTGCTTTGAGCTTGGGCCCATGTTGTCAGCCTTTTGCAGGGTCTTCAACTCATTCAGCACAGATGGGCCACTAGAATGCCACCACATGCAGACGCCAAACGCTTCGAAAGGGTTGGGGCATAGAAAGATCGAACAAGTCCCCTACACCCTAAACCCTAAACCCTAAACCTCTTAGAGGGCGTAGGCCCGAACCCTTGAACCACTACAGCGTGGTCAGGGGCTCTAGGCCTCCCAAGTGTGCCCGACTCATAATGGGGTTCCTTTCTTTAAGCGTTACTATAAGGACCCTGGCTGGGGCTATCGAGCCATAAGGGGTTCAAGTGCGGAAATCGGAGGGCTTTAGATGGCAACAGCCATTCAGAGCATAGTCTTCAAAACCTAATTCTACTATTTGGGTACTTGGGCCCTTAGGGCTATCTATAACACCGAATATTTTAAACAATAGTTGGATCTGGAACCCTTGTTAAACAGATTCTAGCATGGGTGGTCTGGCTGCAACCCCGATCTCGCAATCGGTGTCGTCCTTCTACTTCTACTTATCACTTACACAAAATGCAGGCAACCATTTTGGGCACAGGAACACTCGAGAAACAGCTTGACTTAACGTCTTGTGTAGGCCACCTTGTAACACTCCTATCCGAAGCCCCCGCAAACCCGAAACACCCGAATCATCCAAACCCAGAGTATACGTACTAGCTCATACTCCCTAGATTCATAACACCCTAAACCCTAAAGCCTAATCCATAAACCCTAACCCCTGAATCCATAAACCCTAAACCCTAAAAACCCTACCCTAAACACTAAATCCCTACCCTAAACCCTAAAACCCTACCCTAAACCCTAAAACCCTACCTAAACCCTAAAACCCTCCCCTAAACCCTAAAGCCCTAGATCACCTTGCACCTCCAACCTAAAGCCAGAGCGCCTTGGCCCTGGCACATGGCTAAGGCGGCTTCCGCTGCCCCGCTCCCGAGCCGACCCAGCAGAACACAAAAATAGAAGCCCTAGGATCTGATAGGCTTTAGGCTTTAGGGGTTTAGGCTTTAGGCTTTAGGCTTTAGCCTTTAGGCTTTAGGGGTTTAGGGTTTAGGGGTTTAGGCTTTAGGCTTTAGGGGTTTAGGGATTTAGGGGTTTAGGGGTTTAGGGGTTTAGAGTTTAGAGTTTAGAGGATAGGGGTTTAAGGGTTTAGGGGTTTTTGGGGTTTAGGGGCTTGGGGTTTGGGGGACTCGGGTTTAGGGTTGATAGGCTTTCATGATTTCGGGGTGTGGGTTTTCTCGGTTTAAGAAGGATGCATGGAGACTTTTTGATTTTGCTGCACGACTTTTGAAAACGGTCCTAATCCTAATACTTTAATGAAGACCTTTTTATGGATTCTATGCGGTTGCGCAGAGATTTCATGTAGACTGTTGTATGGGGCTTTGTGGGGTTTGAATCATGCAAAGCCTTATAGATGGTTCTATGAGTTTTGGACTACTCGCATACTGGCAAGTAAACGTCCATGTAGAACCATCTTGTTTGTATAAGAGCTGTGAAGAATGACCCGTCGTGTAGTAGAAGCTGTCACCAGTGTTTGCATACCTACTCAAAAAGAACTAACAACAAACAATGGCTGCGCATGTGTGTATATGTACATACGTACATGCGAACAATTGCAAATGTCCATATATCCGTATATGGCGGTTGATATTTATGTAGTCGACATACATACATACATGCATACATACTTACTTACTTGCTCATTTGCACACTCACACACAAAAACACACACACACACACCGACCGCACACACCACGCACACAACACACACACACACACCCACGCACGCGCGCGCGCACGCACGCACACACGCACGCACGCACGCACGCACGCACGCACGCACGCACGCACGCNCACACACACACACCCGCGCGCACACACACACACACCCACACACACGCACACACACACACACACACGCACACACACACGCACACACACGCACATACGACCACAAATAGTGCACCACACGCACAACAGGAGCCGTTGGCAATAATGGACTTCAGCACATCAGGCCGAAGATCTGCATCCCAGCCGCTGACGTCCGAAGCCTCACCATCCAATCCCGAGACAACACTCAACCCAGAAGTTGACGAGACTGAAATCATATGGGGTTTACGGCTTTAGGGCTTGGGGTATGGTTTTAGGGTTTAGGGATGTCTGAATCTCAGCATTTTGCACATAATCCGCTCAGCCATAATTTTGGCCACCAGTGGTTGGATGACACCGCGACGAGCCGAAAGTAATGCCTCTCGCAAAAGGTGCTAAGGGCCGGTATGCTGACATGCCACAACTGACATGATTTCCCTAAGGGTGCATGTATCCACAATAAGGAGTGCGATTTAAACCCTAAACCCAATTTTCTTCTGTGACTAAGTCACTCTTGAGGCCGTCGATCCTAAGTCCGCCCTCGCAGGGTGCCATGCAACATCCCCAGGAGGAGTTCTCACCGGGAGAGCCATACTTGCACAAGCGACCCAGGCCTCTGAAAATGTTGTTCAACTTAATGTGCAGGGCTTAACTTTGAAGTTTAGTGTAGACCACTGGTAAATAACACCCCCTATCCTGAACATGATTAAGATAAGAAGCCTAAGATTCATCAGGCCCGCAAAACACCGACTTTGCTAGTCAGGGGTCTCGATTAATGAGGTGTAAGGTTTAAAGATGTTCAAAGTCTATTGTTTAGGTCCCAGGATTGTTGTTTTAGACTTGTCTTCTTGGGACTAGGGTTAAGTGTTAACTACGACTTGCGAGTTAGTCAGTTAGTCTATGTCTATGCCTTCAGGATCTGGGATTAAGCCCTGGGCGTTTTGGTTCAGGGAACTCAGTATTGGGTGCATTCGGAGGCTTCAACCCGTTGCACTTTCAAGACTTCAGGTGGGTCGAACAAACGTAACGCTGCACCTGAACCCGGACCCTTATCATGCTTCTGGTTCTCCTTGATCTCCAAATCCGCGTGGGATTGGTACAGGGCTTCCACAACCCGAAAGCAACGAAGAAGGCTGAACATGCAGATTCTTGTGCCCCTCTGCTATCCGGACACTCTTTCTCAATCCAATACGGCTCTGTATAACATAGGAGGCTTGTGATGCCGCTTTGCTGCAAGTCTTGGCGTCTGCGTTCACTTGCAGGTTGGTCACCGCAGGACAGACCCTAAACCCTAAACCCTGTGTTAAGGGCCCAACAGCTACTCAGGGCCTCGCACATAGAAGCCTGCATATACTTAGTCGTATCGTTCTTCAGGTTCCTCCATATGCCCCAAAACCGTCGGGTTCCTGATTCTCATTGTATAGTGATACCCGAGACACTAATTAAGCGTTCTTGGTTGCAGTGATATCAATATACTCATACTCCAAAACAAGCCTACGGCTCCTGATTCTAACTACATATTGTTATGTAAGACAAAAACCCTCTCTTTGCAAGAAGCATCGATTCAAAACCCTAAACCCAAAGCCCTAAACCCTAAAACCCTAAAACCCTAAACCCTAAAACCCTAAACCCTAAAACCCTAAACCCTAAACCCTAAAACCCTAAAACCCTAAACCCTAAAACCCTAAACCCTACGTGTTGAGGGTTGTGGACCCGAAGACCCCTGGACTAGCGTTTCAAATTGGGTTGCGGCCCCGAAGATGCTTCAAGGATGCGTTAATGTGAACAGTCTGCATAGGGTTTCTTTTACGGTTCCTTGAAAGGGTGCCATAAGCGTTCCATGAAGCTTTCTATATAGGGGCGTCATGATACGGTTTCGGGGTATTTAATTGTAAGACCTCGTACGGCCGGAGGATACGATTGTTATGGTCAATGATGTTAGATTGGTGCTTCAAGTTTAGGGTCCAGGCTGCGAATACGTTTGACAGCATCTATGGAACAGACGAAAACTGTTCACAACAACTGAAGATTTGGAATTTAGATACCATGGTGAAAGTCTCACCTTAGCGGTCTCAAGATTGCAAAGCCGATGCTAAGTATGCTGACGCCCTCATGTGGGAGCCCTGACGCCTCCATCCTGAAATCCTTGTAGAACCCGTTCTTGAGCACCTTCAACCCGTCATGATTAGGTATCTTATAGAAACCCTTATATGCACTAGACCTCCAGGCCTAAAGTCCTGAAAACGAGTGCTTCGAAAGCGTCAGAAGTTGCTGATGAAGGTGGCGAAAAGATGCAGGTAGAGCCTGGCTTGTGGCGACAACGACTTTCATCGCCGGGCAATATACGCGCCGCAATAATTGGGATGGCTTTTTGTCGTCAGAATGTGGAACTCCCTAGCGGCACGGTCAGAATGATGACATGGTAAGTTGCTGGATCATGGTTACCATATAACGTTTATGTAAGGAACAGAAACCTGTGGCAGGAGTAGCGGCACACATTGCCTTGCCTAGATCCTAATCACTAGACCCTAAACTCCTACGCCAAGTAAGACTTAAAAACCCAAGCACTCGGGTCTCATCAGGTTCGACGGCAAGTGGCGCCAGCACTAGTGCTGGCGGCGGGTGGCGATTCAACGACCACTGGGTTTGGGTCGCCCTGAGCTTTTGCTAGCAAGAGGAGTTTTTCTGGCGCAACCAATTGCTGCGCTTCTTGCTCCTGTGCCAGCGCCTCTTGGATTGAAGGAGTCGACGAACTCCTGGATGGCGACGAGGGACCCGCTGCTGCGAAGTTGGGCGCCGATGGTGCCGCCACGAGAGCAAGTGTTGTGATCATGCCTGGCAGGAAGGCGAGGTGTTCGCATGTTTGGGAATTCAAGCTTCTGCACTCCAACCGCCTGCGACTTCGAAACAAAAGGGTCCAAGAGTCTGCTTGTACGGGAGTTCCTCAGCCAACTCAATCGCAAGTAGCAGCGCACACAAGACCCTGAAGCTGCAACAAGCGTGACATGACGGCGCAGAAAGCAATCACACCCAAAGAAATCAAAGCCCAAAGCACTCCAAGCCAGAGTAAAAACGGAGGTTGCAAAACTGGATGTTCATGCGTGCTTTTGTTATGTTTAGGGTTCGGGGGTGGTTCATGGGTAGCTGCAATATGAGTTCTAAGTGCCCACAAAACTCTACCAATGAGCCTTCACGTCAATCTTCAAATCTATACTCTCGAATCCGGAGATTTTGACCCTGCGAACCCTAACCACAGCAAACCTCGAACAGTATGAGCCGCTCAATGGAAGTTGATAGCGATATGCTCCATTACGTTTCAGCTTTGACCGTATGCGTTGAAAGGGTGTCAGTGTTCCAGACTTAGGAAATACGTATACGACGGGATGTCGTACCCTGTTCTGGGTGACTAACTTGATTATTATACAATTATAGAAGATCCTATATTACGACATTAATGTAACCAAGAAACATGTCAGCACTCTTAACCGCATGCCAAGCCATCGCTCCAAATCCTAAGCCCTACAACTGCATAAGCCCCTATACTAAACCCCATAACACTCTGCAAAGCCCTAGCCAAACCCACATAAGACCAACAAAACCTTGCACAACTCTGATAAAACAGCGGCACAGGCTTCAGGGAAAGCCCCTCTAGCAAACTCACACAAAGCATGCACCGTAGAACGCCAAGCCCAAACCTTATACTGCGGCTTAGAGAATTCCCCTGCCCCCCCCCCCCCGAATGCTGGGTGATCTTTAGATCAAGCATGGCAGCGAGACGGCTTCTCCGAATGGAGGTTAAGTTTTTTCTTCCTAGGTTGGAGTTTGAATTTAGGGAAAAGATGGCTGCCTAGTCTTTGGCAGACCAGGGCCACAACCAAAACCCAGATAACCTCTACGCTTGAGGACTTGTGTCTCGGGGTTTAGGTTAGCAGTTTCGGGTTGAGACTTTGTGGCTTTGGACTCAGAGCTTCAGTTCAGAGTTCAGGGTTGGGGCCTGAAGTTTAGGGATCTGCACTACAACTCGGTAGCCAAGGCGACTGCTGCTGATATGACCCCCCTGTGCGAAGCCACGTTAAAGTCTCAGTCTGATTCCTGAAATCTCTGGGCTTGGTACGGAACTTGAAACCAGCACGCTGGGGTTTGGGATCGAAACACACCCATGCAGGAAAAGATCAAAGCAATTCTTTCTTCCATCACATTTTGGTGCCGCCCCTGGATATTGCGACCGGACATCGCGTGCGAGTGTTTGTGTGTGTGTGTGTGTGCGTGTCGTAAGTTTAGGTTTAAGTATCATGCATTTCCGAAGCCATGGCTCTTTCTCTTTTCGCTCTCTGCCTCTTTCTGTGACGCAGGAAACATGAGAGAGAGAGAGAGAGAGAGAGAGAAACTGAGCAAGTTAGAGAGAGAGAGAGAGGGAGAGTGAGAGAGAGAGAGAGTGTGTGTGTGTGTGTGTACATGTGCGTATGTGTGTGTGTGAATATCTGTCTGTCTGTCTGTCTGTCTGTCTGTTGGCATCTGGTTTCTCTACTGGCTGTTTGCGTGCACACATGTGCAGACCCACATGCAGACACACAGACGGACGGCGGGCAGGCAGGCAGGCAGGCAGGCAGGCAGGCAGGCAGCAGGCGGGCAGGCTGGCAGGCAGACAGACAGACAGACAGAAAGACATGTGACGTAGACACACAACTACATTGCAAATGGAAGCATGCAGACCGACCTGCCGGCGGAGACATGGATGTACTGCAAAACCCGTCCCCACATGTAAACACAGACACGTCTTGCCCCCGCCAACTCCGCAGTTCGTGACATGTATCTTCTGGACTCTTGTTAAGGAGTGTATAATTTAAGTTACCATAGTACGGAAACCATGTTATTATTTACGATAGATCCCCATTATATTGTAACTTCAAGTAAGGTCTTTAATTTAACAAGAACCCAGTCTTTGTACGGCGTCTTCGTGTCATGTGTAGGCGTGTCTT
Organism: Symbiodinium sp. clade A Y106; assembly: GCA_003297005.1. NCBI lineage: Eukaryota > Dinophyceae > Suessiales > Symbiodiniaceae > Symbiodinium > Symbiodinium sp. clade A. The sequence continues at coordinate 96,413 of BGNK01000790.1, read as the reverse complement.
GTGGCCAACAGACCTGACCAGCTTTGCCAACTTGCCCTGAAGATACCGCGAAACCAACAAACACCACCCAGCCCAAGACACAAGCTGGACAACTGGCTGAAGAACGGCAACTACCGAGCCCACGGCTTTAGGTCTGTTGGTTTGTGGTAAATCTCGAGGACTATCTCCTTCGCGCGAACACCGAGTTTGGCGGGATACCGACGATCTATGGCATCTAAGCGCACCCACGGACTGAACACATATTGGTTCTTTTTGAGTATTTTTGCAATTACAACGTAGTCAAACCCTTTTGATAAATTGGGTCTATACCGTTCCCCGAATTCTCTGAGACCCCTGCCATGAAAGTCAAGACCCATGCGGAGGCAATGCATGTACAAACTGATCGTCTGTAACACTGAAAATGGAAACCAACACTGCCAACACACCTCAACAAAATTAGATTCGGGCCTCAATGATTCCGATAGGGTTTGCGGGCCTGTCACTACATGTGGGCTTAACGCGACCATTCCGAATCGATCAGACCTCTGAAGAAGCGTCCAGGGTTAGGGTTCTCAGACTCACTGTGTCTAGATCGCAGGATGAAGCGTTTCCGTTTTCAAACCGGCGTCGCGGGCTCGACCATCACAGAAGGTAATGCACAAATGCGGCACCTCCGGCCTAGCTGGCAAAACGACCGCTTCCGGCCGCCCCATCGCCCATGCCCTGCGCCTAAGAGTTTGATCCAGTTCTGGGATTACCTTCATGGGTGGGATTGGTCGAGCTTCTTAAGCCCCAGCTCTCCCGATCCCGAACCCTGAACATTGAGCCCGAACATTCCCAAACTCTGAACTGCAAACGCCAACCCTGACCCTAAACCCTCAATACAATGCTAAATCGAAAATCTAAACCCTGAACACCCAAAGATCAAAACCTAAACACCAAAGTCAGAGCTCAAGCCCAATAAACCCTAAAATCCCAAATTCCTAACTCCGCAAAAACCCCGCAACCTGAACCGCACTCCCCTACACGCGAAAGCCCAAACCGTCTTCTCCTCGTCTCGTTTTAGCTCTGCAAGCTCCATGAAGGCCCAACACCTCTATAGGGTTTAGGGGTCGTAAGGGTTTAGGGGTTTAAGGTTTAGGGCTTAGGGGATTAAGGTTTAGGGGCTAGGGTTTAGGGTTTAGGGTTTCGGGGTTAGGGGTTTAGGGTTTCGGGGTTTGGGTTTAAAGCGGCTTTTCGGACCCCGTCCAACCGCATCTTCTGGTTTTTTGCTCGGGTTCAGTGTTTCAGGGTGGGGGCAGGCTGCCTGTCCTACATCAGGTTTTGGGATTGCGAAGGGTTTTGGGGTAGTTTGCGGCTTGGGGTTATCTGAGATTTTCATCGGGGGCTTGCGGATGACTTTGGCTTTTCCCTAAACCCTAAACCCTAAACCCTAACCCCTAAACCCCAAAAACCCCTAAACCCTTAAACCCCTAACCTCTAAATCCTAAACCCCTAAACCCTAAACCCTAAATCCTAAACCCTAAACCCTAAACCCTAACCCCTAAACCCTAAACCCTAAACCCTAACCCCTAAACCCTAACCCCTAAACCCTAACCCCTAACCCCTAAACCCTAGATCCTAAACCCTAAACCCTAGACCCGATGAGTTGGGTTTTCGAGTTGTCAGTTCTTGGCTTCGGGCTCTCGGGCTTTGTGGCTACGGCTAAGGGTTCCTGGAACTCGTGGGAGCGACTGGGCACAGCAAGTCCTCCGAAAGTTTCAAGCGAATCAACCTCTTCGGGTGTATTTAGGGTTTAAATTAGGGGTTTATAGGGTTTAGAAACTAGGAGTTAGGGTTCTTTTTTTTTTTTGGAGTTAGGGTTCAGGATACAGGGGTTTAGGGTTTAGGAGACTGGAGCTCGTCTACGTCCGCGCAGGTCCTCAAGAGGTCTTCGACTATCGACAAGACTGCAGCGAAACTGCATGCCATTGTTCCCCTAAATACTACCTGCTAAGCCTGGGGACTTCCGAAAACAACACCCCGTAATAATTACAGCTATTCCATATGATGTTAAAGGTCCGAACGGGCATAAGCACAATCGAACGGGGATTACAACAATTGCGGATCAAGGGCCTCGTTTCTGCCTGGATGGATTTTTGATGGTCAGAAATAGAAATCACTTGATTGTGGTAACTTCCAAAGCTTCGGCCTATCTTGATACTTGCAAGGTCTTGCTATCAAGGCTCGAAGCACGATAACAGGAAGCTAATCAGCTACTCGAGCAGTTTTTCGAGTATTGAACATTGTGCCATATCATGTTAATTCAGCATCCGGCTAAACCTGCTCAAACTTCCCATGATCCTGTATAAGATTCCTAAGCCCTGTAGCTCCCGTATCAGAAGCCTTTCGAATCTAATGAAAGATCGCCTTGCATCCACCTCTTCCTCGACACTTTTCCTGCCGAGCGCTCAGTCGGCTTGCATGTGCCAGACTTCCTGAAGCTGCAGCAAATACCGCTGCAAAGTTCTGCTGCATACACCACGTGGGCTAACTGAGCGAGCCAGCCTTGCAACTCTACCGACATGATCCTCGTCCATTGCACAGGACTCCAGTATGGGGTTCATGGCAAATGTCGCCACATCGAACTGCCATGACACATGCTTTACGATGTGAAACAACATATGAAACTTGGGTGTTATTGCGAAACGGCTTTCGCCCATCTCGAAGCTGAGCTTCGCCACCCGGGCTGATGCAGCGAGGAAGTGTTCACCAGCAGAAATCACATCAGCACACCGAGTACCGCAAAGCCAAAAATCACTGCAATAAAGAAGCTTCATGAACACATTGAGTGCTCTGGTCCCGCTCGCCTCAGACGGTTCGTTGGCAGTGAGTTCATGCACGGCTTTCGCACAGAATCTTGCACCACAGAGAAAAGCTATAAACATACTATGTGCACACATTATGCTTGTCTCAGAGTAGGAGCAAGAAGTTTCAGTCGCTCGTCTCCGCACTGCTCCAGGTTTCTTCTTTGACAATACGCATCTACGAACTGTAAAATCGTACACGTTAAGGAACCCTTGTTCCAAGACCCTTCGGGAGTCTTGTCGATCGATTTCCAGCCCAAAATAGACTTTGAGAAAGCCCGAATGTAGGCAACTTTGGGAGGGTCCTTAGGCGAGTATACGGTCTGCCAAGAAATACAGTATTATTTCGAGTAGTCGACACATCGAAAACCCCAAAACCCGCCAGAACCCTCTAGTGAGCGAGCAACTGATGTCCTGCAGAAGTCGAGGTATGCAGTGCTCAGCTGCTCCATTCGTGTGTCCAAAGACCCCTCGACAAAGAAGTTCTCGATAAGCAAAACCAATGCTGAAGCACCCCAGCTTTTGCCCACACCTAAATTTACAGCGTGCCACGGATCTGCGCGATAGAAATGAGCCAAATGTTCGGTGTGTTGCAGGAGCTTTGTGGTAAAGCATGAAGGGGTTGTCCACGGTAGCTCCTCCTCCATGGTCTCCATAAAGTCCGGCCAGGCTGACCTCTAATTGCATTGCTCCGAAATCACAGCAAAAGAGCAACAGCCTCCTTAAGATTGCAAATTCTGAAACAGAATCGACATGAACATGCAGCTGAAAATCATATCTTCCCAGTCGTACCCTGGCCTTCCTGCCAAACAGTAATGGCAGAGGCCCTTGCCTGGCTTCGAAGAGTTGGCCGACTTGGGGCCCTGGCGGAAGGTGCGCTGCAGCTTTCCAGCCGTAGCCTTGGATTCGGGTTGGGGGTTATATAGGGTTTCGTATTTACATGCAGGGCTTATGATGAGGTTTGATTAGGAGGGTGTTCACAGGGCTTATATATAGTTTGATTAGGCTGGCTGGGGTTTGGATTTGAACAACACCGGCAAACGAAAACTGAGGACAAGGTTCCAAAAAGGGCCAATCGCCCTTTACCCCGATAGGGTTGAGCCACAGGGGTCGCCCATCCCTCAGCATAACCCCTTCAAGCTGAGCAGATCGGAGGTCCTCGACGATATGAGCAAAAAACTGATCCAGCACCTCGGGGCTCTGGGCGTAGTCCTCCTGGGATAGGACAGGATTTCACAGGCCCTTGTAAGTATACTTTATATGATTCGGTATACACTTCTTACAGCAGACAGGTCCTTGGGGAGAACGCTCAGAAGAAAACGGGTTGTGAGTGTAACTCCTCTTTGATTGACATAAGCTTTGGAGTTGTTTTCACCCAGCAAGCGATCAGCGAAAGCTTCCCGGCCAAGCAAGCTCGTCCCCTTTCCAAACAGCGACTGCCATTGTACTATCATGATGCCACTGCGCTTGTAATACGTACCTTCGTCGCCATGAATGAGGCATGGCAGGCACCGGGATAAGTCAACTTGGTTGCGATCTGCTCTCTGAAACAGCTCGTAGTCAGGGAAGATGATTCTGTAGCGAGCCCAGAAATCGGCCATCATTTGGCAACCGACAGAAAAACTGCTTTGCCCGAAAAGCCTGGTCCAGAAGCGCTGCTCATCGATGAGGCGTATGAAGTCAGTAGCTCGAATCATTGGATAATCAAATGAAGCCTCGGGTATCTCTTTGAGAGGCTCTGCCGCGAGTGTGGAACAGCTCGCCTTCGCCTTGGCCCTGGATTTGGATTGGGCCTTCTTCCGATTCCGTTTTGGTTTGGCCTTTCGAGCATGTCTGAGGATCGTGGAATAGCATATCGGAAGCTGCAGTCGCAATCCAGTTTTTCCGGCCACACGATGAATATTCTCTTCCTAAGTGTTGTATATATAGGGATTTGGGTGACCAATGTTACACAAACCAAGCAGTTTTAAGCCGTAGATGACGAAAGCTATATAACCAATCAAAGCCACGGCTTTACTTTGAGAGGCTCTGCTGAGTGATGAGAGAACAGGGCAGCTCAGCGCATCCGAACCGAAATCTTCAACCACCCTCTTCGAGGTGGCTACAGCTCTCTTCGCATGCCCGCCACGACCAACATCAGCGAGGAGCGATCGTGCTGTCGAAGACACACCTGGCACGTAGTGTTGGGTCGTTGCTTTGGCTTGCGTTTGTGAGGTCAAAAAGTTTTCAATAGGCAGTTGGCCATATAACAGTTTAAGGTAAGGTCAATATAGGATTCAATAGGGCTGTAGATTTCAGTGCTTTCTCGAAATCTGAGCAGTAAGCGGGGGGATGCCGAATAGGTTTTCTTGTGGGTCAAATGAAGATCAACAGTGAAGGGGTTATATCACCTGATGTACATAATAAGATAACCTATACCTGAAAGTCGGGAAGACTTTTCTGCGTGTATCGTCTTTCAAGATTCCCCAAGTCAATGCACGTAGCCTGCGTCGCAGGACACATCGGCTGGATAACATCACTTGGATAATTCAGATTCGGGGCGCACTCACGTGTCTGTTCACATGCAGCGCTCTAAGAGTGAAAGATGCACATACAAAGCATCGTCGACTGCCCCGGATGGCTGCTACCATGCAATGCACCATATACAAAACTGAACTCCTGTATAGTGACTATATGCCTGAAGACGCTATATAGGAAGTGCAGGATTTGTTCATTCCGCATCCATCATCAGGGCCTGCCCTTGCGACGAACCCGCCTTTGCGGGGTCACCGATGCTTCAGCCTTTTCATTAGCTTTGGCCCCGTGAGCCTTGCGAGTCCGTTTGCTCTTCGGAACAGCAGGTTTAGCCTTCGCATCTTCCAAGCTTTTGCGAGTAACATTGATGTGCTTGAGCAAGGACCTCGGGTGATGGTGACACCACATATTTGTATAGTAGTCTTGCGCATATAAGTAACAAAAATATAGAAACGATTAAATGTGGTGCAAAATCATGCTACATAGATAGATTGGAGTATATCGTACGTTCTATCATGCCTATAGAAATTCCCCGCACAACTGCGCTGCTCAACTAGAAGTGCTCGCGATATGGGGCCCCACATAGGTTGCTACATGTGTCTATATAGTATACATGCATAACATAACTCGTATGGGGTTTTTGCTCTACGTGGCCTGGGTACTATCACACATGCGTAACTTGCCGCTTTTGTGTACAATAGGTGAGCTGCCGACAAGAAGGTCCAAGGTGCTTGAAGCGGCTCTCTTTCCCAACCATTTCGGCGCACCTAAGATTCTCGTTGCACCGATACACAACCACAGACCGTCGAGTCATGCGGATGCACCCAAGAAGCGGCTTTGCAACAGACTCCCGCACAGCAGCGAAGTCCAGCTTTGCCCTTGGATAGCTTGCAGCCAGCTTGCACGAGTCCCCAAAACCCCCAGGAACAACATTGGTAGTTGCAAAGCAGTGAATCTAGAATGCCGAAGGCACTTTTGGAGCCCCGTTTCATCGACATTCTCCATCTCCAAAGACCCGACGAGGATAGCAAGCTTGCCGTGCTGCTGCTCGAGATCCTTCCTGGTCGCCTGGAACTCAGTGTGAAGCCTCGGGTCCCAGATTCAAAGGCTCATGGGCACACAGTATACACATCATTCTGGAGCTTGCTGCTTATTTGCCGTTTGGGAACTCCGTGGTTTGATCGTTGGGCTCGGGGTTGTACGGTGCTACAAGCTGGCCCATCATTTTGACAACGGATTCGATTTTTCCAGCAACCTGCGTCATGTAGCGCTTGATCTCATTTTTGACCTGCGTGTGCAGAGGTAGCATATAGACTAGAATTGAACTCAAAAGTCACCTAAGTAGCGACGCAACAGACCATCCCCCGCACCCCCCCTACACACACAAAGACGCAGGCAAACTCACCTTGACACCATCAGCACTTGCAGACTCCGCTGGCGGAGCACTGCCCTCCATGCCCAGGCTCAGAGGAGCATCCAAGTCCTTCAACGCGAGGTGCCCGGTCGTGTCGCCCGCCTGTCGTGGCTTTGGGAGGTTTTATTTGTTTAAGAAGTGTCCATATTGTATAGTAGGAGTCGGGTTAAGGGGTTTGGTGTGATCCAATAAACAAGCCTCCTCAGTAGCACGGATTTGCTTCTCCAAGTCGGAACGTTTAATCTTCGATGTCTCCTCCGTCTCCACGAAATACTCGCTGATTGCGGTGTTGTATTTCCAAGGACTTAGCTTGGTCGAGGCTTCGACATCACAACAACCGACATATCCCAAGCAACAAGCATCTATTGCCGAGCAGCCGAACCAGTGTGTTGGGAAATCGCTTGCAGTACTCGATCACCTGCAGTATGTCCGCCCTTAGCTGCAGATTGTTTTTAGGGGCTTTAGAGGTGAGGTTCATGTTTTTTCGTCGCAATGTGTGTAACACGAGCCGAATAGCTTGGGCCACTTGAGCTCGGTCTTCATTCTTTCCTGTGTCAACCAGCGGCCCGTGATTTCCTGCTCTTTGGCCACCATGCGCTCTTTCACATGGGTGACCCGTATCAAGAAAGTGGCCTCTGGCGGATATCAGTTGAAACTGCTGCAGCACTGTGCACCTAGCATGTCTTTGCAGTTTAGACAGTTTAGAGTATACAACTACCAATGTGCATCGGCCCACACCTTCATCTTGCTGTGGTTCTTGCTCTCCTCTTCGCCCAATTGCTTGATGCACTCAAGCAATGCCAGCTCCAAAACTTCGCGGTACTCACCACCACTCTCGAACTCTTCCCGGATCGTGTCTGGCACCCAGCATTTTCCTGACTTTTTCTTTTCACAAAGGCGCCGGAGGCGCATACGTAGGGCGTCGTGTGTGATCACCTGATTTGTTTATATAATCATGTTTTGTTTGGCCCACAAACGAAACAAAATATAGTGTAGTGGCAGGTGTCCCGTCCGGAGTGATGATGGTCGCGTCATTGTTGTCGTCATCGGTGTTTCCTTGCTTTCCTGGCTGGGCTGCACTGGCCTTCTCAGGGCTTTGCTTTTTTTTTGAATGGCTTTCTTCGGAGTTGCGGCAACTTTCGGCGGGGCTTTGGCTGGGCTTTGCTTGGCCGGATCCGGGGTTGTATCTGTTGACACATGGCTGGCAGGGGGTGGCACGGGTTGGCTGCTACTGGCGGCTGCGGCTTGGGATTGTTGCGTGAGTTGGGCTAGCAACAGACTTTGTGCTTGCATAGCTTCCTGCATCTGCTGCAGCTGAAGTTTCAAGATCTCCGACTCTGAAGGGCCAACAGCTTTCGTTGCTCGTGGCACAGTGGCTTTGTCTGCGCTAGGCGTGAACCTCGGAGGCTGGGGATGGCGGGTTGGAGGGGTGACCATGGGTCGTCCAGGCGAGGGCGTGGCCACATCTTCGAAGGCAGCTGAAAGCCTCCTTTTCAGCATAGCATCAGCAGCCTAGGTCGTGCCCGAGCTTTTGCACTCTAGACCGTCTCCGAGCTCCGATCAGCCACATAATGTCGCAAGCAAGCTGCCGTGAACTCAGGCACATCAGCAGACCCATAAGGATCAGCCTCGAGGCAGCAAACCTCGTCGTCCGAGGACTCCTCATTTTCAGCGTCCCTGTCATTCTCTGCAGAATGCACCTGACATGTGTAAAGGGGCTTATGCGGTGGACACATGTACATATATGACACATGCGACAAAAAACTTGTCAACCAGGTGACAGCTTCATGGGGCACAGGTAGAGCCAGCCCTGTATCCTGAGATCTATAGCAGATATTGCTGTTGAAGCATGTGTTTGCTGCTAGATTTGCAGACTAGATTCTCGCATTTCGCGCTTGATCTCGGGGTCGGGCTTGGGCATCTGTTTCAGAGCAGCTTCTGCCTCCTGACTACAGAACCCCGGTAAAACCCAAACTGAGATCCATGCTATTCCTTGGCACATATGGCACGCACACAAACCCCCCCCACACACACACACACGACTCACACGACCTTCGCTCCTGTAAACGCTGCATGAGCTCATCACGAGACAGGTGATTTATAGATCTCATGAGACCACTCGATGCGGCCAGGTACTCGGCACCAGCTTCAAGCTCCGTGCCACTCCAGGCACGGCTCTGCAGAGTCCTAGCCCTCTCGAAATCAGGGCTGCGATCACACATGACTCTATGCTCAAAGCTAATCCTTGAGAGGACCTCGTCGTGTGTTGTGCTTGCACAGCATGTGCACATGCATGTGCGCAATTGACGAAAGCAGCAATGACAACCTTTCGAAGCATCCACGGTAAGTTTGCTCAGGAAGCGCACCGCTCCAGCAGACTTTGGTCATATAACTCACAGAGAACAGCACAAAACCACCAAATCCGCGTTGTAAGGAGCACTTTAGGTGCCATTCGGAGAGGCTAGAAAAGTCGACTTATCAACGACAATTGAACACTTATAAGTCGTTCATACGAACGGCTTCGAACGCTTTCGAACGTGGCGCAAACGGGTTAAGAACGGTTTAAGAACGGGGTCGGGTCTTGAACGGGATTTGAACGGGTTGGCCGAAGACGACTGTTGAACGACTTAAATACGAGCACCGAACAGCATGAACGCTTACCGAACGGGTACCGAACGGGTCTCACTCACCTATGTGTTATAAAATAACCCAAAAACATACTAAACATACGTAGAACAGCTCAACACCCTATGTTTCTAGGGCTGTGTGTCTGCTGAAGCAGCCAAAAGCGCTAAATTTCACGTGCACTTTACAGTCTGAATCCTCTAGGCTCGCTTGGGAAAAGCTACTTTCCAGTGCGGCGGAAGGTCCAGAAGCTTCGACCCCCTCAGATAATGCACCACCTCAGACAGTCTTGCCTCCGGCCAGCAGTCCAGGCAGTCGTCGGCCGCCGCAACCCAGCTGAGGCCACTAAACTCAAGAGGGGGTGGATCGGGCTTGCCTCGTCCTTCGGTCAATAGAAGAGGTAGCAAATCTCGAACTGCTTTGCCAAAGCGTAGAGGATATGCCCTGAAATAAAGCGAAAACACGAGAAGGGTCGTGACTGTACACGATTGTAGATGTACATGAACTCAGTATTGAGGGCTGGGCTGACTGGCTTTGAGGTTCCGGTTTCCACGCCAGGTCTTTCGTCCAGAAGAATTTCTGGATCGCACAACTAGGGCCTTTTTCGTCTTCTGGATACGTTGTCGGGATAGGCGACCCTTGTCCAATCGCCGAATCACTGGATTATTTGACCAGCCTTTGCTGCGCTTTGGAGTTGGGCTGCCGTAGTGTTGCATCCACCAAGCGACGGGAATTGCCTGGGCTCGAAGGTGCGTTTTTTCGGTTTCGGGGTACACAGAAATATATACTTTATAGCGGTTCTCGAAGATCAGGCTTGCGCCATTCGGATGCAAAGAGGTCCGGGCTGGGGTTTCGACACAATTATTTGGATGTGATGCCCTGAATACCGTTCTTCCAAACATAGCAAAAGCTGGAGCAAAGTTGTAATGATACTAGCCTAAAATAAGCTCAGTTGAAGGGTCTTCTTGCGGAGCTTACCTAGACCTGTGTTCCATATCTCGAACTCTCGTAGACTTATGCTTCCAAAACCATCGAGCCATTATATGTACATCTGCAAGCGTACAGCAGAAACGGTGGCCACACAGGTGTCGTCAAGGATCATGAGCATCAGCAGGTTGTGGGGTGGGGGTTTTGTGGGGCCCGAGTCGAAAGCGAGATAGGCACACCAGAATTCTGGGCCATCCGCTGACTTCTTTCCTGCTTCTGCAGAAGACCAATCCTCCTCATAAAGGCTTTTACCAAGGAAACATCATGCACATCACTGGGCTCTTTGGTTGGCTATTTGTGGGGCCCGAACTGGGCCCCACAAAAATTTCGACCTCTTCCAAAGGAGAATCATGAGCATCAGTGTGTTTTTGTGGGGTGAACAAAGGTGGGGTGAACAAAGCTGGGGCGCCGCAATCCTCGTGAGCATCAGTGGGTTGTTTTGGGCGGAGGTTATAAGGAGGCCGGCCCCATGGGACCCCAAGAGTCACACGGGCTAGATCAAAGCACAAAGAGAAGCCCTTATTATACATCAGTTCAGACTAAACATGTACCCGTCTTGACAAACCCTGTAAGCAAAAAGCCGGCAATAATCCAATAATAGGTTTACCTCTGACCCTGTAGAGATTTCTCTGATTTCATATCAATATACTACTACTACTACTACTACTACTACTACTACTATACTACAACTATACTACTATACTACTATACTACTATACTACTATACTACACTACTACTACTACTACTACTACTACCACACTATAGTTTGGAAAGGCTTTTGCTCGAAGCCAAGAAACACAAGTATCTGTTAAGAAACGATCCATTCGAGGGTAGAAGGCTAAAAGGCTGCTGGCAGGCTGTTCAGCGAACCAAGTTCCTCCTCGCGCCACCGTAAGCTTCATCAATAGCACAGACCTGGGATCCAAAGGCATCTGAAAGACACGATGTTTGGGCTGGGGCCTACATGGGATTGCGTGCCTTCCTTGCAGTCTGGTGTCCGGGATACCATTCGGTTTGCACGTCGGACATATGCCCGGCTGCAGTCGCCACAAGGATTGACTATTGCTCTTTTTGACGTGCCCAAGTTTGTGATGACCCAAGACGAGCATACTATACCAAAGAGTGCCATGAAACGATCCTCTGGTGCTTGTAGTAGCAGCCAGCAGGCTAGCCTTGTAATGCAGGACGATGACAGGGCACACACGTAGAGAACGCTGCCACACAAGCCCAGAAACACAACGTCTCGTTAAGGTTGCAACCCGAATCCCTCTGCAGTCAGGATGTCGAAGGCATTTCCCTTTACATCTTTACCCTGCAAGTACTCGATGTCCAGAGCACAGGCAGGAGAACCCGCAGCCGAAATCATTCGATATACATTGGCCTGACCTGCGAAGAACTCGACGTATCGAGGCTCCTGCCCACGAGCGACTTGCGTAGTTGGTTCGGGTTTTCGGGCAGGCTCTATATAGACGGTTGAAAGTCCAAACAAACCTGAACCACACGCCTTAAACCCCAAACCCATGTAAAGCCCACTAAGTTGAAAGCCTGAGGGTTGTATATATATATATATATATATCAAACCGACCGATATAGACCTGTATGAACCTACAGAGAAGTCTTTCCCAGCCGCACAGGTCCTATGCCAAACTGGCAAGTGGGGCAGAAAGAGGACAGCCGTAAGTGGATGTGTGTGTGTTTCGGCAAGGGATGCAAACCTGGGTCGGGCGGTTTGGCAATGGGAGCACTATGCTGCACACCAAAACTTCGCTGCTGCGGGTCCTCACTGAACTTGCCGAGGTCAGTGTAGAATGCCAGGATAACACACAAGATGAAGGCCTCATGTCGGCCAAGGGTAGTCAATATTATATCTGTAAGGGCCTAGCAAAAACGTATTAGGTACTTCGGAAGCCATTTCAGCTTAAGGCTCTCGGGGGCACCGTAGTTGTTGCCGGCGCCAGATCAACTCATCAAGATATGCCATGGCGAGTAGGGAAGAACCGTACACACCCAAACACGGTCACTGTCTGCAAGAAGCTTCCCACACACTGTGTCATCTCTTTAATAAGACTCCTTATAGAACATTTTGCAACGACACCCAGAGCAGCGTAGAATGGGCAAGCCGAAAGCGTTGCAATCCCAGCCGAGTGTACTCTAAATAAATTATTGCAACCGTATGTACCCACCCCAACGAAGGAACCTGATCGCACTCGATTGCTACACCTGCTAACATGCCCTGGCTGCAGGATTCATCGACAGCACCGACAATGATGCATACCCGGGGGCATGCTTCCTATGAAGGGCCTACATAGGGTTGTGAATGTGTGCAGCTATACGAGACTTGCTTCCCAAGGCTTTGCAAATATAGACTTAAATAGCTTCAACTATATTGGCTTCGTGGGACCTTCATTAATCAATCAGTTTCACTGCTCCCGTTCTACCCGAACCCTATATGATATAACCACCCACTGACTAACATACTTTGTTTACGAGCTTACATGGCAAGCTTCACTAGGAGGTGATTTACAGCTCCATGTGAACTTCGCTAAAAGGGTGTGGTATTCGGGTTTGGTTGAGGTGCCCAAGACCTTATTAGGGGGGTATACAGCTAGTGTAACAATTTATGTATAAGCCTGAAACCCATCCCCGAATAATTGCGGCAGCTCAACAGGCGGGCTTGAAGAGCCCCAGACGAGCGCCCAGCCGCCTTCCACGTAGACCTGCGCGGAGGGGTGTTGGTGGCAGTCATACAGAATGCATTATATAATGAATCGGTTTGGAACATGTGCACGTAGAGCTGCGAACTGTTGTAGCATCAGTGCAGCGTGTCAACCAGAGGCACGGATCAGATTTTGTGGCGCACACGCACTGCAGCAGAAGTCCCAAAAAGGATTCTTGCCGTGGCTATGCCCCACAGCACTGAAGCCTCGTCTTAAACACAGGCATTGGGTCGATGTGCAGACTGTTTGAGATCCAACCCTTTTGTTGGTAAGCCCCAGTTCCCCTATCCCGCAGGCAGATGCCTGCAGGTTGCGAAAACACCCCTTGAAGCATCAGTTGGCCCCGCCAGTCCGACAGTGAAGAGCCCCATTGTATACAACAGTTATTCTTTACAAGTGCCTGGCACCAGTCAACCGATTCACTCCAACACTAGCACTGCTGTGTCAAATCATGGTCTGCGCTTACATCTCATTCACCACGGAATTGTTCACCTCCATGAGCATTTCCTTGAACTCACCGACGGCCCTCTTCTCGACTTCGAAGCTGATCCCGGCGTTGCGGCTCTTCCAAATGAACATGCCCTGAGTTTGATGCCGGGCACGAACTCAGAAATATCAAACAAGCAGCAAACACAGAGCACACAAACAATCATTTCGGATCAAGAGTCGATCTGCTTGCAATACCAAACCCTCGAGCACATACACTCCGTAGGAGTCCACTGGGAGAAATAATGCAGCTGCTTCCAAGACTTGCAATCACCCTCCACAACCTGAACCTTCAGGCCGACTTGGTCCTTGGTCCAGTAATAGGATGCACGGCAACGGGCCGCAGATTCGAACTGATGGGTCTGCAAATGCTCGCCAGCGACGCAAGACTCGAAGAGGCCTTTCAAGGCCGCCGTGGCCGCGACTGCATCAGCCACCGGCTCCTCATATCCCATGGATGGCAGCCTAACCCTCTTCTTCTTCGAGTCATTCTCCGCTGGGGCTGCGTCTTCCGTGGCCTTGGGCTTGCATGCCTTCTTCGCCTTGGCTTTTGACTTGGCCACAGCAACTGGGGGATTGCTAGGCGCAGACGGCTCAGCCTCGACGTCGGCATCCTCCTCGTGCTCGTCACCGGCCTCCACCACGGCCGCTTTCTTGCCCTGCTTGATCGCCTTGGTCTTCTTGGTCTTCTTGGTCTTCTTCTTGGTCGTCTTCTTGGCCGTCTCGGTCTTCTCGGGCTTCTTGGGCGTGGGCTCGGCGGCTGCGCTAGCCGTGGCCTTCCCACGTTTGGGCTTGCGGGCTTTCTTGCTTCTGCCACGATGGCTGGCAGGATGGTCTGAAGGAGCATCGCCAAGATCCTTCTCGTCCCCGGCCTCGTCCGAAGGATCCGTAGCGACCAAACCGTCCCGCAGCTTGAACTGCTCACGCCTTGTGACATATCCATTCTCTACAGCCGGAAAGGGCTTCACACGTTCGGGCTCAACAGCTGGAACACCCATTGGCTCATCGCCGAGCTCCCAAAGCTGAGTCTCGTCCGTGTCGAGGCAGCGGCAGGGAGGTGCAATGGAAGCCGTCGTGGGTGGCTCAGTGCCACCTGAAGGATGATTTGTCGCTCACATATAGGACATCGTCAGGATCCACCCCCGGGTTGTTCACACAAAGCAATCTCCACAGGACATCGAGGTTTAGATTGAGTTAGGGGTGCAGATGGCTCAGGCTGTATATGGGTTATATGCCAGGTTAATGTAGTATACCTCCAGTTGTCTCCATAGCACGTAGGCGCTCCAAACGAAGTGCATTTCCACGTTGAAACGACCGCTTCAAGTCAATCATCCTGCCATGAACGTGTCTACCTATATAGCCAAGACCATATCATGATGCACACGAATTTTGACATGATGCATGTCTGTCCTCCTGTGCTTGAGCTCCCTCTGGACCACTCCCAAGCGGTCCCTAATCTCGGCTTCGGTCATTTCGGAAGGCCGCTTGGGAGCACGGGCAGGCTCGATGTTCACAGCCGTGATGCAAACATCATCGTCGTCCTCTTCCTCCTTCAAAGCAACGACGGGGATCGCATCCGGTCCACCGGAGCCGCTTGGCCCCTCAGCCTCATGAGCCTCCTGGGGCTCATCAGTGGCCTCGGCCTCATTGCCTTCGTCAGCAAGCAATGCATTATCCTCAGGCGTCTCGTCTTCCTCATCATCGGAAATGCCCAACCGCTGGAGGGCATCAGCAGCCCGACGGACCAAGTCGCCTGTGCTCCCCGCCAGTGGCCTGGCCACGGGTCGTGGTGCTGGCAACTCCTCTTCCTCGTCATCGTCTCCCATGGCCGCGGATACCAAAGATGATCTGCTTGAGGCTCCTTGTTGAAGACCGATTGACTCCCGGATAGTGGCCCACGTGCCCACCATTTCCTGCAAGCACATTATTTTGAACATCGATATCGACATCGGCACTGATGCTACAAAGCAGCTATAAACCAGCTATGGTGTCCTCAACATCTTCCACGTTGAAACCCAGCAGGGTGGCAACCATCGATTTCAGGACGAGATCCTGACATAAGATTGGGAATGTGGGCCAATGCTCCTAATATATCCTACACGGTTTGTCCCTCTGTCCTGCGGGGGCTTCGGCTTGTAAATCCTGGCTTTGATAAGCTGGAGGAGACGCCTCAAACTCCAGGCTTGGTTGTACAAGACGGTAGCGTCCGTCTGAACCCGACACATGGAGTAGAACTCATGAACCTCAGACAAGACTTTGTCGATGGAGGGCAGTTTAAGGTTCTGCTCGTGCATCCTGAGGAGGTAGGGCATCAAGATTGCTTCATTCAGCCTCGCATTCGCGACGGACTTGTTACACGGCGAGTTCTCCGACTCACCCTTGGAACGAAGCACCAAAGAAGGCTGCGAGTGTCGCATGCGCTCGCGCACAGCCGGGATCGCATCCCATGCTTCACGAACGGTCGTGTAAGCCATCCTGGATAGCACACACAGCAAATGATCAACAAAACTCAAAATGCGCCCTGTGAGCCAAGCAAGTTCAAGAGAGCATCTGTCCCGAACAATCCAAGCTCACAAAACCGTATCTGACCACAGCTGGCAGAGCAATTCGATGGGTGGGCGCACCGGCTTGGATCGGAGTGGGCTTCCATTTGTCTCGCACCATGAAACGTCATGGCACACTCGTGCACAACAAGCGGCCGGACTACAAACGGTGTTTTCAAGCTTCAGAGCTGCAATTCGCAGCTGGCAACCCTATAGGTAAACGAATCAGAATTAGCCCTCGAATCCTTCGCCCCTATATCATAAATTGTATATTCTTGCAAAGCCGCTCTACAACCCGACGTGTGTACCTGCTGTTGCTACACCCCCGTGCATCGACGATGGCTGGAGCCAGTTTTCCTGGCGAGGTGCTTCGCAAAGGGTGAGGCAAGGGTTTGGGGATTTCTACAATGCAACATATACACCACCCTGTAGTAAGAGATGTAGTTAAACAGAAAACCCTCCGAACGCCTATTTCAACACCAGACCTGCAATTCCAACACCCACACCCAAGTTATAACAATCCCAACCCAATAGTTCAATCTAAGCCTGGTTGGGCGTAGCAGGTAAACCCTAACCCTAAACCCCTAAACCCCCGGCCCTTCTGAAAAGAGATGGCAAGCTTCGGAACCACCGTAAACCCAAATGGGAGTTTCCGAAAATTAGGCGTACCTTATTTTGGGGTCCTTATAATAAGGATCCTATTATTTAGGATACTATATTAGGGTCCCGTATTTTCGGCAGCCCCCAAATCCTTCTTCGGAGCAGATCTCCGATACTACCTGGACTTCGAAGTAAGGAACACCCGAGTCACCTGAGATGAAGATATCCTAAACCGTAAACCCCCCAAACCCTAACCCCCCCCCTAAATCCGCAAATCGCGACAGGGCCTGGTCGAAATCTTTTTCTTCTTGGGCTTGTAGTGCTTAAACTCGAAGAAGATCGCCGAGCCCCTCAGAGTTTAGGGTTTCGAGTCTACTGTTTGGTTTTCAGTGATTGTGATTGAGGCTTTGGGTTTAGGGGCTTGAGGATTTCTGGTGCTGAGCCTGCGGCTCAAAGAATCTAGAGCCTGCTTGCTAGGGTTTTGGGGTAGATGTCTGTATTCTAGAATATACCTTCCTGAAGAACCTACCTTTTTAAGGACTTATATAAGGAAATCATAATAAGGAACCCTAAAAAGGTAGGTTCTTCAGGGTTAAGGTACTGCTTATATGGGACCCGAAGGAATGGGTTCGCTAATGATTAGAGCTTCTATGTCACCTACTAGTTGCTCTATAGATCGCTGGAAGCTGCCAGCTCGGAGCGTTTAGGGTTAGGAGCATGGCTCGTATGGCGGCGATTAGAATTTCAAAGCCCCCTTTCCGTCCCGAAACCCTGAACCCCCCACAGTTCCGAAGCCCTATAAGCCCTAACCCAATCCTAGCCCGCTACAACCCTGCAAATCGAGAAGCTAGGCCCTAAACCCTGAACCTTAAGCCTCCAGCGAGCAGGTCAGCCTTAAATCCTGATCTTTCCTTTTGAAGATTTGAAAGGCTTAGGCACAAACTATGCAAAACACCTATTCAGTAGGCTATTGTTGAAGCTGAGGGTTTTGGGGGGGCTCTCCGGCCGAATCGAACTTAGATTTCAAGTCAAAGGGGCTCAGTGGCGAAGAAGGAGATTCAAATAAGGCCACAAGACCTTTTGAGGGTGAAAGGGAATCTACAAGATAAAGATGCCAAATCTTGAACCATACATAAGCCCTGTACCATAGCCATAGGCCCTTACACCCCTCAACTGTAAAGCTGAGGTCGTCGCGACCGCTCCATGTCTTCGTAGGAAACATTCAGGTACACCTGCAACAGGTGCTCAAGGCAGAAATGGAGCAGGACGAGTTAGGACGTATGTTTCTGTTGTTGTTTTGTCTTTGTAGCGGCCCTAAACCCTAAACCCTAAGAGGGGTGGAGGTTGTGGCTTCTACAAGCAGGGCTTTCTGGGAGTCGGACGCCGAGTTCGGGTTTGAGGGTTTCCCTGGGTTCTTGTTAAGGGATTCAGTTTAAGTTACCGTAATAAGTAAACCATAGTATTTACTATAGATCCCTATTACGGTAACTTAAATTGAGCTCCTTAACAAGAACCCAGTTTCGGGTTGAGGCCTTCGGATTTTGGGGGCGCCGGGATCAGAGCCAAAGTCGGATCGAATCTTTCTGCGGAGATCGTGGAGCCTCCATGGCATCCGAGAAGAGCTCAGTAAAGAGCTCTCAACATAATATAGCGGCCTCAACAACTAACATAAGGTTCGGAGGGTACTTGTGTACTACAGTCAGGGAGTGGCACCGAGTTCTACTTGTAGTACCCTAAACCCTAAACCCATAGGAGTAGCACTCATTCAACCCAAAGAGTCACACACATTTCGATGGGTCACGGCCGGCGTAGTGAGCCTGATTTTAGGCGTTTGGGACTGCCGGGCAGAGCCCAGAGAAACCAGAGAAAAGATGGACACTGCCGGAATCTTCGTAGGTTACAGTTTGTTGCGACGCGCTGTTTTGAACACAGCAGTGTGTTACCGTCCTGAGCCACTGCTGATACTATTAGCTCGTCTTGGCCTGTTGTATAGTGACCCAGTGTGATATGCCGAAGTATACCGGGTATATAGTCTTATATAGTGTTAATATGAAGGGCTGAGGGCTTAGAGTTTAAGGTTTAGGGTTTCCAGGACGACTTGTAAACTATAGCTACAAGAATCCTCGGCAAACCCGATGTCGACGAACCCTAAACCGTGTATTGCAAAACGGAGGGCCGACTGTCAGCCCTTAGCAGAACAAGTTCTCACTTCCCTCTGCAGAAGCCCTGTCAGACAACCTTGGGCGTCGAATGAAGCGGCTACAAGCTCAAATTCGACAGCTTAATGTAGGAACCTGATTAAGAAACCTTGGGCCTTTATTAGGGATCCTTATATGAATCCTACTATTTTGGGGTGATAGGCACAGGGTTTCTTAATCAGGTTCCCACATTAAAGTCCATCAGCCCGACGCCCTCAGCCTCTGGCCCTGAACCCGCAAAAACTTCCTTGGCAGAACTCTTACACCAAAAAAACCCCTATCCTAAGGGTCCAAGTACCTAATAATCATATACTCTCCTAAATATTGAGCTACATAACTACTATCCTAAACCCGAGTACCTAATTATTGGGTCCTTTGGACCCTTAGGGTATGGTGTTTTCTATACCTCTATCAGCCTGCTGATTGAAGATCACGTGCGTCGCCCTTCGTTCTGACCCGAAGTTCCTGACACCAGGCGTTCTTCAGGGCTTAGGCTTTCGTTGCTTAGGCTTCAGGGGGCTCGTTGGGCAGCGTTCAGGATGTAGGACCCGGTTCAGAGTTTACAGTTTTGGAGTTGAGGGTCTACGGTTGAGGGTTGAGGGCTCTAGGTTGGAACCCGTGCGAACCTTATTTCTTGAAGTATGCCCACAAAGCACCCGCACAGGGTCAAGGCTGGGTGACAGCTTCCAGGCTTTCGTGGGCATTTCGCTGTGTAAGATGTCTCGATGAACGACGAGATCCGTCTAAATGTCGCATGCTCTTGGTGCAAGTTGCGCAAACCGCTGGTTTTGCGGGTACCCAGACGCCGCTTCCACATATGCGTCCAGCGAATTGATCGCTGTCTCCAGTCGGGTGCACTTCGGTTGGCCCAACGAGCGCCGCGACCACCAAGCTGCTGCGGATCTCACTCGGTGTGGAGCTTGATTGCGAGGAGAAAAGTTCTCTTTCCTCAATCCAAACTCCCACAGACCTTTGCCCATCAGGGCACAGGAAAGCCAGGTCTGCCACTGCCTTTCCTGCTCTTCGGTCTGAATCCCCGGTCGCCGAACCGGCTCGGCCCGAGGCGGTGGCTCTGGAAAGGCGGGCCACGCAGCCGCTAGCCACGGTGTTGGATCCTCCATTTCCGTAAGTTCCTTCCGTATACAACACAACGGTATCTTATGTTGTCATATTGTACTACATGATATTGTATAAGCCATCCTTACACGAAACAGGTATAAATTTGATTCGCCCTCCATCACCCAAACTTCTGTCAAAGCCTAACTTCTGCAACCTCGAACGCCAAGATACCTCAATCATCCTCAACCCAAAGATCCGATCCGAAGTGCCTGAAACACTGACACGACAGACGTTACCGCCTGGTATGGAAATCACTTCTGGTTTATTTGTCGTGAAAGTTATCCCCCAACTGGTGGCAGGCAAACGTGTCTCTGGAATCCAAGATGTTGGCCCGGGCATCGGCGACCAAGACCGTCATGAATGGATCGATGTAGTCCTGCAAAGCACACCATGCAACCTGACACAGCAATCCTGCACCATCTCCCTTCTACCCTTGATTGATTGCGACGGGGTCAAACCAGACTCGGCCTTAGTTGCATCACCGGGCCCGTGGGGGGGGGGGGGCATGGCCACATAAACAATCAAGAATCAACAACCATGATCACACAAATCCTATTTTTTCTGTTTGTATCTGCCGGCTATCCATCGAACCTGTCTGACCGCGGAAATTGTCACGAATGATTGCATGCATGCGCACAGAATTAAAGAACGACGTGTGCGTACGATCGTAGTAACGATGTAGGTGACAAGACGATTTCTTTCTGTTTGGAAACTTTTGCTGCTGGCCTACATGAAACAACTGACCTTTTGATCGTTCACTCGCATGTTCAAGTATCACTTTGGGCTGCTGCTGAAATACCGGTTGATCTTTCTGATGCATCTCTGCCCCGCCTGCCAAGCCTAGACCCCTGAACCTGAACTGAACCCTACACCGCGCCCCCAAAAACACAAACCCCTAAACCCCAAACCAAGCCCTAAAGCCCTAAAGCCATAAAGCCCTAAAGCCCCAGACCCCAAACTCTACACCCCAAGCCACAAGCTCTAAACCCCAAAACCCCCGAACCTTCAACCCTAGCTCAAGAACCCAACCCCCGAAACCCCAAACCCAAAGCCCTAAACCCGCAACCCTCATCCCGAACAGCCGAAACCCGAGTTCCCTCCTGGCCTGGGCATCTTTGAGCCCAATTTTCTCGATCCTGAAGCACCTCCAGCTGGAAAATAGGGGTGTTACCTTAACCCCGGATCCTAAACCCTAAACCCTAAATAACCTACCTTTTTGAGGACTTATATAAGGAAATCATAATTAGGAACACTAAAGAGGTAGGTTATTCAGGGTTAAGGTAAGGCTTAGGGTTTAGCGTTGAGGGCTGGAGTAGGGGGGCCTTAAATCATATTAATAAGGCTCTGGGCTATTTTATTCGTGGTATACTTATAGGGGGAGTATCAGCGGCATTCCGACCTCGGTATGATAATTTTCGAATTACTGGCTCAGGCTCTTAGGTGGAACTCCTGTGAAGCTTTCGAAGACTGTAGGGTTCAGGCTTTCGGGTTTGGGGTCTAGGATTTGGCTCATTCAGATTAGAAGGTTTCGTCTGCGGCTTAAGTGGAGTCTGCCAGAACGTCCGCTGGGATTCCTACAACGTAGAAGCCTCAGCAATGAGTAGTACCATATCTTGGGCTTTGTTATTACTGCGAAGGCTCGAAACGTCCTGCTCCAATCACTGTTGCTCATCTCGAGAGAAACCGATCAGCAGAATCTCACCTTCAGAACCCTGACCTTCCGGCAGCCACCTAAGCAGGCACCCAAAATCCTTTGTAAGGGTGTTTGAGGGATTAGGGTTTAGGGGGGTCTGGGGTTGAGAGAATTATTAAATTATTATGGGCCCTGATTAGGAGACCACCCACTCCCGAACTCTGAGCTTCTAGTTTGAAACGGGATGAGCTCCACGGTTGCTGTGTAGGGTTCAGGGTTGGGTTCGACGGTCCAGGGATGCCGGGTTTGAGGTATGGTGATTTTCCATGCCACTCTCGATCCCTGAGTCACCGAAGCTGGAAACACTCCACCCTAAACCATGGACACTTCCCCAATCCCTAAGTCGACCCCCCACCGAGGCTCCGACACCACAGTACCTCGAACCGTGCGAAGCACGGCCTCCCCAAGTCCATGTACGTAGCTATTGTTATTCTTCCTATTACTCTTATTATTTACTATTCTTACCCCACCATCGGGACTTTTAAATTGTTAAATTACTTAAAGTTTTAATTTGTTTGAATTCTCGCGCCTCCCGCAACCTGGCGATTTAACATACTTATTATTGTATATATTTTCATTGTTCCTATTTCTCTTACTTTTATTAGCATCATTATTATTGTTACTAGTATTGCTATTACAATCATTAAAATGCCTTACGGGCAAGGCCCGATTGCTACCCGATTGCCAAGCATCAGTTGACCGCTTGTTGTCGGGGGTTCCGGATGCTAAACTCGGCATGCGGCCGATTGCTGAGGCGGGTGCACACAGCTTCTAGCAGTTCTACAGGGTGCGAACATTTAGAATAGGGCTTTGCGGCTTTGCCATAAACCCTACACATGCTAGTCTGCGAACTTGTCGTCTCCCAGGAATGAAGCAGTTGACCTCGCCGCATCCCGAAAACCTAACATCGAGGCCTTAACACAAAAGAGTAGGGGCTTTTGGGGTATATTGTAGTATACGACATATAAGAAGTAACCCTAGGGCCCTAAGGACTAGTACTTGTAACTTCAATTAGGCTTCCAAATTAACCCCGAGACTTGAAATCCCTTGGCCTGTCGGATCTTGCGGTCTGTGCTTTACGAATTCGGGTTCAGCGTGTTGGGGTTTCGGGCTTGGGATACAGAGCTTTTGAACTACTGGTCTGGAGTTCAGACGAGCTTAGGGTTTAGGGTTTGCGCTCGAAGGTAATTACCACACATTCTGCTGACCGCAACCGACGCGGCCTCAGGTTCAGAACGGCCAGTCACCGAGATGCTTCAGCACTTGATTACGCGCGCGTGGCACTGCAACATACTGCAACTCTATGGTCTGTGTGGCGATGATGAGGCTAATGATGTTCGCTCTAACGCACTCTCTAACCACTAGGATGCTGTGGCGTCTTCTTTTGCCTTTTCGTCTGAGATCGTCTTCGGATCTGAACTGCTTGCCTGGGCTTGGCTTGGCACAAAGAGTCGGTGCAACTCTTCTTGAACCGTGCAGATGTACTCCAAGTTCTTGTACACCTTTCCCAACATTGCTTCGGCTTCCCGAGAAGCCGCTGTGGAGTCCTGCTTCGTCTTTCCTCTTAATTAGGCTTGACGCACTGCACTGGCACGCTTCGAGAGCTGTGGAGGCTCCCTTGGATACCTTCGTAGCCTTCCTTCAGCGCGCAATCTTCCGAATCGTCTTCGGAGCTCTCCGATTCATGGCTTCAGCATTACCTTGAAGGAACATTGAAACGGAACTGTTAAGTTGTGGAGCGGAGCCCTCAGAAAGGAACCCTGAGAAGGAGCTCTCAAACGAAGTCCTGAAAGGGAACTCTGAAACGCAACAGTTAAACAAGGAACTCTTTAATGGAACTCTTAAAATCCGAAACCCTATAAGCCTTAATTCTTAACGGCACCCTTATTAGGTGCCAAGGGCTTTACTATAAGGGCGTGACAGGAGCTCCCTACCTAATGGGGCCCTTGTAATTCCACAAGCAGCTTACTTTCTGGGATTCAGGGCTTAGGGTTTAGGGGACTTTTGGTCTAGATCGCTGATTGCAAAAGCTGCAGATACCCCAAACTCCTAAGCCCTAAGACCCAACACGCTAGCTAAACCCGCATCCTCAAAACTTGGGGTCCTCTCTCTGCAGCGTAGACCACAAAGTAGCCGAACGCAAGCTGAAACGGTTTAGGGTTTAGGGGTTTAGGGTTTAGGGTTTTAGGGGTTTAGGGTATAGGGTTTTAGGGGTTCAGGGGTTTAGGGTTTTAGGGGTTTAGGGTTTATAGGGGTTTAGGGTTTATAGGGGTTTAGGGGTTTAGGGTTTAGGGGCTCGAAACCAAAGGCCCTCAACAGCCGGCCTGCCGCTGGTGCCAGTCAGTTTCGCCTTCTTCCTGCACGGGGCTTAGTATAATTATAATAATAAGGAACCCTGAGGAGTAATATTGGTAACTATTTAGGCTGTTTATAGTTAGGGCTCTTGAGGTCCAGGTAGGGGTTCAGCTTGGAGTTTGTGTGGTTAGGGTTTGGGGTTTTGGGCTTAGGGTTGTGCTGCTTTGGGGTTTGGCGTTTGGGGATTGGATATCTCGGTTGACAAGACCTTTGGATGCCTCATGACCAATATGGGGACTTTAATAAGGCATGTTATAGGTATGTTTCAAGACGGAACCTGAGGAAAAAGATTGGTACTATTCTTGCTTCTGTACAATGTCTTTGCCAACTTGGCAACACATTGTTCGTCACCACAGATTTTTCGATTCGCCGTTGCTGCGTTCCCATTCCTATTCTCCTGGTGCTACATTTGCTTGTATTGAAACCACTAAGCTGGCTCAGACGGATACGTTTCTCATGCTGTTTCTGATCACATTTACGACTAACATCGGCGACGGGACTGTTGTTACCCTAGTGCAAGCATTGCTTGGCAAATCAATAGGGCCCTTTACTTCCGGAATCAAGTTCTGGCTCGTTTAACCAGTCATCGATTTGCACCTGAGCACGAAGCCATATGGGAGTTTCCGAAAAGCAGAGGGGTACCTTATTTTGGGGTCCTTAGAATAAGGATCCTACTATTTAGGGTACTATATTAGGGTCCCCTCTTTTCGGAAAACCCTGGAATCCCCAAGTCCTTGCTATACTCCGAGTGCCAAACACATCCGAGGCTTTTAATCCCACGGGACCTCGCCGTCTGCACAAATGATCTCGCCCTCTGTACCTCTCTCTGGGTTTAGGGTTTAGGGTTTCGGGTTTAGGGTTTAGGGTTGTTCTTAGTAGGGAATGGGGGAATGGGTTATGGGGACTATTATTGGGGATTTTTTAGGGACTACTATAGGGATCCACTCCCCCATCCCCTACAAAGCACCAGGGAGACCTCACATGTCCAGGATCTGTGAACCCTTGAGCTATGTGTCGAAGTGGCTTCTTAGGATATATGGACGACAAAGTCTAGCTAGAGTTTGGAATGCATGGCATGTCACATGCTATGACTTTGTATGTATGTTTCTCGATATGTTCAGGCAGTGTTGCTCATCCGCAACAGTCACCTGGTCACCCTGTGCATAGGATTGGGCTCTCTCCGAGATCCCAAAAACCCAACCACGCTCATTGCCGCAGCGGAGCCAAGCAGAAGCAATGGATGCACCCGCTGATGTTTCGACTGCTACTCGGACCCTAAAGCCTACCTGGACCCTTTGAAACCTTCCTTTTCAGGGTTCCCTATTATGATTTCCGTATAGAAGTCCTTAAACCTTGGAGTTTAGGGTTTAGGCGTCCAGGTAAACCCTAAACTAAACCGAAACAGAAGTTCTACTCCTAAGCTGGAAGCAATCAGTATCCAAGCGCGAAGCTTCACTTTAGCGCCTCAGGCCATGTCGCTTCCGACGGAGAGTGTAACAGAGGGGCCTTAATGAGCATAGGGTTTCGGGATACAATATAGTATACTATAGCAGTAGTATAACTATGATATAGAGGCCTTAAGAATAAGGTTGTGGGGTATATAGTATAGTATACCATGCTTAAAATAAGGAACAGCCACAAAAAAACAGTTGTAATTCTTGACGCGCCTATATTGACTACAAGCGCGCTATCAAGAATCAACATTGGGCTCTTTGGGTGCATCCGCCCGCCAGGGCAAGTGGGATCTTCTGTGAGGTTCAGGCCATGTACCTGTATAGTATATGCTTTGGCATTAATGTAGTCTCTTTTTAGGTACTTTAGGGCCAAAGTATATACTATATGGGCACATGAAGCTTTAGGGTTATGTAGGGCTTAGGGAGAACAATCCCAGGCCTGAGAACATACCGGCAACAACGCACAGACTCCAAAGCTACTACCGGGGCCTCAACACATGAAAAGGGTTTTTAGTGCGTATACGACAGGAATAGAACTACATGGGATGTTATTTCTAGGGCTCGATTTCACTATGCCACGAATAATTTTGTTGCACATAGTGTTGGAATTCCTCCTTCGATAGTGTCACATGTGCCATTCACACTGTGCACGAACACTGTTCCTAGCATCTACGATGTTGCCATCATCAACCTTAGAACTGCAACTCTCGCTTGTTTTGTGGCCTTGACCACGAGTCCGATATCAGCATCACAAAACCCCAAACCGCCAAGAACGTGGACCCGCAACCGAATGCAAAGGTTACGTGACCCGAAGCACCACCCTCCCTTTCTTGCATACAGAACGTCACTTAGACTGCATGGTTCTGGATCCCGGAAGGAGCTGGGAAGCAACCCAAATCCACAAGCCCTTTTGTATAGGAGCCATCCCTATATGATCATACTACAATCTTCAACACACACACCAGAGTGTTTTCGAATCATTAAACCCTAAACCCCTAAACCCCTAAACCCTAAACCTAAGGCTGTAATACAAGTTCCCAAGAGCCCCCGAAACATGGGAGAGCACTTGGCTTGATCATGGAGGCCGCAAACTGGTATTTGCTGGCCTTGGATCTGCACAGAAATGAGGAACAGGCGGCGAAGGAGGAGGAGGGGTGAATTTATACATATATATATATATAACATCGTACCGTAGAGCGTGTATATACGTATATGTAATACAATATGTCCAATATGCATGATTGATAGAATATACGATATCGCAATTCAGTTTAGCATAATAAAGTACAATATAGCATGATATGAAACATATACTACACATGATATGACATGACATGGAATGACGATAAGGGTGTCAGCAAGGCTACTGGGTCCAGAGCATACGACCTCAAGACACCCCGTTGTATGCAGGAGACCAAGAGATAGAGAACGTAACAGTGAAGTAAGCGTGAGCCTCGCAGGTGTAACTCAGAAAACATGCTTTGGAGGGACGGGGCTTGGAATAAGGGACCCCCACTTACCAAACACCTGAAACCCTAGACAAAAATCACAACCGTATTATGCAGCCGGAAGCCCTGAACCCTCCTGCAACCCCTGCAACCACAATGTAAACCCTCAACCCAACCTTACGCCTCAAACCTTCAGCCTGAAAGCCAAATTAACGAAAGCCTCGATGCACTAAGCAGAAATCGCAGCAAGCCGAACCCTGAGCTCTTAAGCCTAAAGCCCTCATTTAGCCCTGCAGATGAACATGAAACCCTAGAACCCTCACAAAGCCCTACGAACCCTGAACCCTACGTGAACCCTGAAGCCAACAGTCCCTCAACCTCAAGCCCCGTTTAACTCCCTATAACTCCTGTAACCCTCCTACGTCCGAGGTGCATCGACGGGAAATACGTCCGGCTCTGCACCAGTGAAGAGGACCTGTAGGGACTTATGGGGATCTATTGAGGGCCCTTCAAAGGGTTTAAGGTTTAGAATTTAGGGGTCATGAGGGGTTTATAGGGGTCTAGAGGGAAGAAGGGATCTACAGGAACCAGCCGAGGGTTTGGGCTTCTGGGCTCAGGAGATGTGCACCCAAACCTCTAAACCCTCAACTCTGATTACAATAGTAATACCATGCCTTAACTAAGAACTAGCGTTTTGGGAAATACGATACTGAAAACCGTACTAGGGCAAGTTTCCTAAATCCTCAACCCTGAACCACAAAACCTAAACCCCAAGACTCCAAACCCTGCACCACCTCCGCCCCCCCCCCAAATCTAAACACCGAACCTCGAAAACTGGCCCGAGGTTCTTCATGTCGGTGACGGTGATGTTGTCTTGCAAAGAACGCAGGGCAACGGCCTGAGAAAAGTTGGGCTTCAGTGCTTAGGGTCAAGGTTTAGGGTATCATATAGGGTCCATGTCAAAGGAAAGGGCTTCACGATCTTGGGGCGTTGACAAGGCGGCTGTATTCAGCGTCTGTCATGCGTTTATGCCGTATGAGAGGTTTATTACAGGCTTCTATGGCAACCCCCTCAAGGAACCCCCTCAAGGAGTGCATGAACCTATCGAAGCCCATTGAGGGAGATGGAGGGCCATTGAGGCCTATTGAAGCGAATTGAGGCCAGTGAGGCCCATTGAGGCTCATTGAGCGCAATTGGTTTTCGTTGAGGCGGTTTAGTTCTCAGGCGTTCCAGACCAAGCGCGAGTCGGATACTCATGCTTGGCCTGGAACGCCTAATCACCCACAAAGCCTCAACGAAACCCATTGTTGCTCAATAAGCCTCAATGAGCCTCAATGGGCCTCAATGACCCTCCGTGGCCTCAATAGGCCTCGATAGGTTTGACGCACTTCTGGAGGGGGTTCCGTGACAGGGTTTCCTTGGAAGCTTTTTAGAGATGACCAGGGAGTCGCAATGGCCCTATAGCTACAACAAATACGACAATAGGATCTCGGATCCTTCTTAGAAGGACCCCTACATAAGGTACGTACCCCTACCCTCCTCACCTCCGCCCCGAATTCCATGCAGAACGCATTCTTAGTCAATCCCTTCCATACCATACCCAGAAGCAGCTCACAGGTTAGGGTCGAGAGTTTAGAAACCAGGGTTTAGGATACATTTAGCGGTCCAATGCTTTAACCCAAACGCCTCGAACCCCCCAGGCCCAAGACGGAATCCCAAACCAAACCACCACCGAACCTAAACCCTCAACCCATTAGGGTACCCTAGTATAGAACCCTGAACCCCCAAACCGTAAACCCTTACCTGTCGCCCCCACACACACACGCACACACACAGTACCAAGTAGAAGGTCCTGCGGGAAACAACGACCTTCAATTGCGCTGTCCTCGGGTTTACGATTTATGATGCCGTAGGGTTGTTTAGGATTCAGGGCATTACAGGCTAGAGACCTTACTGTCAAGTAGTCGGTGCTTGAAGCGATTGGTGGCTCTTAAACAGCACTTGTCCATGGGGCGCCGGCCCTGGCACCCAAGCAGAGGGCTAAGCGGTGCATCGTGTCCTGGAGCTGTTCTTAGAAGCAAAGCATAAAGTTCTCTTCGGCGGAAAGGTTTCGGCTGTTGGGAGCCCTTTTGCTGGACATGTTGCCATTCTTCTTTGTGGCTATCAACTTGACCCGTGTATCAAAAAAGCAATGTTTCTGTTACGTTGCCGTTGCTATTGTCAGTATCTGTATCTTCCGCCCCTTTCAGCATCTAGGTTTACGAAGGAGCTTTACTCGCTCGCACGGCTCAGGGGGGGCGTTTGGTCATTTCATTCCTCTTCGTCTAGGCTTAGGATTCTGTTGACTCCTGCAGTGCTTAAAGAAATGCAGAACCCTGTAACAAAGGTTTCCGGAATGCGCATTACTAGCTCATGCCGACGGAGCCATATGGGAGTTTGATACCACCCGGTGGAGAACCCAAACATCCCCAGACGGCAAAGACCATAGATCCCTAAAGGGCTATATGGTTGTACTATATTACTAGTATTTTATGGGTATTAACTTCTAGAATTCCTAGAATATTGCTATACTACATGTTATATAATATAACATGTAGTACAGCACTATTATATGTGATTAATTAATACCCATAACCTATAGGCACTGCACCCAAGAGAGGCCTCCGATTCTGACGCTACAAACCCCAACATCCTCAACTCTCACACTCGCTTCCCATCGGGTGCCTTCTCTTTCGAAGTGATGAAAGGCAGTCCCTGGCACCAAGTGGCACGATTCGGGTATGGGCTTTAGGGCTTCGCGTTCCGGGATTATGTAGGGGTTAGGGTTGAGGGGGCTGATCGTGAGCAGGGCTTCTGTCCATGCTAGGTCTCCAGCGCTAAGATCCACACGAGGTATTTATAGTCCATAGATATCAAAAGAGACACAAGACCGCAAAACGAAACAGAACCAACGTTGGTGCGCAAGCATTGATACAAGACAGCCCCAGAAAAGAAAAACACGCGTGGAAATATAGAAGCGAAGACAGTTTCAAACACACACTCAAAATGTGTGTGTACATATACAAATGTATTTAGTTATATATGTAGCTTCATGCACCCATCCATCCAGCCAGTCAGCCGGCCAGCCAGCCAGCCATCCATCCACCCGTGCATACATGCAGACAAGCAAATGATAAATGTATGCTCCCGAATGCCTACATGCATACATGATGCACAACTCCATAATTACATGCATAGATACATGCGTGCACAAATGCATAAGCGCATAAATGCATGTGTGGATGTACTCACTCACTCACTGACTTACATATGCGAAAACATACATACATGCACACGATAAATGTTATACATTGTCAAGGAAGGCATGCAGAGCTTCCCAAACCATCAACCCTAAACCCTGAAACCCCAAACCCTGAAACCCTAAACCCCTAAACCCTGAAACCCTGAACCCTCAACCCGCAAACCCTGAAACCCTGAAATCCGAAACCCCAATTCCTGAAACCCTAAACCCTAAACCCTGAAACCCGTACATCCTTTTTTCTTTTTTTCCCGAAGCCAGTGCTGCCTGCTTAGCAGCGACCTGGGCGGCCATGGCCTCGTAGTCCTCCTGGGCCTGGCGTCACAGCTTTATGGCTTCCTTTTCAGGGCTCCAGGTATAAGGGTTTAGGGTTTAAGGGATTCAGGGGCTCCCCCAGGATAGAACCTTAAGGGGTTTTAGGGTTTAGGCTTTAGGGGTTTAGGGTTTAGGCTTTAGGGGGTTTAGGGTTTAGGGAGTTTAGGGTTTAGGTTCCTTTTCAGGGCTCCTCCAGGTAGAAGGGTTGCTTTCAGGGGATGCAAGGGTTCTTTTCACTTTTGAAGCTTCCCTGGAGGGTATATACGGGTGCGCTTGTTTACTTTGGAGTAGCTATATGCGCACTATACGACTTCTATAACGGTGCTTTAAAGATTGGAAGTGGCGTAAAGTGGGATCCTAATGCTAAGACAGGAAGTTGATTAATCAATGGTCTACATGAAAGTCTTTCGCGGAGCCTGGGTCGTGAAAAGAAACCAAACACAGGTTCCCATGCGCAATATTGTTCTTCCTTAGGGCCCTTTGTCCTTGATATGGCTGGCATGTATTCGAGCTGATGCTGCTACTTTTGCTGCTCGCTAGAGTACATATTACTGCTGACACCGTCACAAGCACAACATCACTACACGACGGGGCTGCGGTGTTCCAGTATCCACAGACACAGGCAACTGCCGGCATCGTGCCTTCCATTTCTGCATGTGCACCCAATAATGCAAGTTCTAAGGGCCCGGCCACAGCAACACACAACAACACAAACAAAACAGCGTCATACGACCGGTGTTTGTTTTTTTTGGCGGGGCGGCGCTTTGGGACCATCGGTTTTGATGCACACTAGAACATTCCTATTGGCAGCGCTTATGTATGCGTCTCTCAGTCCGCAAAACTATACATACCCTGTAGTACTCAAAAGGATCACCCGAACGGAAATCACGCCAAGACCAGAAACTCAAAACATAAAGAGCAGAATTTCAGAAAATGAATGAACAGCGTATGAACCTAAACAAAGACGAACTCCGTCCCCGTGAACATCATTATTTTGACGGCACACCAAAACACTAAACCTCCACAAATCCGCTTGCATCTGACGGGTTGCGTATACAAAACTTAAACTCAAAAAACACCCCGTTACTAACCCTGAAGCCCTTACAAGAACTGCACCCAATAAATCACTAGGAAGCATTGAGAATCACTAAACTACTATGAGCTGCTGTACAATGCTATAGGTGTCTAAAAATTGGCCGCAAACTGCCAAAAAGGAGCCTCGACGACCTGACCCCAGGAGTCGTGCTGCTGGGCTTTGTTGAATTGTGTCTGGCGAAACGGGCGCTTGCGCTCTGAGGGTGTAGGTTTTAGGGCTCAGGGCTGAGGGCTGATAGGGTTTAGGGATTAGGATTCAGGGTTAAGGGGCTAGGGTTCCGGGGGTTTGGGATCAGGGTTTAGGGATGACGGTTCAGGGTTTAGGGATTGGGATTTAGGGGTTTAGGGATCAGGGTTTTAGAGTTTAGGGTTCAAGAGCTTGCAGGCAGGGTTTAGGGCTCTGAGAAAAAAGGGTTTAGGGCAAAGTTGTCAAGCCAGAACTCGGAACTATGGTGTTGTTGGTCTTTGGCCTTGAGGGGCGAGTCTTCAAGGTAGTCTTGGGGGACAGCAGCAGTGCTGGGTAGGGCTTGCAAAATTTGGGCTTCAGCCTAAGACTGGTGGGTATGAGACGGTACATTTCCTAGTCGCAGTTTTTGCCAGAGACCGACCGGCCCCTTTCAACCAAGATAATATAGGGCTGTAGGGGCCTTAATAATTAGACTAGGGGCAGGGGTTTTGGGGGTGAGAATAAAGAAGCCCCAAACTAGTAACGGTAATTATTAAGGCCCAAACACATTGAGCCGCTTGAAACAGGATAGTCTTCCCTTGCGGGCCCTGGTTGAGGTTCTCTGACACTTTGGGGTGGCCGGGGTTGCTGAACCCCGATCGAGCACAGCACAGCACAGCAAAGACCCGGTAGTTGTTTTTTCACGTGACGCCTACCCATAACCCACAAACCGAAGCCTTTTCTTGGGCGTCTCACTTCAGAACCCTAACCCAATGCCCAATGCTAGGAACACAAGAACACGCACCACAACGAGCTAAAATACAATCGAGGGATTGTAGATTACACTTGGGATTCAGGGTTTAGGATTTATCTGACAGGCCTCACATCTGGGCTCCCAGAGCCCTTGGTACGCGTTGGTGAACGGGGCGTACACACCGAAATCTCTTGAAAGTCCAGTTCAGGGCTTGCTACACCACCCTGAACCCCAAACGCTACACCGTGCAACCTAAATTCTAAACCCAGCATAATTCCAGGATAACCCCACCGTAAATCCTGAGCCCTACAAATGCTATGCCCTGAACCCTATGTAACTTCCAAGCCCGACAGCATCCCAAGTTTCCACCACTCCCTTCCGGCCATCCAGGATAGCCGGAGCTGCTCTTTCTCCTGCAGCTGTCGGTTCTAAACTAAGCTCCGGGTTTTAAGGTTCAGGTAGTGTACGCTTCAGGTTTTGCGTCTTAAGTTTAAGGGTTTATAAGATCCCGAAAGACCATAGTGTAGGGGCCTCAGTGACTACGCGACGAGGGTCGGGGAGTGGTAAATAATTCGTGACTGGTATAAGGTCCCAAAGACCACTTAAAAATGCGGCTGCAAGATTAGCGGTGTTAAGGTTGGCCGGTTTGGGATAGCGTTTTTGGACGGAAGGGAGGTGAAGTTAGGGTCAAATCTCCAGGTTGAGGGGGGCGATACACAGGCATGTTGACCTGTCGAAAACATCAGCAAACGGGAGTGAGGTTTTGGCGACTCTGTTTGTGAGTAATTTAAGGTGCCTTTCCAATCCATTGAATGATCACCAGCACCGCCATCGCCATCATCATCATCAACATCACCATCTTCATCTTCATCTTCATCTTCATCTTCATTACCAACATCATGAACCAGCATCGGCAACGTTGCACTAAAGTCTAGTCTGTGCTTGGAACCCGAATCTTATGTACGGCTTTCCCCCTTTTTGCTGCTAAGCTTTCACAACAAAGTTACGCAAAGCAGCTGCGAACCTCGGCGGGGCACCCACGAGACCGGAAGTGCGAGCTTGACTCAGGGTGTGGCATGACACTTCAGCCAAAATAATATAGGCGACTTAGTAATTAGAACAGGGTTTTGGGGCCCATTATAATATAGTTATGATGAGATTAACGACTTGAGAACAATGCAAGATACTTCGCATGCAGCTTCCAACCAGCGACCGAAGACCCAGATGCACACGAAAATCATCGTAAAACCCAACACGAACTCCATCAACACCCTATACACAGTACACCCTGTACAACTCCTGAATCACAAGATGCCCGGTATAACTATATAAGAAAGCCTGTCAGGGGCCGATAAAGCCATGCTTAAACCACAGAACATGAACAACGACCCTTTGAACCCCAAAGTAGTCTCCGACATCGCCATGGTGCCGCTGACGCCTCCGCCCTGGTGGCCCGGGAAAATGCCAAGAAGGGCTCGATGAAAGGACTTTGTAAGAAGTTGATTCCTAGAGATTCGCAAGTTTTGCTTTCAATGCGAGTTTTGCAAGCACAGGGCTTTTGGGGTTGGTGCCTCAAGCAAGCCCAGAACGGTGCGTTCTAAGAGCTCCGTGGGTTTTGCTGAGGACTGTTGTTTCGAAGGGCTCCTCAGGACTTCCACGGTTCAGGGTTTAGGGTAGTGTTCACTGTGTTTATAGGGTCAGGGTTGCTCACAATGTTGACTCCATTCGTTCATGGGGCTTGTGCCTCTCGGGGTTCATAGCATGCCAGGCAAACTTCATCGCTGTTCTAACCATGCTTTGTATCCCTAAACGGTAAGCCCTAAACTGCTTTGTATGGTCGAGTTTAAACGCCCGCCGATCACCCCTGGCTCCGGCTTGGTGCCCCTGTGGGAAGACCGTGTCGCAGTAAGCTGTCTACCGCAGCTTTGCCCAGAACCGCACATTGTTTTATGGTTAGAATATTAGTTGGGTAATTATGTTAATATATACAGTATGAAAGTATAGTATAGTATAGTACGGCATAGTATAGTAAAGTATAGCCATAGAGGGCAGCTAGTGTCAGATGTGGTCCAGCATAGAGGTGCAAAACAACTTCAACTGATGCTTGAATACGCTTGTTGGTGCTCTTGAAGACCCAAGGTTGAGACTATTACACTAGCATTAGTTGCTGAGGTTTCTCAATATTTGAGGTAGGTAGTAAGGTCTAACTCGCGTATCAGACTTTGCTTGCGTGCAAGAGTCATTTGAGCGCATGAGGCCTCTTGAACACTTCTGTATACGCGTAGTCTTCCTTAGATGTGTCATTCGTCCACGAACCCAAAACCATACTGCTAGCGTCATCTTCACCCAGAGTGCAACATGCATCGCAAGGCAGCAGGATCTGTTTAGCTTGGCACTATGCGGCATAGAGTATTAGGGGGTTAGGTGTGAAGGTTACTATAGGCTATGTGTGGTCATGCATTATTGTTAAAAGCCTTCGGGAATCATACACCCCTTGATTAAGGAATATATACCTAAAAAATAAGGAACCCCATCACGATTTACAGTATAATACTCCTTGCCCAACTTTTCTTAATACCATCGGCTTCGAAGGGCTTCGGGAATGATGACTCTTGCTCGGTATTTAAGCTGTGTATTTCAAGGCTTCCGGCCTGCAGGGCTTCTAGAGCTTAGGGCTTCTGTTAGGGTTTAGGGTTCTGGGTTGAGGGTTGAGGGTTCAGGGTTTAGGGTTCAGGGTTTAGGGCTTCTGACTCGTCAATATACCCTGCCTCTTTGACAGGGGCAGCCGCGGCAGAAAGTCTCTGCAGCCAAACGCCAGCGCACACCGGGAGCAACAATCTCAAGGCTTCAGGCCTAAGGCGCAACCCTCGTGAGCCCTAAAGGCCCTAAGGGTTCAGGGTTTAGGGTTCAGGGTTTAGGGTCGAGGACCAAATCCCTCTGAAACCCAAAACTCCTACATCCCGAACCTTGTCCTGAAACCGAATCCGACGCAAGTTTAGGATACCGGAATCCAGGGTCTACAAGCTTGTCCGCGCTCGGTTCATGCACCTGTTATGCCATGTGGCCAGTCGAGAAATTTTCCTGCTGCATCTTCCACGCAAGGTCGCAACCCTAAACACTAAAATACAAACAGTAGTAGGAGACAAGGCACCCCCGACTTTTGGAACCACCGAAACTCCTCGTAACGCCTGAAACTTGCAAGGCCCGTCAACGAAAACATGCAAAACCCCAACCAAAACCTTACCAAAAAAACCGACGAACACCCCCTCGGAGTTAAGCGCTTTCATGCAGGAGCCTAACCAGAATACTGTAGGTTCAGCGCCTATATACCTGGAGGCAACCTGAGAACCCGAAACCCTAAATTGCCCTAAATGCCCGAGAACCGCCGCACACTGCCTCCAAACTTCAAACAATCCGAAATAATGCGGGGCCTTAAAAATTAGAATAGGGTTTTGGTGGTTCCTTATTATGCTTATGGTATATTATGCCCCAAACCCTATTCTAATTATTAAAACCGGTATAGTAGCGCGAAGCCCTGCGCTGGCCCAACACGATTGAACTCAAGACGCCCGCGAACACAAGCTTAGCCTAAGCCTCCAACCCCACTACTAGTAAAGTTTTAAACCTCCACTCCCCAAAACCCACCAAACTAAATAAACCCGAAATCCATGACCCTAAAACCCTGTAAACCCTAAACGGATCGATCTTTTGCCTCCTCGCACGATCGGCCACTCGCCTAGGCAACCAGGATCTCGCCGGGAAAGACGGAGAGACCCGCGGACTGACCTGCATCGACAAGTCAGGGTTCGGGTTTCGAGGAGGTTGTTTGGGGCTTTAACCAGGCTTTACAGAAGTTTAACAGGGTTTTTCCAGTTCCGAAGAATAGGGCTACAACCAGTCTTTATAGGGTTTGTTACTGACAGTGGCGTCATGAGGTTTGATTCTGATGCTTTGCAGATTTGGTGAAAGCAAGGCTGCGCAGCTTCCTTTAGGCGGCACCTGCAGATGCAATGTCGGAGCATACTCACACCAATATAAATGAATCATGCGTAAATTCAGTATTCTTGCTGGACTGGCCATGCAACTACATGGTGAAGGCAACAGCCATGCAGAAATAGGCATACTTGCAATTGATTACCATACATACTAAGTTACAAAGTCATTCCGGCATCTTGACGCAGGTGCGCACCCGTCAAAAGCAGCTCCCCTCACGCATGAGACCCAGATCTCTAGATCTTGCACACTTGCGTGAGCTCGGGGCTTGGGCTTTAAACTTTCCAGTTTACAGTGCCGGGGTCTTTCTAATGTAGGGGCCCTAATAATTAGAACAGGGTATAGTAAACCTTATAGACCGCTGTAAAAAGGAACCCTTAAAGGAACCCTAGTCTAGTTGTTTAGGCCACTACGTTATATGGCTTGCATCTGGCAGCTAGCGCCTGCAGGGGCTCTCATGCCTCCGAGGCTTAATGAAGGGGCCGTAATAACTAGAATAGGGTTCTGGGGTATAATATAGTATATTCATAAAGGGGCCCTAAGAATAGTATTGGTAATTATACAGGCTTCTATAGTACATGCATAGTCATGACACATATATACTCCTGAGCCCTAGCGGTTTAGGGTGTAAGGTACTTGTACACCTAAATTGACAGAACGCACGGCCTTGCCGTGGAGGTAGATCTGCGAGACAGCCAAGCACTATGTCGGCCTGCACGAGCTTCTTCAGAGTTTAAGGTTTGGGTTTAGGGTTTCTTGGGGCCAACGGGCTAGCGATTCGCCTGAATGAAAAGCGCTTGACGGCCAAAGTGCTGCTTGCATGCTGGAGGGCTGAAAAGCCGTGCTCAGTGTCTTGGGAAACGTCCGTAGTTCAAAGTGGTTCATGGTTTGCGGGCGAGGGCTAAACCAAGCCCGAACCTCGTCAACAAACGCAGCAAGTTAGTAAACCCTGCGGTGCCCTAAAACGGCCCAAACACGGCCCCGGAAACACCAAAGGGCCCTCAGCCCCTCAGCTCTTACATTCCTCAGCCCTAAAGCCTTCAACCCAAAACAACCGACGAGTCCAGCTTGTTTCTCGCCTTTGGTAGCTTGACATCGAAGGCGATGGTACCCGTGTGATCTGGGCAGCTGCGAAACACGTTCAGGG
The DNA here is from genome assembly GCA_003297005.1 of Symbiodinium sp. clade A Y106. Lineage (NCBI taxonomy): Eukaryota > Dinophyceae > Suessiales > Symbiodiniaceae > Symbiodinium > Symbiodinium sp. clade A. The sequence goes on along the minus strand of BGNK01000790.1, from coordinate 58,666 downwards.
TTGCAGGCTTTGTGGCTTTATGGGTTGAGGGTTTAGGAGGGCGTTAAGGCTTTAGGGTGGAAGTTGCAGGGTTTTTACGATGTTAGGCTTTGGGGATTGGGACAGCGCTTTGTTATTCGTGTTTCCTTTCGTTTCGGCCAAACACATCGGTGATTCCGCGAACTGCAGAGCTTCGCGTTGTTCTTGTCTTTGGTGCTACGATTGGGGTTTAAGGTTTAGGGTTTATTAAGATTGGGGTTGAGGGTGTAGCTTTTAACGGGTTGTTGGGTTTAGGTTAACCTTTGAATACAGTAGGCCCTATATACCCTACAAAACCTCGCTTAAGGCATGCCGCGCAGACCCTCCAGAACAGCACACCTCCACTGCAAGTAGTAATCGCCCTACCCAAGCCCAAAGCATCTAAAGCCTGCACTTTGGGCCCCAAGCAAGTTTGGCGATGCATATTTATAGAATTTATAGACGAGTATTTTTAAGTAGTATGATCATTATGCACTTGGGCCGTTAGGGCCAGGTAACCCGACCTCTGGACGCTGCACGCAATCCCAGCGACTGGAAGTTTCAGGAGATAGGGGCAACTTACTCCGAGCCAAAATAATCAGGTCCCTGTGTATTTAGCGCTCCAGATTACTAAGGTCTGCCACTTCTGAAACTCCCACCTACCCCAAACCCTCCCTGACTCTAAAAGTTTTAGACCTTCGGGCACTTCCGCAACACTTCTTTGAACACGGTTTAGGGTTTAGGGTTCTGGGCTTCGGAGACCTCCAGGTGATTCTCGATACTTGTGTTCATGCTCGCGGAAAGATGATGTATGTCTTCATGCGAGTGTCCTGACGAAAGGCAGGACAGCTGTCGTGCGAGGCAGTGGCACCCGACAAAAGGGGATGTGGTCAGGAGACGTGCCTTGTTTTCAGCCTCACGGGTTGTATTATTCGAGTGTAAATGCAATTCGCAGCATCGCAAGTCCATGCCGCGACCTGCGACCCGATGCAGCATGTGCGACATGAGCTCTGTCGAATACGAGGCGGCCTTTGCAAGCCGCGGATGGCTAAGACTCAAGACAGCACTGTGGCTGTGAAGCCTCCCACCGTCCTTGCCCCTGAAAACAGTAGACACATAAATTTTGAGTCAGCATGGGTTAAATCTTCGTGGTCTGCAAACCGTGAAACCTTGTGCATCCTAGGGTTTAGGGTTCAGGGTTTACGGGCTAGAGTTACGGCCTTTAGGGTTTAAGGGTTTGGGGTCAAACTTCTTCACCCAAGCGAACTGCAACTCCTGAACCAAACCCAAAAGTCTTAATTGCTAGCAGTACTCGACAATCTGCTGCCGTCTATCGTAACATGAGGCCTACAAATCTAACCCGAAACTCCGAACAAAACAGGAACCCCGAATCCCTACATCTTAAACCCTCTGCATCTCAATTCACCAAGCCGCACCAAAACCCTTGGGAGAACCCTGCAATGAGCCCCTAGAACCCGAAACCGAAAATGAATCCTACATTGGTCCCCAGGGCCCACGACCGTCTGCGGAGCGTTCAGTCTTGTCACGGTGACGATAGAGCGCCTTTACTGCACGAAACAAGGGTCGCGGTTTGGGGTTCAGGGTCCAAACGGATTCAAGTTCGAAACCCTACGTCCTACATGCACGTTAGCAGACCCTAAACCATAAACCCTGAGTCCTAAATCCTAAACGCTATGCCTTTTGATCACGTCAGGCCCTCTAAATCCTAATTAAATCAAATGCCTCGATCTTTCAAGGTTCTTTCTGAAGGGCTGAGGGGCCGAAAGTTGATAACTGGACTGTTAAGGCTCCAAAAAGGGTTCTCTACAAGGGTGTTATAGAGCTTTACATTGGGAGTCGAGGATGTAGGGTTTTAGGGCTTAGGATGTAGGGTCGTTCAGGGCTTCGGGTTTAAGGTTTAGGGTTCAGTAGTAGGTTTTTTGAGATGTCATATCGGGTTTCGAGCAGCTTAGTGTGAAGATTTCTAGCTCAGGATGCAAAGCAATTTCAAGTGCAAGGTTTGGGGCTTGGAGGTCAAACATGTGTAGTAGCACCAGTGAGTAGCTGAGAGATTGTGTTAAACTCTGTTCCGTGCCAAATCCCACTGTGCATATTAATGCTACTGCAGCTGCTGCTCAACCTGCTACTGTTGCTGCTACTACTTCTACTGCGACGACGACTACCACGACAACGACTACTATACTGCTACTGCTACTGCTGCTGCTACTGCTTCTGCTACTGCTACTGCTACTGCTAGCTGCTAGTGCTAGTGCTACAGTACTGCCGCTGCTACTGCTACTGCTACTTCTTTTACTACCACTGCTACTACTACTCCTTCACTCATTCTGCTGCTGCCACTACTACGACGAATACAAGGCTGATCGCTGTGCTACTTCCTATTTGGTGCCTGGTGACACATAGCACAGAAAGGGCGATGACACGACAGTCGCCCTGCCCTATCGTAGCCCTAAGAAAGAAGCCCTCACGCATTAAGCCCTAAACTCCAGCCCAACTGCACACAGTTTGGCAGAGGCTTGACATTATGGTGCGAGCAGGACCCTAAACCCCAAACCCAAAACCTTTTGACCCAATTAAAACCACAAACTGCTCAAACCCCAAACACTAAACCCTAAACCCTAACCTACACTAACTCTGCACTCACAGATCCGTCGCTGAGATGTGCGCTTGGCTGCTGGAGTGGCCGTGCTTGGTTGTGAGGCCTGAGCACTTGGGGTTGAGCGTAGAGTGCTTCCAGGTTTCTAGAGTTAGAGGTTATAGGTTTTAGGTTTTAGCTCAGGGTTTATTGTTTTTAATTTTGGGTTTGGGGTTTGGGATTTTTTTTTCGGTTGCTGTTCGGACCACTCGGTGCACACCAGCAGCATGCGGGACTCACAAAAATTGTCGAGTGCTTACGGCTTAGGGTTTAGGAGATAAAAGAACCCACTGCTTCGGTTGTTCTACTTGATCAGGGGGCATAACCTACTAGTTGTAGGGCTTAGGGAGTTTAGGGTTACAGGCAGGGTTTCTGACAAGGTAACCATGGAAACAACTTCGCACACAAGTTTACGACAAGAGGGCAGCAAGGCCCGAAAGAATTAGAGCCTCCCAAACTTGGATCAACCCTGGTTGCTTCTTGCAAGTTTAGTTTAGGGTTCAGGGGTTTGGGTTCTACCCTGAATCATCACCATGCTACATGTTGGTTAGTCTTGCGATGCTCAGGACCTACTATCAAGTCTGAAACATGTTCGGGCCCTTCTACCGTGGGACCTGAACCAACGGAGACTCGGCAAACACAACTGCCTTCGGGAGTATTTTCCTCGGCCCTTACAGCCCACCCTTTCAGGACTTCAGGAAGGAACTCATGATGCGTAACCCTAGAGCAAAAACCCTAAAGCCTATAAACCGTAGGTTTCAGGGATGGCTGAGCGCCCTGCGGCGTTCGGCTTGGGGCGCTGTCCTGCTCACAGGGTAAGGGTGTGTTAGGCCTCAGGGTTTGATATAGGGGCAGCAACAACTATCAGGGTTTAGGGTTTAGGGTTCAGAAGGAACTCTGAAGTTAAGAATTCGCCCTGGAAGGATCCGATGAAGATACTGACGATGACGGTGATGATGCCCTTCACTGTCGTTGCTGATACTCTGCGTATACTAGTAGAGGTAGAGTTGTGGCAATCATTACCTAGGTTCCAGAGGAGCCCCTGAATTTTAAGAGTACCCCTTTTTCCTACCGTTTGACCGTGATAAGGGAACCCAAAATCAAAAGAAAGGCGAAAGGGCACTACAAGGGAACCTGGTTATCTAGAGGAACATGCAACCGACCCTGCCTCCAAGCATTTGCGCACCGTCGCTCTGGCTTGGCGTCCTGGCATGACATGGTAGCTTCGCATTGAAGGATTCTCCACTGAAGCCTGAAGCCTTCAAGGTTCCGAGCTTTCCTTTTTTGAGTGGTCGCTAACCGACTTTGCCTTTACTTCGCCGAGCTCCTCGACAAGAGCTCTCCACGCCGGAAGCCCTACGATGGACATCTACCGAAGCTTGAACCCTAAACCCTAAACCTGCAGACCTCAACTGTCGATGGACATTTACCGAACCTTAGGAGAACCCTTGTAAAGAATGCTTCTTGTTTGAACCCTTGTGCTCCATCCTGTAGAGCGCTTGCAAAGCACTGGACCGCAGAATTCTAAGACCGTAGACTGTGTACCGTCCCCAGTTCCTTCCAGCCCAGAGCCCAAACATGGCGAGTCTCCTAAACCCCAAACCCTCAACAGCTACACCCTAAAGCATAAGTCCCTAAACCGTTAAACCCTAAAGCCCATGCCTGGTTGGGTCACGGAACAAACGGGGAGTCTTTGGAACAGCCTTTAGAAGTGGGGTAGTGCGCGTCTTTATAGAATGAGGATCCTCCTCTACGTCGGGGGTGTTCTCGGAGTACTATGGGGTTTTGAGGGATTTAGGGTTGCATGTGGGTTTAGGCTAGCTCAAAGCAAGGGTCACATCCAAGAACAGTAGAACTCTAAGGGTCCATGTGCTCATATAGTATATACTTTGGCCTTAAAGTGGTCCCTATTTAGGCACTTCAGGGCCCAAGTACATACTATATGGGTACATGAACCCTTAGGGAACAGGATGGACGATGGTGCCCGCGACTCGAGCTCGCCTCGGGTTTCGGGTTTTAGGGCTTTGGCTTGGCTTTAGGGCTTTAGGGCTCAGGGTTTATGGTTCCGGGTTTAAAGTTTAGGATGGTTTAGGGTTTAGGTTTTAGGATCGGATTTAGAGCGCAGTGCTTGCCCCAGCCCACCCCCAAGGCCAAGGACCCACCTTTGCAGCTCCCCTTGTTGCTTGAACGCCTGCGGCGGGGCTGTCAGGGTTTACGGGTTGGGGCAGTGAGCTTGCGGAAGGACACAAGGCCTCGCCTCTACTTGTACATTACAACCTCAACCCCAACCCAAACCTAATGGTCTTAAGTCTTAAGTGACAGAAGTCCAGGGACCTTCATACAACTCTCTCCGTCCTGAAGCCGATAGACCTACAGCCTAACCTATAAGCATCTACACCTTACCCCTCTGATCCATTTCAGCCCTCGACCCTATGAGCTCTGCCTTGTATGACCTACACCTACGCCCGATTTCGTCCTGGGGTCCGCTTCCTCTATGCCCTAACCCTGAAAAAGCCCAAAGCCGATTAGCAAAACAAATTGGGCCGTAAGCCCAGAACCGTATTGAAAACATAGGCCTCAACCCGTCTCAACCAAAAAACAGCTTAAACCCACTTAATCATGGCCGTTTCAACAATACTTTCACCGAGTATCGTATCGAACCGCCCGCTCCCGAACCGAACCGCAGCAGGAGTCAATTCGATGCCTAAGCCTACTTTCAACTTATGAGGGTCGTGAGACTTTGATGTTGTGTTTCTCGGGTTTGGAGTGTCTGGCTGGTTTAGATAGACCCTGACCTGTAATCTCTTTTTTGCTAATGCAGGTTAGCTAGGGTTGGGCCCGACAAAAGAGGCAGGACCGTCCAGGAGCGAGAGAACTCAAGAGCAGCCGAAGCATACCCAAACCCTGACAAGCGAGAGCTTGAGTACAGGAACGAGGGGACGCAAGTGGACCCTGCCCAATATCAAATCTTTATAAGACAGGATCCCTACATGCGAAGCCTGGCTTCAAGACACCCGAGTTGAAACCCAGCTACTGACGCAAAAAAGGGGGAAAACCTATAACTAGGGCGACAATAAAACTATATATATTGAAGACGCCACAAACACGCACCCAAGTTCTATTAACCCCACAAGGGAGAACCTCCCTTTCGGAACAATCTCACGGCGGGCCTCTGCTCCCGACGCGGCAGGGCTCACCGGCGGTCTGGACGATAGCACAGATATCTTGCTTTGCGATTTCGGGTCTACGGGTTGGAGGTTTTGGGTTCAGGGTGTTGTTCCAAAAACCCTAAACGCCCGAACCCTTCTTCATGTCTTCTTCTTCTTCCGATTACCACTATGACTATGAGGATTTGATTCATGATTCCAAGTAGAGCCGGATGACAAGAGTCAAAGAACCCCTAGTGGTCGCAAGGACCTAACACGTGGATCTTTGGGTTTCGGGTTCAGGGTATTTGGGGTATTTAGGGTTTAGGGTTTAGGGTCTGGCTTTAGGGTTAGGGGTGGGCGGAGAATATCTCCCCACATTATTTTTCTGCTTCTGTCGCCATTATTATTATTTTTTTTTCGGCCCTCGGCCCTCGCCACTATGACTCTATTACTCTATTCCACGATTACTCTATTACTGTATTACTCTATTACTCTATTACTCTGTTACTCTATTACTCTATTACTCTA
>BGNK01000790.1:35166-52333 GCA_003297005.1 Symbiodinium sp. clade A Y106 | reverse complement strand
CTTTTACTCTATTACTCGATTACTCTATTATAACTCTATTACTCTACTACTCTACTATTCTACTACTCTATTACTCTACTACTCTACTACTCTCTTACGCTCTTACTCTATTACTCTTTTGCTTGATTGCTCTAGTACTCTTTTAGTCTTTAATACTACTACTACTACTACTACTACTACTACTACTACTACTACTACTACTACTACTACTACTACTACTAGACTATTACTATTACTATTACTACGACTATGACTATCACTATTATTATTAGTAATAATAATACTATTACTATTACTATTACTATTACTATTGCTACTACTATTACTATTACTATTACTATTCATAACAAACACGCGAGAAAAAAAAAAAGGCCACAGGTGCAAAAAAATAATGGCTGCAAAAATAGGCCCTCCGTTAGGGGTTTCGGGTCGAGTTATGCTTAGTATTTGGGACAGTTTATGAGTATCCGGTACTTGGATCCTTATGGAGAAGGTGTGCCCTGATTCTGAATATGGGTAGTTCTCTAAAGTCTAGTCCCCTTTAGGGCCATTTTTGGAAAGGTGTCGTACTATATTGGGGACCTGAAGAGGGGCCCTAACCTAGAGAACTACTCATATGATAATTCCTATTACATTACCTATGACGGGAAGCCAGCTGTATTCACCGGAGGTCTACATCACCTGCTGCCCCATGGACATGGCTGTTGTAGAGGGATTCCCAAAAGCATTACACCTGCAAAGCAACGGAAGGTTTGTGGCGTGTTTTTGAGCTTTTGGGGTTGCAGTGTTCAGGAAGATGTTGGATCGGGTTACAAGTTCTGGCCGCATGCTCACAAAAGGCATGAGGAACTGCATGAAGTGATGGCTGCCAAGGCTGGCGACTAGTGGCTCGAGTCTACGACAACAACGATCTTCCGGTCTTTTGTGGCAAGACGTCTCTTGTGCTCCAGTCTCCTGCTGTGGCATCGGCGATGGGTTTTAACAAGTCGTCAGGGTCGCCGGTTGCCAACAGTGGGAGTTGGGAACTGACGGAGAGGGCACTGCGGACAGCAAGTTAAATGCCATTGATACATATTTCATACCCTGAACCCTAATTACCCCCCTAATCCCCCTAAACCTTAAGCCCTATACTATATACTTTGCAATCCGCCCCTAAAGCCCCAAACCCAACATCAGGCCGGCCTAGACCCCAAAGAGTCACTGAGCACCTAGCCTTCCAAGGCCTACATACACAACAACCCCAGCATCTCTCTAGGCTCCCGAGGCAACCTCGTGAGTCCAAAATGCACTCCACACTGTAGTGGAAGGTTTTTAAGGTTAGGGCTTAGAGTGGTAGGTTTTCCAGGTTAGGACTTGTAGTGGTGGGTTTTGAAGGTTAGGACTTGCAGTGGTAGGTTTTGAAGGTTAGGGCGGGGAGTTTAAATATCAGCCCAATAGAACATCACTGACGCTGAGGTCCCACACTGAGGTCTCACACCCGAACTTTCTGTATGCTCCGCTGCCATACACCCTGTCCTGCATCCTCCACCCCTCAGGTTCAAGGTTCGGGCCTGAGCGCTAATTATATATCGTTGTGGGTTTGATGTTTCGGGCTTCCGGCTAAAGACCAAAAACACTTTATGTAGACAATGGTCGCATTTGCTGAACATTCGCAAAGCCAGCAACAAAAGCACCAATACACATAATACCTGGTAAAAATACTACCTTCGTAGCGATGACTAGCGCCGGTCATGCCACTCGTACAAGTACTGGCAACATGAATCGTCCCCTCTCCGAAATCGTGCAAAGGTTGGCAGCTGCTTTGAACTCGCAGGAAAACTTGTCCGATTGATCCAAGCCCTTCACATACCCGGATCTTTGACGCTTAGTGTCCGTGCTGCTCCAGCACCAAATCCTACCACCCCCTACTTCTATCCCTGCTCCGACTCCCACTCCTGCTGCTGCTGCCAATGCTGCTACTGCTGCTACTGCGGCTGCTACAAAATACAACCACTACCACTACTACCACTACCACCACTACCACTACTACAACTACCACTACGACTACGACTACTACTACTACTACTACTACTGCTACTGCAGCTGCTACTGCTACTGCTACTACTATACTGCTACTGCTACTTCTACGGCTACTGCTACGGCTACCGCTACAGCCAAGCCACAGCCCTTGCAACTGCTACTGCTACTGCTACTGCCGCTGTTACTGCGCCTGCTACTGCTACTGCCACTGCTACTGTTACTACTGCTGCTACTGCTACGGCGACTACTACTAAGCCGACGCGACCACGACAACAACGACGCCTAGCGAATACGACAACGACTACGGCGCACAACCAAACAGGCCATGACGACGACTTGTAGCGCAATTACCACGTGCAAAGGTCGGGCTCATGGCGATTCTCATCGTTCTTATTGTCAGGAATATTAACGTGGACTCCTACTCGATTCGACGGCTACATGCCACAAAATTCGAACAAGGCCACACCACAAGTAGTAAACCAAAGCAGCACCGTCAGATCTTGTTTGCCCCCTAAACCCCAAGCAGAGTAAGTAGCCCAATTGGATACAATCCGATTTGCCGCACCCCCACCAACTCAGCGTAAGAAACCCGAATTGATACAGATCTATACTCGCCCTTGAACCGTAAACCCTCAACCCCAAACTGTCCAAATCCTAAACCCTACCGAGCTAAGCCCTAAACCCGAAGTAGACGAAGCAGACCCCTTCAGTTGGCTATAGGGCTCGGAGATCAGTGCAAGTGCATGCAGCTCCTGGGCAGAATTCCTGAACATCCGTCTGAGACTTCCGGAAGGTTTAGGGTTTAGGTCTTTGGTTTTAAGAGAAACCTTTTGAGGGTTGAAGAGAAGCGGGTTTCGGCCTTAGGGGGAAAGGTTTGGGTACAGGGTACATAGGTCCAGGGTTGATCGGAACCTAAGCCCTACACCCCAAGCTCTAACCCTGAAGTCCGAACACCAAGACCTGAGCCCTAAACCCTTTGTCAGTGGATGCAGGATGAAGCTTCAGCTTTTCAACGTTGAACCTTAACGTCTGCTCAAACCGAACGGGTTTAAGGTTTAGGATTTGGGGCTTTTGGGGTTTAGCGTGAGCCTTGGAATCAAGCCGCCCTACCACCCTAAAACCAACACTTCGACTACAAACCCCTCTCCATCCAGCCCTGGAATCTCGAAACTACTATATTAAATAAGACAAAGTTCAAAATGTATTCGTGTCTCATTATATGAGGTAAAGACTACTACTGGGTTCTTGATAAGGAATTTAGTTTAAGCTACCATGATAGGGATCCATGGTAACATGGTAACGAGTATGGTTTCCTTATTATGACAACTTAAATTAGGTCGTTTAGGGTTTAGGGTTTAGGGTCCCTTAACAAAAACCCAGTAGTTTATAAGAAGTAAAGACTGCTAGGAACCAGACGGCTTTGGAAGCTCCAAAGTTCACTCAGGGATCCGCTATCTGAATTGGCCATGTGGGGATCCTTCTAGTTTAGGGGCTAGGGGTTTGGGGTTTAGCGGTTTAGGGTTTGGGTTTGGGGTTTAAGGGCTTTTTCTTTTAGGATTTGGGGACTGTTTAGGGGTTTAGGGTTTAGGGTTCGGGGTTTAAGGGTTTAGGGTGTCGAACTAAATCGGATGTGTGCGGTTATGGTCTGTCGAAAAGGGCCTTGAGCGAGGCACATAGCTAACCCGATTTCTGGGCTTGAATGGCGAGGACTATGTTCCTGAACACCGACCACCTCCAGACCCAAATGCCTGGACAAACCCAGGCCCCATTAAAACCCTAAGAGCATCTACCGCTCAGGGTGAATTGTTTGCAAGGTTCGGAGCCGGCAGGTTCTGATTTGCGGGTTTGGGTTTAGGGAAAGAAGTTCCGGCCAAAGGGTCCCAAATCCTCTTAACATGAACAGGTTTGCGGATCTCGAGAGGGTTGCTAGCATGATCCCACATGGCTGCGTTCGATGAAGTAGATTCGGCCAAGCCACACTAGGATTTTCAGACAACGGGGAACCACATAACATAGACCCTGAACAGCAACGTTCTTGTTTCATATTTCAAGGACCCCCCAAAACAGTAAACTGTACAAAGCCCTAGAAAAAAAACAAACAAAACCCCTTGAATCCTTCTTCCAACATAAAAACACACAACTCATGAGATGAGTGTACACTATCTTGCAGCACCGCTCGTGGGGCCAGATTTAAGATTCAGCGTGCGTAGGCTACAGTGCGCCATAAGTTACCGCGTTGCGGATGCCCGAATGGAAAAGGTAATCGTATATAATCAAAAAGCATTAAACATGTGTGCAAGCCGTGTAAGAACAGCTACAGTCACAACAACGGCCCCGTAGCATTTTCAATTACAAAACAAATGCTTGTCGAAGAAGCCTTCGAGAGGTCTGTAAGCCCTGCTAATTCGCCTTGGAGAGGTCTGTGAACCCTTCATATAGGCAGAACAAACTTTTCTCTAAAAGACCTTCGAGAGGTTTGTGCGTCCTTCAAATCCCTGCCTAGTAAGTCTTGGGAAGGTCTGTGAGCCCTTCGTTTAGGCAAACAACTTCCTGTTTCAGAAGCCTTTGCGAGGTTTGTGAAATACAAGTAGACCAAATCCCTGCTCATAAACTTTCGAGGGGTCTGGGAGCACTTCATATAGCTAGAGCCATTCGTCTAAGTAGAGCAAATTCTTTTCTGTGGGCCCTGGCGAAGTGTTCGGGCTGTCATATAGTAAAATAAAAATCATTTCTAGGTTTGTACGCCACGCCTTTTCTTTTGTGTCTTGAATTTAGCAGCTTCGTTTGTTGTCATGCCTGTAGATCCTCCCGTTGGGACCTCGACGGCGGACATGGAGATTGGGCGAGTTTGTTGCGACATGTGCGCTGGGCCTCACCCTGAGGTTTCCACTTGTCTTGCCCTGGATCCGCTTTCTAATTTAGTCGAGACATCGTCACAGTGGTGACTGTGTCGTGCAGCAAGAATGCGAATCTGAGCCACCGGCGGTGTTTCCACAAGAAGTGTGAATCGTTGCTTTGTGTGGCAAATGTCGCGGAGCCGTAAGCCAGTGCTGTCCACTGTCAGAGTCACGTTCACTCGCCGGCCGGTACGCTTTGGACATTGAAGTTGGGTCACCAACGTTTAGGGTTTAGTTTAGGACAGCTAAGGATCTGCAGCATACATTCTAGAACCCAGATCCTAAAATCTGGAACCCCAAACCCTAAATTCTAGACTCTAGAACCTTACATCCCTAAGCCCCAAACGCTGGAACCTTACAGCCCCAAAACCCCGAAACCTCGATTATTGAACCCTGGAGCCCTCAAACCCTTCAACTTCAAAGGCCTAAGACCCTCTACATCCTCAACCCTAACACCTAAGTCTTTGAACCCCGGAGAGCTCTGAACTCGAGTTGTAGTCAGTATTCCGACCCTCACAGTAGCCCCAAGTGGCCAGGCATGGAAAATACGACCCAGCGCGAGCTCGGCTGGGGCACGGCAAATGCAGCACGGTGATCGACGGAACTGGAACAATCTAGTCGTAGATCTAGGTCCTGTAAGTTCCACAAGTCTACAATGTTAATGCTTGGGCCAACCGCTCAGGATTGACAGGACAGGTGAGGCTTATCGCTTCGGGCTTCGGGTTTCAAACGTGCGTATGAACAGCGGAGATAAGAATCGGAGCGAGTGGTTTCGACATGATGACCTTAACCCTAAAGCCCCAACCCTAAGCCACGAACTTAGGAGATCTACATCTGACCAGGAGTCGGAGGCGTAACTAGAACTTCAACATGTACACAGAACACCGCCGCTGCGCGGTACTCTAAACCCTAAACCCCCAAATTCCTGAACTCCTAAACTCTGAACCCCTATGTAAACCCATCTTAAGGGCCCAGGGTGTGGAGCTTCTTGCCAAGGGCCCTACAATCCAGACCCTGGGAGTCAAGATTAATTAGGGCAATTTAGGGTCCCGGGTTCAGGGTTCACCGTTTATTGTTGAGGGTTGCTGCTTCGGCCGCGGAAGTTGGTGTTCAAGAGTATGGACTTCTTCTGAGGCTCCGGTCTTGGGCTGTCTTGCCAGCCGGCACGGAAGACTGTTCTTTCCCCCAACCCAAACCCCAAAGGCGTAAACCGTAGACCCTAGAGGCCCCTAGACAGCCTATATAAACCTGATGAAGCTTAAGCCGTACTTCGAAAGCCCCATAAACCTAGAGCCTGCACCCTAAACCTCTAGACAAAACCCCAAACCTTAAGGAGCCTACAGATACTCCGAAGATCTCGCTGCAGGGATCAGAACACAGCTCGCAAGTGCTCTCCGGATAGAGTTCAGTGACATAGATCCTGGCTTAAAGAGGCTTGCTATACGTTTAGGTTCTAGCGTCGGGCTCTATAGAGTTTACTACAGGTTGCTGTGATGGCTCTTCAGGACTGCCGGGAGGCCGTTAGGGTTCTGAATAAGGATGACTACCCCCCCTGAACCTTAAACTTGCTGGGTATCAGTACCAGTCGGTACGCAAAAACGCTGAGCGAGTCTAAGTTTGCAAGACCACACGGACCCATGTCATTCAAGAGCTCCTCTAGAGGAAGCCTCAAACTTTCAAGTTTCGCACCTCGAGCCCTCAATCCAGAATCCTTCAAAAATGCGTAATTAACCCTAAACTCTAAACCCCTTCCCGAAGCGATCTAGACCAGATCTTCCCCCTGGAAAGCCTGGCAGCCGGCTTGGTTCAGCCAGAGGAGCCCCCCCCAGAGAAGGCCTGGAAAATGCTCGGAGAATGCTCTGAGGATTAACAAATCTTCGGGCACGGTTCAGGGTTTACGATTTGGGATATGGGTAGTTGTCAAATTATGGCCCCGTTTTGGGAACCCTAAACATTAGGTGCCGTATTATAATAAGGACCCCAAAAAGGTACCCCTAATTTTCGGAAACTCCCATACAGAGTCTGGCGTTTTGTGCCACCTTAGAAGGATCAGGGCATGGTTCAGAGTGCGAAGCGTATAGAGTGGGCTTAACAGTTAGAGTTTAGGGTTTAGGGTTTAGGGTTTGTTCAGTGAACAGTCTTTGACCAAGTGTGAACTAGCAGAGCATGGCCAGAAAACTCGACTATGTCTGACCTGTATACCGTAACAGTAATGTAGGGGCCTTAGTATTTAGAAGAAGGCTCTGGGTATACTATACTGCAATTCTGGTAAGTAACCCCAAGGAGTAACATTGGGAATTAGTCAGAACAATTATAAAGTACGTATACAACTGTTACCTCGGTGCAAGAGTTCCGACTTCTTCGGACATGGTACTCGGCAGTTAGCATGGAAACACCACATGTCTAGTCACTAGATCAATGCCTGACAGTACAGTATGACCACTGCAATAGAAAGAAGCAAACGACGCCTAGCGATGATGACGACGGGACAATGAGGATGACGACGACGATGACGATAACGATGACGATGATGACGATGATGATGATGATGATGAGAATGATGCTGATGCTGGTGATGGTGCTGATGATGGCCTTGTTGATGCTGCTGCTGATGATGATGCTAGCCGTGTCTAACTATGGCATGTTCGTGACGATAACACAGATCCTTTTGATGAAGAAGAACCCGAGGCCGACTCTGAAAATGGCATTACGTGACTCTGCTGATGATGCTTTGAATGATGATGTTACATTTGCGATGACGACGATGCTTATGATGATTCGTAGAGCGGTCGAAACGACAATAGTCACCAAGATGGTCATCATGAGCAAGATCGTTTGCCATCGTAAACATGAGCACTAGTGCCATTTTCATCACGACATCTCGGAGTCGCAATCATCGCCCTCATCGCCATCACCCTCGAAATCATGATCTCGATCACAACCTCCATCAATGGGACCAGCTGCATCACTGCCGGTGTCTTCTACTGACGGAATCAAAACTACAAGAATTGGTTGAAGGTCAATGTCGCCATAGCTACTCCCGGCGCGACGACTAAGAGCATCGTCCACAACAGTGCAACCGTCGTCATCGCAATCGTCCACACCACTACTACTAGAGGCTGATGAGCTTAGTTTAGGGTGTAGGTTACTACCACCCGAATCATCCTCATCATCGCTATCATCGGCATCGCTATCATCGTCCTAGTCGTCGTCCTAGCTTCTCGGATAAAGCGGGCCTTCAGATGCCGGATGCTTCTCATACTCCTAAAACCCCTTAACCTCTATGTAAACCCTAAAGTTACCCCCGTAGCCCCACAACACCGTAAACCGTAAACCCCAAAGACTTGTCCTAGGATATATTCGGCTCCTCTCCATCGCTGTCGGGATCTGTTGCTGAACAAGTCATTAACACATTTCTAGACAGGAGCACTTAAGTTAAAGAGGCTTCGAATGTACCCGCACCCCAAAGACTGCGATTTGCTACTACAAAAACCTTGCTATCCACGACCTGCTCCAGCTTCAGCTTTTGACCCCAAAAAATCTATCCACTCCTGCTGGCCGGAGCACAGCGCATGGTTGCAATGTCTAGACAAAGCTGAGTGCCCCGCGAATATGGAGATGACGGAAACCAACAGGAACACCCTCAGAACAAAAGTGGTCACGAAAGGGAATCCGGCTTGTGAGCAACTTACTCAAGCGAAGCAGCCAAGATTTGAGGGACGAGGCCCAACTTCAGGGACCTGTTCGTATCAAACCAGACTCTGCGCCGTCAAAGCATACTGAGTATACTGTCAATTGCTCGGGGGTCTACTTCCGTGCAACCACGAAGGACCAGCTCCTCCGACTCGAAATGGGCTGCCACGTGGTTTTGCAACGCAAAACATCAACAAGAAGACCCCGCACTCTCGGTCCTTGCTTTCGGTTTGTATGCCCCCCAAGCCGCTAGACTCCAGTCACTCATCTAGGAACCTGATTCAGAAACCCGGGTCTTTATCATTGTTCTTTATCTGAATCCTAATATTGGGGGGGCTCACAGAGCCGGGGCTTGTAAATCAGTTCCTACAATAGTCGCTAGTCCGATGAAGTCCAACCTAGGCCCTGCGCGCCACGAACGCACGATGGCTGAATCTCTCTGAGCGCCGCACAAGAACAGCGGGAGCACCACCTCAGGAAGTATGGGCTCGACGAACAGAGCGGCAGAATACTTTGAGGTTTAGGGTTTCGTGTTTCGAGCATATATAATTAGGGCTCACTCTGAGGGTTTAAGATTCAGAGTATGTGGATTCAGGATTCTTCTGCGAAGCCTCGAGCATCCCATCATTGCTATCAGAACCCAGAGCTCTCAACCTTTCCTGGCAAATCCTAGGCCGGAGACATCTTTTGAGATGGAGTGGCGGGAAGAAGCGACAATTTGAAAAATACCTGGGCTGGGAGTTCCCTAGCCGTGCTCTCTACAGCATAGAAGCCCTCGGCCCTGACTTCCTAAACTTTGCTCATCAAGAGGGTTCAGGGTGCTAGGTCTAGGTTTCCGAGTAGCCCCCTGATAACAAGTGGACCCTGTTGTCCGACTATTTGGCTTTGATAAGGGTGAGAGCCCATCTTGTTCTGAGCTTCTAAACCCTTTTAAACCCTAAACCGCATCTTGTTTTGAGCTCGGCGCGGACACGATGCTCAAGACGAACTGATTTCGATCTTGCGCCTGTCAGGTGATTGAGGTCAAGGATTTAGGCAGAAGCTGAGCCAATCAACCCCAACCCCGAAGGTTTAGGGTTTATAGGGTTCAGGGTTTATAAGGTTCAGGGTTCAGGGTTTCAAGGCTTTAGGCAAGAAAGAACACATCCGCAACCTCCGACCGCCCCTACATCCGAAACCGCACGAAGCCTTAGCATCACACCGCCTTCGCAACTACCTTCACCATATGGGGGTTTCCGAAAATAGGGGATGCTAATATAATACCCTAAATAGTAGGATCCTTAGTATAAGGACCCCTCCCATATCTGATCCCTAAACCCTGAACCAACAAGGCTTTGTGCTGCAAGGGCTGACAGCAAGCCCTAAACAAGTTTAAGGTTCCACCGTTTCTGACATATAGTTCCAGAACCTTTGGCCCAAAAGATAAGGTTTTGAAGCTTCGTGCTTAATGCAACAGCCTCACTCATCAGAAGATGCTTTGAAGAGGGTACATTCTTGTATTCTAGTGTAAGCTTATTTAGGAACCCGAACGAATGTTGCTTGTGATTCTTCCGGCTTCTCAAAACCCCTTAAACTCTGAACACATGTGGAACCCTTACAGGAACCCAAAGGAACCAAATTAATTGAGATTACCCGATCCCAAAGCCCCGGAACCCAAAGAGCTGACATGTCTTGAACCTGCTGCCCAGTTCATACAACAGCCGACATCACGGCCTTAGGTTTAGAGATGGTTTAGTTAGGATAAGTTTAGGGTTGAGGTGAGCCTTATAATGTAACATGTTGACTCTTGAAAACCGGTCTTCAGGTAGACCCTACTCTCTCTCTCTATATATATATATGCATATTTACACACGATTATAGAGGATTAGGGTTTATGGGGTTAAGACCAGATACTTCAAGCACGATGCCCACAAGATGTTGGTGCTTGCGGCTGCTGGGTGAAATTTCGAACGGCTTTGATCCGTTTGCTGTTAGCCCTTGCAAACTGAGCCTTCAATAACTTCTATAGTTTATACATCCCCGCAGTATAGATTTCGGTAATGACAAGTAGAGATTAGGGGTTTAGGAATTTCTGAATCTTGATCGAACAGGGTCTGGGTTTAGGGCTTACAGCCTCTGGCGATGATTTGGTTTAGCAAGCCCGACGCTGGAGCTAAGAAGAACCCCCTATACGTGTTGCGTAAGACAGAAGTCTGAATCCCTTACAACCCCTATATAGATCATCCCAGAATACAGCCCTAATCCTTGAACTTTAAACCCTGAGCCTTAAGCCCTAAACTTTACATCCTTACTCATGAACCCTAAACCGTAAATCCTATCAACTTTAGGCCGAAACTCGAAGGCACTCGGCCTGGCTCTGTGCTTCTTCCTTCGCCACTTCCGCAGCCTGCTCTTGGGCCACCTCCGGAAGGAAGCCTTTTTTTTAAATGTATTCTCGAGGGTTTAGGTTGTTTCCCAAGATTCTACCAGGTTTTGACATAGTACATATCGGAAATTTTGCTCAAGGGGTTCAGCGTCTTGTGGGTATCATAGCAAAGGGCTTGGCGGCTTGATGGTATAAGGGCTCTGAGGGCTGAGGTCGCAGAGGGGTTAAGGGCCTAAACAGCTTAAATCTTAATCCAAAGCTCTGCCCTGTAGTACATTCTCTATACCCTATAAAGGGATCTAGGTGAGAAGATTAGGGATCGGTTGGGCTGCAGGGACTCAGGGTTGGTCAGTTCACTACGAGCTGTAGGCTTGTTGGCAGTTTAGGCTTTCGGGTGTTGAGATTTAGGGCTTTAGGCCCTTAGGGATTTGGGGTCTGTGGATTGCATACGGAGGGTTCGGGCCCGGCATCTCAAGAAACTAAACCCTAAACCCTAAACCTAAACCTTGAACCGGAATTCTTGAGAGCCAGAGGCCAGCTTTGAATGAAGAATGTCCTTAAACCCGAAATCCGGTGCCGAACCTGAAATCCGGTGCCCCAGGCCTAAAAACACACATCCTTTGTATATCCTGAGGCGGTACTTTCATAAGGAGCCCTGTTTTCAGCCCATAGAATAATCAATACAGACACCGCGAAACCCGCAAATCCAGCTAGAAGTGACATGAACTGCAGTACAGTCCAGTCCAGTCCAGTACAGTCCAGTGCAGTGCATCCTACATATATACACATACATACAGACAGACACACAGACAGACAGCCAGGCAGACAGATAGAATTTCTTACTTGCATACAAGCTAATCAGCTAATCATAACTTACTTACCTACTACTTACATATATATATACACACACGCACATCATACACATTAACCTTGGAATCCTAGGGACTACTACGTTTAGTCATTCTGGCAGCTATGCTGGCCAAGGTCTCCAATGATATACAACACAAACAATACAGCAATCCTTAAAACGGAATACGACGACTGGCTCATAGTTCATAGAGGGGCCTGAAAATAGTCCGGATTTGGAGTTCGTTTGACTATTCTCATGATAGGGACTCGAAGGAACACGGTTCTGAGGATTATGGCCCTAAACCTTCAACCCCTAAACCCTAAACCCTAAACCCATCAAACCTAGACCCTCAACCATAAACCCCTACACCCTACTACTGGGCCGAAACCCAGGCTGGTGCCTCAAACTCGGATTGTGTGAGGCCAGCCTGGTAGGTGCAAAGGGCCAGGTTTAGGGTTTAGGCTGTAATGGTAAGGAAAAGGTTTTGGGGTATAGTCTGGTATAACCATAGTGAGGAAAGGCCCCTGTCATACACTTTGAAAGGGGTTGATGGTTGGAGGTTTAGCGATTTGGCGGTTGGGGCTTGGGGGTTGGGGGTTTGAGGTTTGGAGGTTTTGGGGGTTTGGGGTTTAGGGGCTAGGCGTCAGGGGTTTGAGGTTTTGATGATTTGGGGGGGTTTGGGGCTTATGTCGGAGTGTTTAACGTTTACGGCTTGAGGCTTGAAGCGTGTTGGCTAAGGGTCTTGGATCAGGCTGCCCAAAAGTCCTAAGGGTCCATGTCTCCAAATAGTATATACTTTGGGCCCAATGTACCTATTTAGGGAGCACTTTAAGGCCCGAGTATATACTATTTGGGTACATGGACCCTTAGGGCCTTAGGGAAGTTTATAGGGTGTCAGGATTGCAAGTTGGCTTGAGCTTCGAGGGCCTTCAGCGTTTATTTACTGTGGTCATGAAGGACTGCATGAACCCTAAAAGGGGATAAGGCTCATATCCTATATAGGGTTTATCGTACAAGATGTAGAATGCGGTGCCCCTACTTGCTATGCTTTATCTGGTCTCTAAGGTCGTATGTCGGAGTCTACGATCTTTAAAGCTAGGGCTCTGGTGCTTCAGCCATTTTGGAGGCTGGTGGCCTAGTCACAGTCTGGACTCAGAACTTCTCGACCCTAAAGCCTTGAACACAAACCTGAACCCTAAACCCCAAACCCTGGACCCTAAACTTCAACGAACCCTCCGTAAACCGGAAGCCACTGAGCCCAAATCGCGGCGGCTTATGCTGCGAAATGAACACAGGGACCTGAATACATAGACTACAGTCGGGTTTGAGTGCATTTTCTCATTCCTGAACTCAAACTTCTGCAATTACAAAGCATACAGCACCCTTTAATCAATAAACACTAAGCCCTGAAATCTGAAATGTCCGGACCCTGGACTAGCTCAAGGGCTTTGCCTTAGCGGCGCGTCGAGCCATCCGCTCTGCTCGTATGCGGTCTGCATTCTGCAGCCTTATGCTTGACAGGGTAGGGCTGGGGGACCCTATCCAAAATAGGCCTTGGTAGCGCGCAGTATGATGTGGAGCCGTATCTCGAAACTCTGACCCCTAACCCAAGGGCCCTTACGGTTGTTGTAGGGTAGAAAGTTGTCAAAACCAAGAATGCCTGCGTTTAATTACCTGCCTGGGCCATGAGCGCACCAGCTTGGTTTAAGTGGGCGCCAGCGAGGGCTGTAACGTAGAGGCTTGAACATAATTCGTACACGGTCTCAAGGTCCGTTAACAGTCAGCTGTGGGCTCGGAAGCCGGAACCCAATGCAGTACCCCGAAGAGTTCTTGTCCTCAAAGGGATCGTGAACACACGATCAGGCTTTGCCGGAAGCTCAGAAGAACCCTAAACCCGAGAACCCTAAACCCTAGAGCCCTAAACCCTAAAACCCCTAAACCCAAGTTCTTCACCCCCTAGAACCCTGAACCCTAAAACCCCTAAACCCAAGTTCTTCAGCCCCTAGAACCCTAAACCCTAAAACCCCTAAACCCAAGTTCTTCATCCCGTAGTTAGCGCGAATAATAAATCTGAAGCAGCAGACGAAGAAGCCTGAAGGCGCAGTGGCCTCCCTAAACCCCCAAACCCTGAAACCTCGATATCACCCTTAGACGGTTTAGGGTTTAGGGTTTAGGGGTTTAGGGGTTTAGGGTTTAGGGTTTAGGGTGCCCTAAACTTGAAGGCTCGGAAGGCCTGGAGCAACTCTAACACCTTCAATCCTACTGTCTCAAGCCCCATGTACACCCCAGACTCTAGACCCTAAACCCTCCTCCCACACAGACCCCTGAGAGGATCCATCAAAGGAGCCCACGAATTATAGAAACTTGCTTACTCCCAGAAATACCACTCTTAGCTCTCCACTTCGCCATTTCGATCTGCCGCACCCTCGCCACCCAACCTCAGTAATATGGTGGGAGGGGGCGGGGGGGGGGCTTAACAAAGTCAATAGGGTCTTGGGTTATGTTGCGGTATAAATGCGTACGATTATGACCAAGGACCCTGCGCAATATCATTGGTACTTGTTCAGGCTTCTATAGTACCTAGAGGCTCATACCCTACCCCTTTTTTAGGGCGCCTACTTTTTAAGAACACAGATCCTAACCATAAAACTGGGTATCCTAAAAGAAGGGGTAGGGTATGAGCCTCTAGGTAAGCTGCCGGGAGTCGGCTTAAGGCTTGCGGGGTGTAGGATTTTGATTTCAGGCTTCACGGGTTTGGGGCTTCAGGGTTTAGGGCTTTAGAGCTTTAAGGCTTAAGAAGGCTTAAGGCTGGGATTGTTAGGAACCTGCCGGCTAGAATTGGGCTCTTTGGGGGTTAGAATTGACGGGTTCAGGAGTTGGGGGCTGAGGCTAGAGAGTACATTACATGCTTCTTTGCTCGGCCTTTCGGGTCTCTGATGTCCCATTACAGTAGAAGCCCAAAAGTTGGAAACCCCATAGCCTCAATCCTTAAGAGTCATGTATAGGGAATCCCAGCACCATTTGGCCTTAATCAGGTTTCCAACTTTATGGGGTTTACTATAGGTTGAGGGTCGCAAAACATGCTTTTGTGTTTATGCGGTGGATTTAGGCTTGTACAGTTACCGGGTTTAGTTCGGAAGCTTTAGGGTTAGGTTTGAGAGGTAACGGTTTGCTCTGAAGCTACCTTGGCACTCTTGAGCGACCGAAGGAACAGAATCGCAGACAAGGTGGCTCGTTCACTGCTAACTCAGTTTTCCTGGATTCTGACAAATCCTAAATCCTGACTGCCCAGTGCCACCCTTGGCGCCTCAGCATACGTGCTGAAGACAAGGGAGCACCGACAACAAGGTTGGGTGTGGGCTTCCACTGGATCATGGATCAGGGCAACAAGGAAGCAAAGAGACGATTGGATTCTTGACAAAGGGTTGGATTACTGCAAGAGGTGGTGTTGCTCTCAAGCCTAGCTTTGCCAGTAATCCACAGTTCGGGCTGCTGCCCCTATGCTATGATTCGGTTCGAACCCGTTCTGCTCGCTCGTATGGGTCTTCAGCTTCTCTTCATGATTTAGGACCTTGAAATACCTTGAAACCCGGGCCGCAGGCCTTGCGGCCTAGTGCCTCGAGGGTTTCGGGTGTGAAGGTTTAGGCTTAGAAAAAGGGCCTTACAGGAGACTGGGCTTGCACCTAGAAGTCAGGGTTCAGGTTTTGCCTTAGGGTCAGGGCTTTGCGCTTCGTGGTCATGCGATTCGGCGTTTCGGGGCCTCCCTAATGCTTACGCCCAAAACTTAAGCTCTACCAGAAACATCATGCGCCCCGAAGCATGGCCAAAGCCTGCTATCCAAAGGAAGGCTGGAGTGTGGAGTGTTGTCCTGACTTCGTATTTCGGGGTTGCAGATACAGAGCTGATGATTTGCGGGCTTTTGATCATCACTGAACCGTAAAGACATCCAAACACCCTGACAGTCAAGCCACTCTCCACCCAGAAGAGATCGTCGCTGGTCTGGCAGCTTGCTGAAGCAAGTTCGAAAGTGTTTAGGGTTGATGGGATATTGATCGTTGAAGGCACTGTTGTCGACGCGCTTCTCCTGTTGTCGCTGCTGTGATCATTAGTGACCTGTAACCCTACGTACTTAATCCCAACTCACTTTCTCGGTACCAAAAGAAGTGCGATGAAGGCAGGCAAGACTTAGGATTCTATAAGGGTTCTTATACCTATTCGGGGAGTACCTCACCTTTCATCCCACCGCTGTGGCCCTTTGACTTTCCGAAGCCCAGCTCTATTTCTACAAGATTTGGGTTCAGAGTTGAGGGCTACCGGGTTTCAGGCTTGCAAATACCCTACAAGCCCCAATCGCTAAACTCTGACCGAAAACCCAAAACCCTGAATCCAAGGCAATCCCAACCTCAAAACCATATCAAACCCTTCATGCAACCCGACGAAGCCCTTTATTATAAGTATATACATACGTAGGCTTATGAACACTTTTCAAGTCATTGCCCGCCTGAACCGAAAACCGTAAACCCTATTGGTCCTTCCAAGGGAAGTCCTAACCCGAAGCTCGCCTTCATGATCGAGCGATAGGCCCTGGCAGTGCAGGGTTTGAAGTTGTGTGTTTTTGAACGCCTTTTTCCGCCTATCCCTGCTGTCTCAGATCCACGGAAAGCGGTTCAGGGTTTAAGGTTTAGGGTTTGGGCCCTAGCAGTGCTGGGTTTCATGGTTTTGTAAGTCTTTGGGGTTTAGGATTTATACACTCTGAAGCTTCTACAAGGGCATTAGGGTTCTCGAGGGTCTTCAGGATTCTGTGGAGGTGTTCAGTGTTTCTGTACATAGGACTTAGAGTGTAGGGTTCTATAAACGCTCTACCAACGGGGTCTAGAAGGGTTTAAGAGTCCCAGAGGTTTTGTGTGGGCTTTAAGCTTGTGCCGGGAACCCAAAAAGCTATCTTTTAAGGGCTTCATACTTGTAATGAGTATGTTGTTTGGGTTGCGCATAAGGCTTAGGGTTTAGGCTCTTTTCGGCTTTAAAGGTTGACTGGACCTGACTTTGCTTTGGTGGGCGGGGCGGCCGAGTATGGCCTCTGCGTTTATGGGACAAAGAAGAAGAGAGCAGACAACAATCCTTGCAGGGCTCAGGTGGACGCAGGGGTTAATGGTAAGAAGCAGCGGCGTTTCGGGTTTTGCTGCTGGCAGTACAGCTAATTACGTTACAAGAAGATTCAAGTCACCACGTGAAGGATCATGGGACTTAGTAAGTAAAGTTATAAGCACCTCATAAAGAGGTCTCCTGATTATAAACCCCCCCCCCCAAACAACTCAGTCCACGCAATAATACTGGCGGGGGGGC
>BGNK01000790.1:0-35076 GCA_003297005.1 Symbiodinium sp. clade A Y106 | reverse complement strand
GTAGGAGTGCTTATTTACCTAAACCTTAAAAATTTTAAACCGGGACGGGTTTTAGGACTATTGAGGGGTGGTTTATTATTACGTGCAGGCCGAGTTTAGCTCTATTGAGGGGACCTTTTGTTATTGAGTTCCGGGCCGAGTTTAGCTCTATTGAGGGGACCATTAATAATCACGAGCTCACTTTAATTGGGGCTACGAGTACTTAACGAAGAACACGATAACTGTTTATAAGTCTAGTTACGAAGCCTCATGTCATGATCCTTTAAGCAACTATTATTCAGACCCCTGTTATTGTCCGAAACCCACCCACCGAAAGCCAACAAAGATGCTGAGGGCTTCTAATGGGCTTCCCTGAAGTTCTTCAGGGTTTAGGGTTTAGGGTAAACCCTAAACCATAAGTAAACCCTAAACCCTAAGCCCCTTAAAGATGACGGGCCAAGGACCGGATGTTGAAAACATGCACGAGTTTTTGACGAATACCGGGGCCTGAATACTGAGTGCATTACGGTAGACTCATAGACGGATTGGACAAGTATATGGACCATCTTAGCGCCAACTATTCAGACCTTGATACTATTTCAGATCAGACTCTGTACAAATCTAAGTCTGTCTTGTAACTGGCACTGTTCAAGTACAGTTGAGCAGTAAATCCCAGTTGTATAGTCTATACCTATGTAAGGGCTCTGCAGGAAACATCTTGAACATGATGATCGATTCCACGTAATCCCTGACACTGAACCCATATCGTGCTTTGCAAACACTAGACCCTAAACCTCTGAATCCCCAACGCGTCTCTCAAAACCAAATGAACCCAATTCTCACGCCCCAAAAAAGCCGAAAGCTTGAGGCTCTACACAAAACCTGTCAAGTAACACCCCAAAGCCAGCAACATTCAAGCTGCACACAATCTCCTATGAAGTCCGTACAAAAATCTACGGCGCCGATACAAAGAGCCAATGCTAAAAACCCAGAAGCTCGTTCAAGACCTAAAGCCCATTTAAATCACCCCTTGAACCATCAAGGCTACACCCAAAAGCCCTGAACCCTGAACTCTAAACTTAAACCTAGACCCTAATAGTTGGGAGTCTCCGAAAATAGAAGACTCTAATAGAGTATCCTAAATGGTAGGATCCCGATTATAAGGGCCCCAAAATAAGGTACCCCTAACTTCGGAAACTCCCATTTGAGTCCCGACAAGCCTCAACTCCTAAGCCCAAAAGAAAGCCGGGTCAGGGGGCTCAGTGATGGCTTGCCATCGCTCGATAGCTGCTGGAGAGCGATCACCCTTGACCTCAGAGGGCTTGGCTTAGGGTTTAGTTTAGGGCTCAAATTTAGGGTTTAGGGTTCAGGGCTTGCAATTTCAAAAACCTAAAACCCTAAAGCACAAAACCCCTAAAACACCCAACATCACAACACCCTACAGCACTAAATGACATCCTACACCCTACTCTAAGACCAAAACTCCTATCCCTGTTTAGGATGGTTTGGGGTTTAGGGGGCTTGGGCTCGGCTGTATGGACGAAAACTGGTTTGGCTTGTCGAACGGTGAATATTTAGGCTCTAGAGCTACTCCAGAGGTTTAGTTCCGACCGTCTGCAGATTGAAAAAGCTAAGTTTGGTCTTTCGAACTTGAGCTTCTGGCTCTCGAGCTAGGCTATACTTCATTCTGCTTTTAGGGTCAACACCTTCGTCTCCATGGGGCAGAGTTTAAGGTTTGTAGGGCTAGGTCGTTCAGGCCAGAAGCCGTCATCGGGCGCGTTCGCCTTGCTCGACACCTCCTGCTCGCAGAGGGGCAGATCCCTTCTTTGCCTGAAGAACAAGAGCTTCACCGTCCAGAACGTTCCCGAGCCAAGTGAGATGCCTCACTCTGGCACACTGCCACGTAGTTCACTTCTGGGTAGTTGAGGACGGTCTTCGCCAGAGTCCCCGATCCAGGGCTGCAGTCGTATAGATCATGCCGATGTCGAGCATGTCTATGACCGCTGACCTAAAGTCCTCACTCTTACTCTCACCCCAAAAAGTGGCACACTGGAAGTTCGCCACTTGGCCGGTGCGGCGGCATCCGGGATGATCTTCTGCCTCTCACTCAGAAGAATGCGAGGCAAAGCGCCCATGTTCACGGGGGGGATGCCGACCGTGTTCATCCTATGAGTGGCTGTTATCGTGCCGGGCGGAAGATAATCATCGCCGGCTCACTCAGTTGAGGGTTTAGGGTTTAGACTTAGGGTTTAGGGTTTAGGGTTTAGGGTTAGGGTTTAGGGTTTAGGGTTTAGGGACTCAGTTGAGGGTTCGGGGTTTGGCGTCCGGTGGAAGTTGCCTGTAGCCGAGGCGACCTTCGCCCAGAGCTCTTGACTGAACCCTGGAAGGTTCAAGACAAGCACCCATCCGGCTATTGCACCGGCCTAAACCTAAAACCCTAAACCCTGAACTGAACATAGCCGAGCCCTAAACCCTAAACCGCGGTGATTTACAGAATTACAGCCTTCGTCGGTCGTCCGAACCCTGGGCGCGTGGATATCCGTTGTCCAAAAAACATGCTACCAAAAGGCACTGCAACCCTTGCACCCAACCTCGTGGAAAGCATACAACTACCTTTACAGAGACATTGCATACAGAGAAGCCGAACATTAATTAACCTGCGGCATAACGAAGAATTGAATGCAAGACAAACTCAACCGTCAGAGGCTCTAACTCTAACCGTCACTAACCCAAACCTAGAGCTTGGCAGAAACTTTCAGCACCTGAAAAGCTGGCTTCATAAACCCCTAAACCCCTAAACCCCCCTAAAACCCTGAACCGGTCTATCTGACACCCCTCACTGGGGCAAAAGCATCAGGATGATTCTGCCGCACGAACTTCTTGAACCTCAGCGATATTGGGGCCTTCATAACTAGAATAATCTTGTGGTATGATTCCATCAAGGTATGAACCCTAATTGGCGGTCCTTGTAAAATATTTGTAATTCTTCCGGCTTCCAAAACGAAAGGTAACCCCGGCCGAGGGCCTAGCTTACGAAAAACTCCGGCACTCTCAAACTCTCAAGCCGAAGTCCCGAATTAAGCCTCAAACCCTAAACCTGCCTTAACCCGGAACCCTAAACCCCAAACCCCAGAGCCCTGAAGCCCCAAGGGTCCCAAGCCCTCAACCTTGTGAATCCTCTCGAAGCGCTGATCCCATCTTCCCAACTTGCTCACTCCTCTGCCGGCAGTTCCTTAAAGCGATCTTTTCCCATCGAGGACAGTTTAGGGTTTACTATAGGGGCCAATAGGTTTTGAGGCCCATTATACTATAAATATAATGAGGAACCCCCAAAATAGTATAGGTAATTAGTAAGGCCCCTAAATTATGGTTTAGGGTTTAGTGCCCCAACTTCCTCCCCAGGGGATGAGAATGGACTAGAGCTTCGAGCATCGAGCTTGGGAAAAGTCCAGAACTTAGGATTCAGGATTTGCCTTGGGTGCTTCACACCCCGACCAACGTAATGTCCCCAAATGCAGCAAAGAACCCACGAAACGCATGTAGCCACCCTGAGACCCCCCAAACACGCAAGAGCCAGCCCTTCACCACAAACTCCCCCGCCTGAAACCTTCCGCCAAAAACTCTTACGATCGTGGCTCGCAAGCCTTAAGCTGCCAACACGACTAGCAGTGGCAGCTGTGCTGTAAATTGAATATGGTTATGGTGAGGTTAGATAGGGCGGCACCTCAGCAAGAGTTGCTTCTCGAGTCGTTGTTGCTGTTGCAAACTCCAACCATCAAGAAGCCGTCGTTACCTCCACCACTACCAACAGCAACAACAACAACAACAACCACAGCGACAGCGACAGCGACGGCGACGGCGACAGCCACAGCAACAGTCACGGCCGCAACAGCAACAACAACAACACGACCACGGTCAAGACGACTGTTGACATTGCCACTGCCCTTGCCACTGCCTCTGCTACTGCCAACCACTACCACTACCGCTACGACCACCACCACCACCACCATCACCACAAGGTACATCCGACGACGA
The DNA here is from genome assembly GCA_003297005.1 of Symbiodinium sp. clade A Y106. Taxonomy (NCBI): domain Eukaryota; class Dinophyceae; order Suessiales; family Symbiodiniaceae; genus Symbiodinium; species Symbiodinium sp. clade A. Next base: position 31,062 of record BGNK01000790.1, on the reverse strand, counting down.
AGACGACGACTGCTGCTACTGCTGCTGCTACTACTTCTGCTGCTACCACTATTGCTACTGCTACTGTTACAGTTACAAGAGCGAACGACTCCTTTTCCCATTCTCCTAGACACTGAGCCCTAAAGGCTGTTCCCAATCTCTGAGGTCTCTGCTGGCGCTTGATTTCGGCTTTCGATGCTGTGCCCTTGAGGCCCAGCAGTGCCCAAATCCTTGGCTTGGGTTGACGGTCTAGCGTGCAGGCTTGGGGGTCAAGGGTTTAGGGTATGGAGTGGGGGAGAGAAGAAACGGAGCTGCAAAAAAAACAGCAGACTGACAAGCATGGAAATGGTGGCTGCAGCAGTCACCGGGATGGTCCAGCCATTACAAGCACTAGCGAACAACACAAAAGAGACTATTGCGACTATGGTTTCTCAGGGAAAGACAGCACGACAATAGCTGCATCGTATACAACCTGGGCTGCAGTAGCAGCTTGCGACACTGTGTGCATCCATCAACACTTTCATCATACAGACGTGATACTGACGACTAGCGAATGGTGTACTGTTCCCTGTACAACAAGCAGTGAGTTGGCATGCGTTACAAGGAGCCTTAATACTTAGAATAGGGTTTTGGGGCCCATTATACTATAGTGTGAATAAGGAAGCCCCAAAATAGCTCCAAAATTGTATAGGTGTTTATTCAGGTCCCTATTACAAGGAGCTTCCTTCCTCATCCGCACCGAGCTGCTCCGTACCGGAGGTGGTCTGCGCCGTCGCCCGGCGCAAGACGCCTCGGGTGCGACTCGCGCGGATGACCTTCCAGCGGCAGGCAGTTGAACTATGTCTGCGATGCTTGGGTTTTTTTGGGTTTAGGGTTTAGGGGCATTGGGTTATGGGCACTGACGGATGGCAAGTTTGGGCATGTAGAGATCGGCGTGGTATGCTTGCAACCCCAAGAGCAACTCCCCTCGAACCACAGCTGTAACAACAGCTGTAGACCATGCAGCCCAAAGCCCAAAACGAAAAGCAAAACTTTGGTCCCAATAATCCAATATTGTGTACACACACACACATATATATATATATATATATACATATTACATTAGAGAGCAGGTTGCTGTGGGGCCTGGGTTTTTGCAGACCCACTTTTTGTATCATATTTACATTCTAACAACTTCAAGCACTTGAAAGGTACACGCAGCATTACACCGCACTCTTCTGTTACATATTATTGCATTTTTGCGTTGCTTCATATTAAGCCCTATACATGCCGCATAAACGCCCCATCCCCCCGAGGCACCCTCCAAGCTGCGACGGGCAGGAGAAACAGCGCAAGACGCGAAGCCGAGCTTAGTGGGGCGGATGGCACCTGAGAAACCCTTAGCGGGCCGAGAGCTCAGGATATGGTTTAAGGTTCAGGGTTTAGGGTTTAGGGTTTAGGATGATGATGGTGGTGATGATGAGGAGGAGGATGACGATGATGATGATGATGATGGTGATGGCGAAAGCGATGACGACGGTGATGAAGAAGAGGAGTATCAGTATCATGATCATTCTGACGGTGCTGAAAGCCAGGGTCATGGTGGCGACGATGATGATTACACGGATCGCTACAATATCATTATAAACAGCGCAAGTACTACTAGTCTTGTTACGACCGGTATGACTGCTCATTAAGGCACCATTTCATAAATGTGGGACCGATGGTTCAGGGGCAAGTTTTTGCGTCACAACAAAACAAGATTCCACCGGAATCCTGGCGCCTTGGGGGGACGATAGGTTTCCAATCCGCGAATAAGGGGGCTAAAATGACTATCAATATTACTTAGTACACCCAAAACCTATTCCAATCATTAAGGCCCTATGTTGTTTATTCCATCAAACATGGACATGTCCTCTGACTACACGAAATCACTACCAACCCGATATGCGAGAAGCTAAATTTTCATGCCGGCAATCTCTATGCCTCAAATTTCATCCCCACACTGTAACTGTAAAGCGTGAAATACTGAAACCGTAGATAGCACTGCTGCCAGATGGGGCCGCAAAATCCGCTGTCACGTATTCTCTGCGAAATGAAATGAGGGAGCACTGCCAGTCCCAGTGCCGTGCAATTTCGCCAGAAGCTTTAGCTTTAAACACGCCTCTCCGACCTAACCTTCTTCTGAACAGGCCACGGCCTCCTGTTCTGCGGCAGTTCCTGGGAATCTTGCAAGATGACCACCAAGCTTGCTATTCCAGAGCCATGAACCCTATAAACCCTAAACCCTAAACCGCGTGTCGTGAGGCTTAGCCCTAAACCCTAAACCGCTTCGTCCAGGTTTAATCAAACATTTCTGCCCCAAGCCCTGATGTGACCCCTGGGCCATTGACCCGATGCCATCGATCACTTGGCACGAGGCCTGTTGGAGAGCAGCTACGGGTTTAAGCGAGCTTGAATCTGCAAGGCTTCTTCAGGAATTCAGGGCTTCTGGGTAAGGGCTTTTTGATAACATGCGCTGCAAAGTTACGTCGAGCTTGCTGGCAAACGGAATATCTTTTCACAGGATGTGTTCTGCTGCTGATGTGACTAGCATCCGGCGCTGGAGCACTGGCAGACGTGAGAACACCTACGCCAACTGGCAGTGGCTGGCCACGAACGTCCAGGTTCAACATACCTTGCAAAAAATCAAACACTCCACAAATACACACCTAAATTGCCCCTATCGCTAACCCAGGTACCCAGCTGCGTTGGGCGCCTTCCGCTTCAGACCCTGCAGAGAACCTCCATAAAGCTTTTAAGGAACCATTGACCCGAAACTCTAGACCCCAAGCCCTAACTGGGAGTTTCCGAAAATAGGGAACCCTAATATAGTACCCTAAATAGTATGATCCTTATTATAAGGACCCCCAAATAAGGTACCCCTAATTTTTGGAAACTCCAAACCCTAAACCCTTTATCGAACCCTTATAGATCCCTTTAAGGAACCCTTCAAGGATCCCTTTAAAGGTAAATCCTTAACCCTAAACCCTAAACCGATTGGAGGCTTCGGGCTCCCCGGGTCAGGGGTACTCAGCAAAAGCCCTGAGCCCAAGATAACACGTAGGGTTCGGGTTCAGGGATTGGGTTTAGGGTTTGGGGTTTAGGGTTTTGGGTTTTGGGTGTATCCCCAGGAAAACTTCGTAAAACCTAAAACCCTCTAAGACTGCAAGCAGACGAAAAACCCCTGAACCCTGAATCTTCAAGCCTAACCCCTTGCCCCTAAACCAAAAACCTTCCCCCTAAACCCTAAACCCTAAACCCCAAACAAACCTCCTAAGAGGACCTTACAGGTGCCTGGAGCTCGGAGAGAGGAGCTGAGCTGCGGTTGGAAAATTGGCTCCACCTTGCGGGTGCTGTGGTTTTTTAGGTTTAGGTTGTAGGGGTTAGGGCTGAGGACGGTTTAGGGGCGACATAGGTTAGGACGGTTTAGGGGTTAGGATTTAGGACGGTATAAATTTGGTTTGGGGTTTAGGACGGTTCAGAGTAGAGGGTTGAGAGTTCAGAGTGGACGGTTGAGGATTCAAGGTGGAGGGCGGAGGGTTCAGAATTTACGGTCCCGATCATGGGGGCCAACAAATCAATGAGGCTGCGGTATGCAGTGAATCCATACTACGAATATAATTGAGGAACCCTCAAGGGGAAAACTGCAAATTGGTCAAGCACTGAATTAGGTCTCGAATTACAGTTCCGGTTTTCTAAACTCAAGATTTGCAGAAGTTGAAAAAGGCTTACATGCAATGTGTAGGATGTAGGTTTAGGAGTTCTGGTGATGCAGGAACCTCATGAAGGGGAGCTTGTTTCCTGACTACTGAACGCATAGACCAGTAGGAAAACGTAGATGTCGAGGCACTGATTTGAGTAGTGCTGCTACTACTGCTACTACCTCTACTACTACCTCTACTACTACTACTACTACTACTACTACTACTCCTAATGCTGCCGCTGCTGCTGGGGCTTTGGGCTTAGTGAGCATCTGTAGTTTATGTCAGCCCAAAACCCTGAGCCGTCCCGAGCTTCCGGCCAGTGCATCGACAGACGCCATGCCCGTGGCAAAAGGAAAATGCGGATGCTACCCGGAATGCTGACTTGGTTACTTCTGAAACGCGAACCGCTCGAAGAACAGCTTGAGGGCCCACTGCAGACTCTGCCTTTAGGAGTCTATACAGCGCAGAGCACTTTACTACACACTGCTTCGTGTAGACTCTAATAAGATCCTTGTTGCAAAGACCCCAGAACCCCGAATTCGGAAGAAAACCTAGAATCTGTGTTTCACCTGAAAGAGCGTGCTTGGCTATGCTTAGAAGCCGTAGTCGCCGTAGTCCTTGTGCTCAGAGTTAGACTCCGCTCTAACAAATCAGACCAGTACATGCGTGCACATGCTGGTATGCATATTGCATTGAATATCTAAAGATGCACACACACACACATACATTACATATATGCATATATATGTATATATACACACGTACATATATCTTTGTACAGACACGCGCGTCTAGTACAATGGCTACCGAGAACAAGGAGAAAATGTCATGCAATCTGCTGGCTGGATCACAGCTCTGGGGCCTCTGAGCCAAGAAATCCCGGCATCCTGTCGTAAGACTGGCGGTTGCAACCTAGGGCTTAGGGCTTAGGGTTTAATTAGGGCTCAAGGTTTGCTTTTTTTGAAAAAACAGTGGACTGGGGTTGGGGGTTTAGGGTCAGTTTAGGGTTCAGAGCTTGCGATTGAGGAGTTGGGGGTTTCGGGTCTTGGGTTGAGGGCTCCCAGCGTTGGCTCCCACATCCTGCAGCAGTTGCTGAAACCGAAATCCTGAAGCCTGAACCTCAAACCAAACCCTAAACCCTAAGCCCTAATCCCTAAGGCTCGAAACATAAAACTTCAAACAATACCCGCTTTACAGCTCTTCTCCATTTATGCCGTACGAACCTCTATATCAAACTTATACTAAACCCTACAGTTGAAGAACTCTTCGCGGGAAACCTCAAAGAGCCCTTTATAGTACCTTCCGAAGGCCCCAAATACGGCGGCCTTGTTCGGTTTTGGGGGGTAGATTATAGCGAAAGCATGGTATCCGGAGCCCCTAAGGACCAATATTGGATATTCAAGCTCCTATAATTCGGAACCCTGAACCCTAAACCCTAAATTTTCAACCCTAAACCCTAAACCCTAAACCCTGTACTTCCGAAGGCCCCTATTTGGGATCCTTCTGCGACGAGCCTGGCGGCCGTTTCAGCAGGTGGGGCTTCCTCGAAGTAGTACAAAACCAAGCGGCTTCTATAGGATTTAGGCTAGGGGTTAGGGCTAGTGTTTCAGAAAGACTGGGAAAAGGGCGGGAGGGAGGGAGAAGACAATGAACATGAGAAAGAGAGGTATGCAGAACAGAAGGAAAGAAAGATGCACACAAGGACGCAACGACATAAAGAGCTTCGATAAGTAACAGAACATGTTTGTGGTCGCATCCCTCCGCCGTTGAAGTGTCCTGTCATTGGCCCGTAGTTAGGCGCCCAAAACACTCTTCCGGGCTCTGGTGCATCCAATAATTACAGTAGTGTGCCGTCACAAGGAACATGATGCCTTTAAGTGCGCAGTGGCAGTGGGAGTATAAGAAAATGATGGCTTGAGGCTTGAGGCTGCTACGCTGTCCTTGCACGAAACCCGATCTCCGATAGCCCCCAAAAACAAACCAAGCAATGAGAACCCCAAACGAGCAAAAGCAAAACAAAAACCCAACAGCCCAGAAACCCAAAACCTCACACACACACACACACAAACACACGTGCACACAAACAAAAAGACACTAAATCCCGCAACCCTTTCTGCACGCATGCCCGCGCACACACACGCGCGCGGGCGCGTGCGCTCACGCACATGGGCACACGCGCGCGTACGCACACACACAAACACAAACACACACACAGGCACACAGACACACACACACACTTTTTCTCAACAGATGATTGCACTCTTGGTTGGCTTCACATTAGTTACAGAGCTGCTGCACGTGTTTGATGGTTGACCGGTGTGCATGGCGCAGACTTCCCTAACATGAAACAGATTGCTGCAACCGTCAATGCAAGCACAAGAAAGCTGGCTGTAGCATGACCTGGCTGTCATGGGAGTTTGATCAAGGGCACTCGTTGGCCAGATGGCCGGCAGCAACAGCGATTATGAACCTCCCTAACGGAAGTAGGATGTCACAAGCAATCACTGCAGGCACGTCAGTTCTGCGTCTGGTGCTGACATCACGAGCAATGGATAGGTGATCCAAGCTCCAGGTGCCCAGTCAAAGCAGAAAGAACAAAAGACAGCGGCTGAGACGCTTCGAGTCCTATGCGGGTTGAATGTAAATCGGCACAAGGCTTAGTCTGTTTGCACATGAACTTGGGGAGTGACCCCCCTTGACAAGCCATGAGCGAGGGCAGTTCACACACACGCACGCACGCAAGCACGCAGGCACATACTTATGGTAACCCAAGAGTCCCCTTTGTAAACCCTAAACCCCCTCAAAGCAACCCAAGGGCAGCCTGCGCCTTAGCCGGGCTATTTGGCATGGCTGCCGGCGCAGAGGTTTCCGAGACACCTGGATGGCTCACTTTCGGGCTCTGGGTTTTTATGGCTTGTAAGCTTAGGGAAATTCTGAAGCTGAGGGGTTTTGAGAAATTGAAGGCCGGGCCCATGATTCCGATGCTTTGTGAAATTGCCTCTCTCCTAAACCCCTAAGGCTCTGAACACGGACCCTAATCATACGATGACCTTTGAAACCCAAGCACGCTGCAAGACGCTGCAGCCTGACTGCGCCATAGCAAGGCAGATACGGTCGGCGGGTCGCTTGCCGACCTAGTATCCGGGATTTGCGGATTTAGGGTCAACCTATAAGGTAGCCCCCAAAAGGAACTACAATGGAGGGTACAGGGAGGATTCAAAGTGCGTGGTCTACTACAGGGTAGCGCATGCAGGGCCTACTGCAGGTTCCTCGCAGATCCATGCAGTCACTCTCTGCTTACATACTCCCCATGGTTTAGGGTTTAGGGGTTTAGGGTATGCTCATCACTCGAACAACCTTCTGCTGTCGCAAGGATTGTTACAGTTTCTTGTCGTGACCTGTGGTCTTGTGTTTGCGGCATGCTTGGCGTCGCAGGTGGCTTTTCGGGACGGACGGGCCAAGAGATGCGGGTATAAACCCCCGGCCCGAAACCCAGATCACAAAACCAACCTAAGCCCTACCCCCCAACCCCTGTCCTGAAAATCAATCCTGGAGATCAAGTAGGAAACCGAAGACAAGGACCGTTTCGTACCCAGACAAGGTGCAAGGGCCAAGATTTCAAGGCCCTGGGAATCCTTCAACGGCCACCAAGCTACTCAGTCCCAAAGACACGAAAACCCACACCCGCAGACCCATAGCCCTAACACCCTAAAGCTCTGAAAACACTATAACCTCTGCAAGAAATCAAGCCTTGAACCCTACATACCCTGACTGAAAGTGACAATCCTGATACACTAAACCCACAACCGTGAAACCCGCAAGCCCTGTATAAACCCTGACTCTGAATCTTGCAGCATTTGGCAAGGTCCATGTCTACTGTCTGAGTGTAAGACGGAAGCCCAGGCCTCAGACACGGTGAGAATTTTGCGCTCTCGAAATGTTTGCGCATGCTGGCATTTTTCATCGCGTCTTGTGGGTGGACATTCGGAGGTTATATGGTTTCCGATTTCATGGGTCCACGATTTTGGGCGCCGCACAGGGATTTCAGATTAAAGGTGAAGTTCTGAGCGTAGTGCGGGTTCAGGGTCCAGATCGTATTTCGACGTGTGACTTGCTACTACGGATACAACAATACCCATGGGTAATACCGTGCCCCCTTCTAGATCTGCAGGCCCCCAGCAATGTGCCGCGCAACATTTGTTCTAATCGACGAGGCCCCTATGGTAGGGCATAGGGCTTCAACGATGATTGCAGGAGGTGGGGCTTCTCAGTATTGCAGGTTGAAGCGTGACCTTCAGTGTTGTCCAGGCCATCTGTTGTGCAGGGTGTATGTGCTACCGAAACCCGAACCCTAAGGGTCCAAAGGACCCAGTAGTTATTACAGAAAGGTGCGCAGTGGGGGCCCTGTTTTCCACACACAAGGTTTTGTGGTGTTTTATGCATTGTCCGTTAAAGTTATCTTTTTGGAACTTCGTTAATAGTATTAGGTATTCAGCAAAATTCAGGTTTCGGATAGTAGTTGTGTAGGTTACTCTTCAATTTGGGACAGGAATTATATGGTTCTTAGGTACTTGGACCCTTAGGGGAGCCCTGCAGAAGCCTTAGGCCTGCCTTTGAGACTTCTTGCAGCTGACAGCAGTCTGCTACAAGTAGCTGGCACTTTCTAAGCTCAAAACCTGAGCCCCTAAACCCTAAACCCCCAAATCCCCAAAGCTACCTTGGGCTTGTCCTTTTTATAGTCCCTAAACTCTAAACCCCCAAATCCTAAAACTTAAAAGCTACGTTGGGCTTGTCATTTATGTATGTATTTTTTCTCATTGGGCAGGAATTTCAACTTGGAGAGGCGGGGCCTTTGGGGTTTAGGTTCTTGTGGCTGCAGGGTTTAGGGTTTGAGGGTGTTGATTGCAGGGCTTCCGTGCTTAAAGGCTTTAAGGGTTACAGGACTTAAGATTCGCTGGACAGACTTCTAGGGATTTTGGTGAAGTGCCTTCTAGTCAGCGAAACTTGGCAAAACCCGCGCGCAACGTCAAAATCCGCTCTGCAAGACAGCCCGGCCTAATATTCCAGAGGGTCTACATACACTACCATTATGGAGTTAACACCATCCCTATCATTATCATGGTTGTGGGGGCCTAAATCCATAATGGTCGTGTATATGGACCCTGTGGGTCTTCAGCCCTAAACCCTAAACCGCAAACCCTAAACCATGCAAACCCTAAACCCTATTCAGCCCTGTATCTGCGATGTTGCTTGTGCCCAGCAGCTTCTGTGGGCTGCCAGAGAGAGAGCTCAGGGAGCGCCTTTCGGGGGCTTTCAGGGTTGGTTCCGTTAAGGGTGCTAGAAGGGCACTGCGTTTCAGAGCAAAGAGGCTTTTAGTTCAGTGTTTTGGGTTTAGGGTTTAGGGCAGATCCAAGCGGAAGGCCAGAAATGCTGGGAAGCATTTCGTCACTTAAATTCCAAGTTAAAGTCTACCACAATGGCAAGGCTCCAGGCGCTCCGAGGTGGAAGTGTTGAATAAATTACGTGTAGTCTTCACAACACAAAGGTAGCACTCGGAACTGACATGCAGAAGGGCACTGAATACTGTGCTGTGGGTGATAAACTATAATTCCGCATATGTACTATGCGATGATATGATGTACTGTATTGGAATAAGCTATACAATGGTTCGTGGGGTTGGTCGGCCGCGTCGGGTGAACCATAAGGCTTCAGAACCCTACCCTAACCCTGGTGTAGGAATCTGCCTATTTGCATACGATTCATATTCATATATATATATATACATATATATATAAGAAGTTTCTTAGGCAGATTTCAATCTAGCAGACACTTGCAAACTGAAATCTTTCAACAACCCTTACTTACTGTCTGACTGGCTCAACCCTGCATCCAACAAACAAGCCAACACGTCCTAAAAGCTCCGAAAGCCCAGCGAGCGAAAGCAATTGTGATGATGAGTCTCTCAATCCGGAAATCGAACTTCCACAACAGCCCTGAATATGTCTTGAATCGAAGCCAGAAGTGCTGTGTTGCAGCGCCCACACAACTAGTTACCCTTTGAGTTCTTACAGTTAAGACCTACAAATGCATAGACACATGCCCTAATTACCCTGTTATAGATGGAACAGGGCAAAGGCCCAAACCCTAAGGGTCAAACCCTAAGGCCCAAACCCTAGGGCCGAAACCCTAAGGCCCAAACCCCATGGAACAAAGGATTCCTGGTTTCCGGCCTCAATCGGCCGCGCCCACTCCGAAGCCCCCCTGGGTGCGTTGACGCCCTCGCAGTCGCGCAGCTTCTCCTTCTGCTCTCAGGGTAGGGTTTAGGGTTTAGGGTTTAGAGTTTAGGGTTTAGGGTTTAGGGTTTAGGGTTTAGGGTTTAGGGTTTGGGGTTTGGGGTTTAGGGTTTAGGGTTTAGGGCCAAAGTGGGCAATAGGTTAGGTTCGGGAGTGCAGGGTGTTGTGGTTGAAGATGTCTGGCCTGACATCTCGGAATATACGGCCTTGACACCACCACATCAGCCAACACAGTGCAAACCGACAAGTCATATCGACCCGAAGTTCGTGGCCGTCAGCCCGCAACAATTCCATCTGTAAACCGGCCGGTCGCCTCAAGAAGTGCATTCCGATGCATGACCTCACCTCGGGTGAGATTCATGTCGTTTGGTCATGTAGCGTTTCAGTTTCAGGGTTCCAACTAAACCCTAACCGTCTCTGATTTCTGCATTTCCAAGCTCTGGCGCTTCCAGCTATGAGCCTCCGTCCGTCTTCGAAACCCCTATGTAATTTACAGCGGCCTTAGGTTCTATGACGGTTACCATGGGGGTTGCTATCCAATAAATTTCTAGTGCCTTAATTCATAAGTAGAATAGGGTGTTGGGGGGGCGTTCTAAGTTGAGCCTCAAGGACGAATCTCGGTAATCACCCGCAGGCTGCTATATTCCCTCCCAAAGCCATGAGCACTGGGCCCTAAAGACCTAAGGCCCCAAACAAGGCCTACACGCCTTCAAAAATAAGGAACTACGGTTTAAAGTGATGTTAACATGTTCGATACCCGAAGTCTTCAGAGTGGTGGCTTAGGTATGTCGGGATGAGGTTCAGGATTCAGGGTGTAGGAAGTTTTTCGCTGTAAGTAGAAGGCTCCTACAACATCCAAGGGCCCAGATCCCTGAACCCCTGAACCGAACGCCTCAAATTCAGCTGCAAGCTTCATCTAGAATCTACATCTCGAGGCCTTGCATCTCTAAATCCTCCACCCCAAAAGCTCCCTAGACCCGAAACCCGCAAACCGAACACTCTGAACCCTAGAGCTCAAAACTCAACCTCTTGCGACCCCATCCTGTCCCTAATGAATGCATGTGGGTGGTTGTCAAAATTAGGGTCCCTTTTTGGGTACCCTAAATATTAGGTGCCGTACTGTATTAGGGGCCCAAAAGGGACCATAATTTTGACAACCACCCATGTGTAGTTCTCTAAACTAGGGTGCCTTTTGAGTTCCTTTTGATGAGGATGCCGTACTATTTTGGGGACAAAGAGGGGACCCTCATCTAGAGAACAACCCATATGGGTGGTTGTCAAAATTATGGTCCCTTTTTGGGTCCCTATTATAATACGGCACCTATTATTTAGGGAACCCCAAAAGGGACCATAATTTTGACAACCACCCATATAGAGGCCTTGTCGTTAGAATCCGGTTCTGGGGTACATTATACCCTCATTAAACAGGGGCTAGGCGGGAAGACTTGTCGTAACTCTTCAGGCTCACCCCAAAGTAGGCAAAGCCTGACTTACTAAACCTTGAACGTTTGCCTTGAACCTCAAACACTTAAACCCCTAAACCCCGAACCAACAATCCTCCACAGTCTAAGCCCTACAAGGGTTTGGAAGGAAACTGAGGCGTCGATATGAGAAGCCGGGAGGCTCAGCCGATCTCTCAGCTTCTTCACCGTGGCCTGATAATGCGAGGATTGATTGTCTAGGATTTCGAAGATCATGGGGTAGGGCTTTCGGATAATTTCAGGTCCGATGACTATAGGGTTCATCGGATTCTAACTCACTGTTTGTCTTGTTCGGTGGATTTCTGTTGCGATGCCTACTGCTATTGTTCCAGGATTCATCGCCATTGCCACGGTCCAATGCTACCGTTGCCGATGTGCAGAAGAGAGATAATAAGCCCCTGAGCCACAACACCTAAGCCCGACATCCGCGGGGATCAAAACGGATGGCGAAGCCCACATATCCCACGTCTCAGCGGCTTGGCTTCAGGGCGCCGGCATCCCAAACCCGACTCCAACAGTTTCAGACCTGCAGCCTGAACCCAACATCCTAGTCTCATTTCAACACATGTGAGATGTCTTAACTGTGATATACCTTAATTTTAATCTATCTGAAGTTTTCTAGTGTCTGAATACCAAGTCGAATAGAGGATTAATGTAGACCCTTCGAACCAGTAGGTTATGAGAGAGTTCCCGAAGTCGAACCACCCTTTAGCAAAATTGGGGTCCACATCAAACCCAGAAAGTCTATACGTCTATACCTTACAGTGAAAGCCCTAAACAGAATCTCATCCGCAGGCTCTGCGGGCTGTGGATTTCTAGCTTCGGGAGTTCGAGATTAGGAAGGTATTCCGTTGAGCTCCGGCTTCTAGGCTTTAGTACCCGAGAGCTCTGGCCATAGGGGGCTTCAGTTCGTTCTCGTCTATAACCCCAGAGACGAGAGCAGCAACGAGGACTCCATGCCACGACTATGCAGAAAACCCACGTTCATGGGGTCCATCGTCTACATACATCGGGATTGACCATAACCTTGACTGCAAACTCCTCCTGTGGTAGATATACACAAAGTACACAAACCCAAAATCCAGGATCGGCCACCTTCCTCCAAGGGTGTCTTCGTCAGCTAGGAGCGGGGTTTAGGGATTTAAGGATTTTACTGCGCTTCCCGGGCTGCTTTACTTGCTCGGTAGCCTTGTTGCCATCGTCAGCGGCACTGCTGGCGACAGCCGCCGCCAAGTCCCCATGGCTGGAGACGGCGCGAGACCTTTCGTTCGTTATCGGGGTCTTTGGGTTGATACGGCTTAGGATTGTAGGATCCCGGACCTTCGATTTGTCAGGGGGTCTTTGCGACACGGGATTTAATAGGAACTCTCATGTGTCGTCGCGGTCTCTAGGGTGGACGAAGGATATGTTTACATTCTGAACCGCCGTGTCGTATAGGCGTGCATTTATCTCATATGGGCAACTGGAGCACATCACCCATGCCGTTCCGCACATGACCCATGCCGTTCCGGCTTAGACAGCTCTCCATCAGTGCCAGGGACGGGGACCCAATGAAGCCAATTCGCACAAGCTGCTGCTGCCATCCTTCCTCGGAACTTTACCCTAGACCTCCTTAGACCCTAAACTAGACCAAACAACCCGTTCAAAAACAAGACCACGCGCAAATCACTGCAATCTTAACCCTTATAACTTATAAGCCCCATTGAAAACATGCCTTAAGTACTTAACCCCTTCTGGTCTTCACAAAAACACACCTTAAGGGTCATGCACCTTCTTAGTTGAAGGGTTCCTACGTAGGAACTTTAGCGCCAGTGTATATTATTGGTACATGCGCCGACCTTAAACCGTACACCCTAAACAAAAGTGGTCCCGTGGTACCCGAAAGACAATCCTCACGGAAACCTCATCATACCCTCGTGGTACGGAGCATTCAAGCAAGCCCTTAAATCCAAAAACCTAACCCTGAACCCGAAACCCTCCTTTCTAGCACCCTTAGGATGACCTAGGCAAGGACCTCGCTGACATGGGCGCCGTTCCGGCGCCTTTGGCCTGCACCTGCTGTAGTCTCAGGTGTAGCTTTAGAGTGTAGGGTTTGGGGGTTAGGGTCTAGAAGTCGTCACGGTTTAGAGTTTAGGACGTTCTAGGGCTTCGAGTGTTTTGGGTTCAGGGCTTGTGCATTCGAATTTGGGGATTAAGGTTTGGGGTTTGGGGTTGAGCTCTGGTCCAGGCAGGATTTGTGAGGTTACTTAACCCTAACAACTATAAAAACTCCTCGAGAATCCTGAATATACTATTCCCGAGGGTTCGTTTTGACTTATAGCATACTTTACTCCCAAACCCTTGGCTGATTATTGAGGCCGTGTATTAGACACACAAGCCGTCTTGGGATTTTCCTCATGCGTAAAGGCCCTGAACCCGCATAAGCGAAGACTAAGTCCGGAAGCCCCCCTTTGGCTTAGGTTAGGGTTCCCCCCGCCACCCAAGATGGCATAAACTACACAATTACCAATGAAAGCAGCAAAAGGACAAAAGACCAACAGGACTGAGTAAAGACAATAGCATTGCTACAAGATAGCAAACCTAATAGTAAGTAGCAGCAATATTGCTACTGTTACAACAGTAACAATAGATGAACAACAAAACTTACACTAACATCGATAATAACAGAAGGAATGTTAACAAGAGCAATCTGTACCACGTTGTAACACCAACGGAAATGCGGTCGCCCAAAGCTCTGGGTCCACTCTGGCCTCCCGAACCTCCAGGAGTTGTCTCAACCTCAGGCTGTCCCAGGGATTTCAGGGCATCGGCATGAGGAATTTAAAGATTGCAGGTTTAGGGGTGTTAATATAGCGGCCTTAATAAATAGAATAGGGTTTCGGGGCCCATTACTAGGCCCTTATAGTAGATATGGAGTTTAAGAGTTTGCGGGTTTAGGGTTTGGGGTCTTTCGGGGATTAAACAAGAAGGCTTTTCATGGAAAATGTCTGTCTAGGTTCTGAAAAGGTGAAGTAGAATGCCACGAAGCGTGCGTAAGGACCTCTAGGTGATTTACTGTTTGGCGTCAGAGCTTTATATCTGTTCACTTGGGTGTGATTTGGATGCTTGAAAGATACTTCTACATGGTAGTTCTGCAGTGCAAAGATCTCGGGTTGTATGTGCTTGTGTGTGTAACTACGTACCTATCTGTCCATCCATCTATCTATCTATCGATCTATCTGTCTATCGGTCTATCGATCTATCAATCCGTCTGTCTACCTTTTCTGCATATCTACCTACTTATCTACAACATCTACTGTATATGAAAGCTATCTAAGCTGTCCGTCTATCTATCTGTCTATCAGACAATCTCTCTCTCTCTCTCTCTCTCCTGTCTTTCTGCTTGTCAACAAACATGCATCCATCCATGCATGCATGCATACATACATCCATCCATGCATGCCTGCATACACACAGACATACATCTACACACATACATACTTGCATGCATGCATGCATGCATGCATACATACATTCACCCATACATACATACACTACATTACCTTACCTTTTCTTACACTGCATTACCTTACATTATGACATACATACATATATACATATGTACATATATACATGCATACATACATACATGCATACATGCATTCATTCATTCTTTCATTCATTGCATATGTGTGCATGTAAGTAGACATGTAAGTAAGTATGGCCTGGCCTGGCATGGCATGGCATGGCACGTACGTATGTACGTATGTATGCATGCATGGATGTTCTCGTCTTCAAGAGGGCCTAGGGTGTCTGTGAGATCTGACCACTTAGTGCATGCTGTCATAAGCATGCTGGTGCTAGTAAACTTACCACGTCAGCCAGCATAGTCGCATCGTCATGGTAGTGGTAGCCATGTTTTCGGAGGATTTTTATCAGAGGTGAGGACTGCATAAACACCAAATCCGAAACTGCAGACCACTTTAGTCTCGATAGGAGCCGACTATGCCAGT
Organism: Symbiodinium sp. clade A Y106; assembly: GCA_003297005.1. Taxonomy (NCBI): domain Eukaryota; class Dinophyceae; order Suessiales; family Symbiodiniaceae; genus Symbiodinium; species Symbiodinium sp. clade A. Next base: position 15,592 of record BGNK01000790.1, on the reverse strand, counting down.
TGATGCACGACGGAATGTAATTGACATCACTGCATGAAGTAGGGTGGCCCCAGACCACGGAGCGCAAAAGCCCTGAACCGAACCCCAATCCTAAATCCAAGGATCAGTAGTGAACATCGCACCGTACGCTGTAATGAACCGCCCACCCTATACTTCCTAAACCCTCAAGCCCGAAGACCAGTAACGAACCCTGGACCCCACTCCCAAATTCTACTTTAGGGGCCTTAATAATTAGAACAGTATAGGTAATTCTTAAGCCCCTATGTTATCCGAAGCCCAGAATTGACAGACTGGGTGGCTGTTGGTTCTTCTCCCGGGATTCCTGCAGGTCGTTTCGGAAGGCACAATTCTCCTCCTGCGTGGCCGTGGGATCGTTGACGCAAAGTCCGAGGTTTACATAGGGCCTTAGGGTTCAGGACTTGAAGGGATTTAGGGTGTTGGGCTTTGAGGCTTACTGTGAAAAGCATATAGAATGCGGAGCGCTTGGACAATGAGCAAGCAATAGAGGCGCCTGAATAATTCGCACATTGTCCAGCCGTCTCTCCTAGTCTCGATGAAAAAGGTACGCTATGCACGGAAGCCCTGTAAGAGTCATTAACGCCGCTATGTTACGTTTGTAGTTTCATTGGGCGTTTTGCTGTTTGCGCTTCAAGGCATGCCTCTCGACTGCTTTACTCTAAGGGCTTACCTGCGACTCCAATTACCCTTTATGGTTTGGAGCTTAAGTTTTAGAGTTTTTTTAATGGTTCAGGTAACGGCTTGTCGTTGTATAGGGTGTGTCTATTCGGAAGGCTGCTTCTTTCCACCGAACATCTAAGCTCCTGAGCCGGTAAACCACGTAACCCGGACTCCTTGTACCCCGCCATACATCCTCAACGAGGTCTCTGGTTGCCTGTTACTCAGTTTCAATAAGGAGACTCAGCTTAGGGTTTCGGTTAAGAGGCCTGCGGAAACAGTGGGACCAACAGGGAACTGTGGGGGGAGCCTAAACCCCTTTCCTAAACCCTAAACCCCAACCCTAAACCCACAAACCCTAAACCCTAAACCCCTAAACCCTAAACCCCTAAACCCTAAACCCTAAACCCCTAAATCCCCTAAACCCCCAAACCCCAAACCCTGAGCCCTAAACCCTAAACCCCCAAAACCCTAAACCCGAAAGCCCTAAAACCCAAACCCTGAACCCTCATCCGCTGCTCCTCCAATCGCTCCGCTCGAATCTTCCAGTCGCTGCATGCACGCGAGGCCTGTGTGGCCTTCGAGGGTTACTTAAAGGATCAGAGGTTTAGGGTTTAGGAAAGGGTGACTCAGGATATGAGTAAGGCAATTACTCTGAATACTTAACCCGGCCCCACTTAGGTACATATAACCTCTATGATCCTCCACGTAGCGATCAGAATTCCTAGACCCTCCGAATCCCTAATAGCCTAGACCCGATCCTAAACCCTAAACCCTAAACACTAAACCCTAAACCCTAAATCGGCTTCAAGGTCTTTGACGGCTTACTGCTCGGGACTCATGGGCTTGATCAACAACTGTGAAGGTTCGATTAGGGTTTTAAGGTTTAGGGTTTAGGGTTTAGGAACTGTGAAGGTTCGATTAGGGTTTTAAGGTTTAGGGTTTAGGGTTTAGGAACTGTGAAGGTTCGATTAGGGTTTTAAGGTTTAGGGTTTAGGTGGATGTTTCTTGCAATGTCGGCATCGGGTTTCATGATTGCTAAGACCGCAAACCCTACGTCGCATCTACTCGCTGTCGCCTCGAAGGCTAAACCTGCCTTGCTCAGTGAGGGGATGCTGGCAACCTATCCAGACGGTGTTTTGCATCCCGGGCTCCCACAAAGGGCTTCTCTTTTAAGAGTTGGTAACCCTAAGGCCTAACCCTAAACCCTAACCCCCGGACCCTAAAAGTTCACAAACTTCTGAATCACGAAGTTAAGCCCGTCAAACGGAAAGCCCCCCGGCCCCTGCGCAAGTACTATATGCAACCTAGCTATGTCCAGATTGCCCGCGTCCCAGGATCAGTAACTTTCGAACCCTCTACGGCCCTAAACCCCAAACTCAGCTCCTTCAGCGATACATCTTCAAACTGCTGAGCCAGCGCGGCCAGCTGATTGTCCTCTTGCTGTCTGCTTTCCGGGCTTGGGCTTCGGACTTTCCTACATGAAAGTACGTCAGTATAAACCCTAAACTACTGGGACCCTCACTGTAGTTGTATGGGGGTTGAAGGTTTCAGAGAAGAAAGCACCCTATCGCACAGAAACCCAGAAGTTCATATCGGACCTCTATTAAAGTTTAGGGTTTAGGGTTTAGGGTAAACTATGGTTGTCTTCGGGTTTAAGCAAAAACAGAGGGCCCTACCCTTGATATAGTTGTCTTCGGCTTCAGGGTTTCAGAGACGAAGATGCCCTGCTATAAACCCTAGGTTCATGCTGCAGGACTTGTAAATAGGCTAATACTGTAGGATCCTTAGTGTAGTTGTCTATGGGTTTAGGATTTCTGAGTAGGTACCGTAATGAAAATCCGAAATGATTAGTAGAATCTTTATTCATAGTTGTCTTCGACTTATTTTGGGTAGACCCTAAACCCTAAACCTGTAGAAGCGTCTGTCAAGGGCCCAGCTACGGATTCGCCGAAGCCTAGGCTTCTCGACAGAGGTAGAGTTCGGGTATAGGGTCTTTTGTAGTAGGGCTTAGGTTTTTGGGCCTTTTAGGGTTTCGGGCTTAGGGTTTATGTAGTAGGGCTTAGGCTTGGGGCTTTATGCAAGGTTTCGGATCCAGGGCCTAAACCCTAAAGCTTGAACCCTCAACCTCAAAGCCCAAACTCTACAGCATGAAATCGACTTTCAGCCAACGGCAGGAACATGACTAAGAAACCACCCACATCCACAGTCTATACATCCTCGCGGGCCAAATGTCGTCGGGGGTTTTTCCGTTAGGTGACCGGACAGGGCTCACATGCTTGGGATGCCAGTCGCTGTAAGAGGCGGAATCGTGCTGACTCGCTCACCATGACAAGCAGTTCCGCATCTCCTGGCGGTCTGTGATGGGTGCATTAAGCCCAATCTCGGCATGTGTCAGCTACTAAGCCCCGTGCCTGAGCCTTGAGGGAAAATGAGTGGCGATGGAGAGCTCATCAACTGAGTCGCAGCGTGTAAGAAGCTTTGAGAGGACATCGCGATACTCGCTTTGCCCCTGAATGGGCCATGCCACTGCGCTGGAGTTCGATTTCCAATTCATAGTGTTGTGCCAAAACTCTGGAGGGAATACTGGCGCCACTGGCACAGTAAACAGCGATTAGAATCGCAACCTCACTGTCGAACAAACCAGGCAACGGGCCAGTGTACACCAACAGGGATGTTGTATTTCCACGTCTCTCCCTCCGGCTGGTCCAAGGGCACCATCACCAGCTATGCAGGAGTCATGACCCGAACCCTCAGCACAACTCTAAACCCACATCTCGAAATCTCCCAAGACTTCTGCAGGTCCGATAGCTCAATGCGCCCTTTCCCCATGTTGCATACAGACACACAAATTCAGGGTTGGAATTCAGGGTTGGGGTATACAGATTACATACATGCATACACATGCATGCATTCAGATACATACACATACGCAAGTTCATACATACACACATGCATACATACATACATACATACATACATACGTGCGCACGTGCCGTACTTGCATGCATACAAAGAGTGCCACCGCAGTTGACTTTGCAAGCCTATCCAGCGAATGCTTTGGCTCTAGCAAAACAGCAAGACCGCTTGTGAGGGCCCAGATATGTTTTAGGGTCTATAGGGTTTATAGGGTTTATAGGGGGATAGACTTAAATGAAGCAAGCCTTGAAAGGCGAAGGCTTCAACCTTCAAACGTTACAAACCGTCAAAATCCCACAAGCAAACAAGGGTAACAAGCGAAACACTCAAATGCCCGCAAAAGAAACAGGACCCAACACAGGAATTTAAAGCTGTAGGGCCGTCCTTCCAGCTCAGACCCTCCTCCAAGGTCAGCAAGCGCATATGAAAGCTTCGGTGAAGGCGGAGTGCCTCTGGCCGGCTTCGGTATCTTCGCAAAAATTAAAACCCCTCTTTCGCATTGAACGAGCGGCTTCAAAGTACTGACGGAGGCGGGAATATCGGATTAACGTCTCCCTATAGTCCGTCTCTGAAAAGGTATACTACAACGGACCCCCAAAATCTTTCTACTAACGCTAACGCCCCTGTATCACTTGAAAGCTTGGGGGTTCGGGGGAACCGCTTAAGCTGCTTTGGGTTTTAAGGTTTAGGGGTGTAGGGTTCATGATTTAGAGGTTAAGATGCTCCGGTGAGCCAACTTTGTCAACCTCACAATGGAGTCTTAAAATACAAAAGCAACGAGTCATCCTGCAAATGCTACTACAGCACCATGAGGCCCAGCCCAAAGAGAAGTGAGCTCCCGCTCATTGGTAGGATATTGAAACCGCCAGAAAAACGAACACCATTAGTCAAGACAAGCGCAAATTGGAAAAAGAAGCCTTCTTCCCCAAGATCTAGCAGCAGAACTTGGATGGCAAAGCCTCGCGCCTCCTCCAGCATGCCGGCCTTGACCGACAACTGCTTCTCCAGCTGCAGGACATAGTCCTTTCTACCAGAACAAACACAATACACAAAACATTCATTCATAAACACGGTAATATAATCTGTACGTGTACGTGTGTTTTCAGCATGCGTACGTCCTTTGCATACATACATTCGATCCTAACCTGCCTACCGACCTACCTACCGACCTGCCTAACGACCTACCTAGCTTTCAAACTGCCTTCCTGCCTTCCTGCCTGCCTGCGCACATGCATACATCACATACATAGACATACATACACATACATACACATACATACACACATACACATACAGATACATATGCATACATACACACACATAGACATACAGATAAATACACATACATGCATACATGAATACATACGTATGAACACACATACACATACAGATACATACGCATACATATACACACATAGACATACAGATAAATACACATACATGCATACATGAAGACATACGTACAAACACACATACACATACAGATACGTACGCATACATACACACATAGACATACAGATAAACACACATACATGCATACATGAATACCTACGTACAAACACACATACACACTTACTTACCTACATACAGACAAGCACATGCACGCAGACATACATGCATACATACATACACACATACATATGTACACACAACATACATGCTTACAAACATACATACAAACATACCTACATGCATACATACATACATACATGCAAACATACGTGCATACATACATACATATATGCAGGCATATAGGCATGCATGCTTGCTCGCATACACACGTTGCACAGATGCAAACAAACAAACATACATACATATGTACCTACGTGCATACATACAGGCATGAGTACATGCGTGCATACATACCTACATACCTACAGACACAGGCAGACAGGTCGACAATCTCTGACAACCGGAGAGAAACACACACACACACACACATACGTGCATGCATGCATACTTCGTAGTTGCTGATGTAAATGTAAACATGCATAGGTACATGTAAGCTTGAAAGCCGCTCGGCTGCTTCGGTAAGAGCTTGTGGTTCAGAACAGCAGAGTTTAGGGCTTAGGGTTTAGGAGATAGAGTTGTGAGATCTCAATCTTGGTTACTTCAGTGAATGTTCGCATGAATGTAGCGAAGCCTGCATGTATGAAAGCATGCCTGTCTGTCTGTCTGCCTGTCTGTATCTCCCATGTATGTATGTATGTATGCAATTATGTATGTATGTATGTATGTATGTGTGCATGTATGTACGTACGTAGGTGTAACACAAGTGCATGTGGCTGCGTGGACACACTAGCTTACCTGCTTGTTTCCTTGTGTGCTAGTCGTTATTGGTTGCAGAGTCGAATTTCGTCTGCAAAGCTTGTGAAGTTCGGGTGAAAGTTGTGACGTTTCCGTGTGATATTGCATGCGCGTCCCGCCTACCATCTCTAATTAAAGAATGGGAGTTCATTGAGTAGAGCTCTAAATGAGGGTTTGTGCTTTGGGGCATGGACTTATCGCTCAGGGTCTGCCACCCGCACAATATCTATATCTATATCTATATGTCTATATATATATATATATAGCACATCGTGAGACACGCTTGACCCAACAACATATCAATCTGAAGTGCTACTCATAGTTAGATCCTCAACCTGCAACCTTTGACCTTGAACCTCACATCCCAGATCAGGAACTCTTGTCCCTAGGATGAAGCCTTACCCCTTAAACCCTAAACCCTTGAGCCGGTCTTGAATTCCGCAGCCGCCTCCAAGTGTGGATCTTGAGCTGCCGGCGGTTTCTGCATGTCGTCGACCTTTTGGTTCACAAGGCTTAGGGTTTAGGGTTTAGGGTTTAGGGTTTAGGGTTGAGGGCTTAGGCTTTAGGGTTTAGGGTTGAGGGTTGAGGGGTTAGGCTTTAGGGTTTGACTTCGGAGAAAGAGGATCTGCAAAGCGCCACGACGACTTTTGCAGATCCGACATCGCCCCACCCAAGTATACCGAGTAGAAATCCCTGCTGCAGGGTTTAGAATCTGGGCCTAGGTGCGGACATCCCTCGCCCAAGAGAGGCAGTAAACTTATGGAATATGGGTTTGCTATCTGTGGATATCTATGGTTTAGGGATTCAGGGAGAGGCAGTTAAGTCATGGAATATGAGCTTACTATCTGTGGATATTTATGGGTTAGGGATTGAGGGATTTAGAAATATGCATAACAAGACGGAGACGGACTTCTACAAACTCTCGGCATCCCAGCAGTCAGAGTTGGATATTGGATACTTTCTACAACATGCTACAAGTGCGGAGTTTGGCACATCCTAAACCTCGCACTAAACCAAGAAAAACAAAACAAACAACGCATCTCCTAAGTGTTCACAGTCGCGCTGTCTTCTGTTGTTTGGGGTTCAGGGTTGAGGTTGTGCCTCAAGAAAAACTCGACACACTCAAATTGAAGCAACGGAACACATATTGCCACTGCCTCGTCATCGTCCGCGATTTCCGCGACGTGCTCAAGATTCATGATGTTGCTTTGGCTACCCAGGGGTTTCGCCGGCATTTGTTGCTTGCGTGGGCCGTTGGTGCTCGTAGAGTTTAGGGCCAGGGCTTCGGGAGGTCCGTGCGCGTTTTAGAGGGCTAAGAAGGCTGGAGGATTACTATGGGGAGCCTTAATAATTAGAATGGGGTTTTGGGGCCAAGTATACGATACTAATACTAAGGACCCCCCAAAATAGGCATTGGCAAATACTACAGTAAGGCTTCACAAGGTCAAAGATGGCTGAGACTTTCTCTCGTTTAGGGTGCTTTGAGATTTGGGATTTCGTGGTTCTGTGGTGTTGCGAAGGTCGAGAGGGGCTCAGGAGCGGGACATGGGGCTAAGGGCTTCGGATCGGGGAATCAGAATTTGAGAAGCTTGTTTGGAGCCGTGTCGATGCTGCAGCCAAGCGACGAGTTCTTCTTCATAATTATCGTGATCTTCGTATTCAAGACAGGCTCATTCACGCTTCTCACTATTGGCTTCTGCACTTCTGTGAAAACTTCTGCTTCTGGACACTTAAACAACTCACTGTGAAGCCGCAATGGATGCAAACTCTGCAGCCCGTGGTTGAAGCAGCAAGAATCTAAGAAGTACGCAGCCAAGAGAAGAACCGGAGGCAAAGCTACCACTAGACCTAAACTCTCAAGCTCTGAAGCCCTAAACCCTAAACCCCTAAACCCTAAACCACATGGCAGAAAGACAAGGCAACTACAGATGTCGGTGGGATCAGGAGCCTGCTAACTTTCTCTCGATCGTATCTACAAGACTAGCAACTTAACCTTGCAACCCTCAGCCGGTTGGAGTACCCGAAAGGACCGAAAACTGTCAGTCAACCAGGTTTTGGGGGTGTAGGTTGACGCGGGTATCCTATTTGCAGTCTTACAGATTTCCCTAGCTGCTGCTGTTGCCCTGTAAAACGCCGTATAGTTATAGTAAACCCCTTTGTTGGGCCCTCTTTTTCTCTCTGCGCTCAATTCCGCAGGTCCGGGCCGGGGCACTGTGATCGCAAAGGGCGGCCAAGCGAAGACCTGAGAAAGGAGCAAACCTCCTCAGATTCTTCTTCTGTCTTAGTATTCTTATGAACACTACTGTTATTACAATTGTTGTTACTAGTATGCTGCCGATAATATTAGAAATTCTATTGTAACTGTTGCTGTTGCTGTTGCTGTTGTTGTTGTTGTGCGGGGTTTAGGGTGAAGGCTTGAAGGCTTCTTGATTTCTGGAAGTGCTTGTCTACTAATGTGCCTGGTGATTTTTGGTTTGTGGATTCTTTTGGGCATTCGGCTTGATGGGTGTAGGGTTTCCAGATTAATGGTACTTATAATAAGGGCTTCAGAGTTTGCGCTTGAGGTTTCGCGTTTTGACGGGCCTTGGCACCCTGTGCTTTGAGATTGCGGTTTTAACGTTTTCTTGTCAGGAAGCGAGACTTCGCCATGCTTGAATCGATGGGAAGTTAGCAAACCGCACAGAACCGGATTATGGAACTGCAAAAAAAGGGAGGTTGACAGCCTCCAGACGAAACCTTAAGCCAAAGGATTGCGATTCTAGGTTTCGGGTTTCGGGTTTTCCAACGTAGTGCCCGTTTTGGGTAATGACAAGGTTGGACCAGGCTCCTTTGAACAGGAACTTTGCATTTGAGGATGCGGTCTGCTTCGCACCCCATATTGCCCGTATACTCCACCCCCACCCCATGACGCCCATTGATTGCATATGAACTCCAAGATGTTGAACATGGGCTGGGTAAGGATGTGAGCATGTGGCCGGGGTTGCGGAATGTTGAGGATGTAAGATATGCCTGCACCTCGTTTGCCCAAACAGTGATCGAGCACCTTGCCTACCAAGACCACCACGACCACACGGACCACCGCGACCAAGGTGACCAAAGGAAACACCCGGAGACCATCCTGAGACCCAGCACCAGGAGAGGGAACAGTGCCCCGCGGAACATGTTGCCGTGGGCGTGTTGCTACCCCCCCCCCCTTTTCCTGTATACCCCTCCCCTGCCCAGAAGACAAAGAGCATGCCTACTATGCCCGATGCCCTGGTCTATCGGGTCTATCAGACTGACGTCCTTCGCATGTTGCTGCATGCCCAAAGAGCGACTGTATCTTACGCAAGAAGCTCACAGCGTGTACAACACTGGTTGAGAAACAACATCTTGAAGTTATCTGAGCAAAATCCTTGAGCGGATAATGTGGACATCCGGGTACACCTAACTTTTACTGCGAAAGAAACGGTCATAAAGCCTCGAACTCCAGCAACAAACTCAATAATTCAAAAGTGGTTTCGCCAAAGAGAACCCATGTGTAAGACAATTGTGGAATCTGGTCTCGAAAGGCCATACCTCGCATCTTCTTTGAATGCATCTCCATATTGGGCAAAGTTTGCTGAAGCCAGAGGGTCTGTCGAAGGCGCGGATGGGCTTCGTGGGAAGAAACGAAATGTCTCGCGAGGCAAACAGTTGGCTTTGGAGTTCCGGCTGTAATATAGGGGCCTTAATAATTAGAATAGGGTTTTGGGGCATTTTATACTATACTTGTAATAAAGCCCAAAAATAATATACGCAATTATTAAAGCCCCTATAGTAGGAGTTTTCTATCCTCACAGTTCTTCCCGGATAGCCAAGGCCCTCGCGCGAATGAGGCGCTCGGTGTTTACGGCATCCTGGCACCAGCGCGCGCTGCTCACAACGAATGCACAAACTCTTAGGTAGGAACCCCAACAGAACCCACAAATCTCTTGGGTACTATATCATAGAGCATGTATATACATGTTGTATGTATATACGGACTTATAATTTATAACTCTGGGATCGGATCCCCGAATGAGAACCCACAAACACTACCAGGTTCATCAAATGCCCTTCCAAAATGCCCTCTTTATGCCTGGAAGTAAGATCCCCACTTTCACGTGTGCATGTATTCGTATATGTATTTATCTGCCTGCACACAGACATATGCATTTACATTTGCAAATTGCATTGCTCGTACCTGGTACAGAGTACATAGTACACAACGTATAATATGCAGTCTGAACAGTATATAGTATGAAGCATGCAGTGTAGAATATAGTGTATCGAGTATAAAGTACGTTGCATATTGCATACTGTTCATAAGGTTCATAATAAGTAGTGTATCGTTTATATTAAAGAGGCTCGAGTATGGAGTGTGCAGTGTCGAGCACAGGGTATAGAGTATACTTAGTATACAATATCAAAGGCATTGGTCTGCAATCTCTAGTCTATAGTCTTTAGTCTATAATATAGTATAGGGCACATAGTACATATTGTGTACTATATAGCCAACACATTCGTATATATGTATATGTGTATGTATAATATAAAATATATGTATATATATATATACACATATTCCTATATGTATATCCACACGCATGTGTCAGGTATGTGTGTGCTTGCTCTGGGTCTGTGTTTTGGGGGTGTCAAGCTTTGGCCATCATCCCTGCTGCTTCCACGAACCCTTTAACCTTGCGCATGAAGGTGCCGAATTTGAGGGTTCCAAGCTTTAGGGCAACACAGCCCTTGCACACTCCCTGTGTTTCACTAAGTAGACGAGACAGCCAGCTTGATTAAGGCTCATGAGTCCCAACAGAGGAGCGTTGATGACTAGAACAGAGATATGGGGTGTAGCATACTATGCAATACCCATATCTCTACTCTAGTCATTACTGTATTTATTCATACAGGGACGAGCAGGGGGTATAGGTACCACTTATTCGGATACTAAACCCTGCAGTCCTTGAACTAACAATCACCCAATTGATCCAGACTGGCCTCCTCCCGCGTCGCTTCTTTGTCAGCCAACTTTGTTACCTTAAGCCGCAGCGTAATCTGAGACATGCCGCAGCATTGAGCACATGTGCTGGATGCCCACGACATGACTGCCAGCATCAGCATCCTTGTTCCGAGCTTATTACTACTAAGCTAGTACTGCATAGACTCGAAAGGAAGCGAGCACAGCCCACAAATAGCCGCCGTCTTAGCCAGGATCTAAATGCCAATGAGGGTAGAACTAAGTTGTATAGTCGGAAGCAATAATTAGTGTTGCTCGTGGCAGCAGTCGTAGCGATAAAAGTGATGGCATGGTATGTGTAGTTGTTGATGCTGTCGCAAGAGTGCCTGGACACCCCGAAACTTCAAATATCTACAACTTGTCAAGCTGTCCTGAAATTGAGGCCAGTGTCTATTGCAGACACCCAAACGATGTACTGTGTATCACAAACCAAGTACGATAGATCCATGTCATGGTAGCTTTCTGAACTGCTTTAACCAGAACCCAGTAATGTAAGCTACGTAAGCAAATTACCTGACACAGCACTTTGTTCAGGGGCCACGGGCCGATCGTCGAAGGGTTGAGGTTGCTAAGAGTTTAGGGGTTTTCGGTTGCTTAAAAAATTCGGGTTTTTAGGATGTTTATGTCCGAAAAGTTTCGGTTCAGAGAAGTTTAGGGTTTAAGTGAGTCCCTCGCTGAAGCCCAAACTCTAAATTTGCCGTCAGCCAAACCCTCAAACAAAAGCTATAAGTCGAAAATATCCTGAGCCCAAAAAAAACGCGAAACCCTCACAGCCCCTAAAAGCGAAACCGAAAAATCCTGATCCGACAAAACATGGCGGCACTGAGGGGCGGGCACGCACGATGCAGCTGAGCATCCGGTCGGGGGGACCTGACCTTCAGAGCGACGGGACTATATTTCCTTAAAAAATAGGCCTTATTGGGTCCTTGTTATGGGCATTAAGGCCCCCGACCCCCCTACCCCCTACCCCACTAAGGGTCCCTATGGTTTAAGTGTTGGGGTTCAAAGGTACAGGGTTTGGGTTCAGCGGTCCACGACGAGGGTCATGCCCATGGTAATCGCAAAAAGGACAGCGAGTAGTAGCAGTACCAAGACAGTATCCCGCCGATTTTTTATCACGTTCATCATCGCCCGCCACCGTTGCTGGCTATGCTACGAAATAGACTGCAACAGACTGATATGAGGATCACGATGATATACAAACCCCGAGCCCTAAATCCCAAACCTGAGGAACATCAGTGAACACATTGAGGTATCGACAGCATCATGGTCAGCTGCTGAGCAGTGGCAAGCGCCTAGGTTGTAGCTTTTGGGGCTTTGAAGTTCAGGTTCGCAAAAGGCAGGGTTCATGGTTCCAGGTACCCTAAATCATAGGGACCCTTAGGGGGGTAGGGGGAGGGGGGGCTATAGGGGGCCTTAATGCCCATAACAAGGACCTAATAAGGTGTTTTTGAGGAAGTATAGTCCCCTACCCCCCTCCCCTTACCCCCCTAAGGGTCCCGCGGTTTAGGGCTCTGGAGCAGATTTAAGGTTCCGAATTTAGGGCTCATAAAGGAACCTGATTAAGAAACCTTGGGCCTTTATTAGGGTTCCTTCCTATGAATCCTACTATTTTGGGGTTTTTAGGCCCAGGGTTTCTTAATCAGGTTCCTAGATTACTGCTTACAGCTTAGGATTTTGGGTTCATGCTCCCAGGGCCAGGACTTTTGGGTATGGCTGAGGACCCGAAACCGTAGACCCTAAACCCTAAACCCGTTTGGGTCATAGCTGACCCCGTTTTCGGGGGCCTAGTTTTATGGTTAGGGTCTGTTGTATAGAAAAGTCGGCACCCTAACAGAGAGCTAGGGTATGACCCTGTAATATATAGATAGAGGCTTTCTTTTCATGCGCAGGTTGCACTATCTTCCTTCACCATGGGCAAACCTAAAGCATCCGAGCACAATGGTAGAAGCCTAATAACGTGGGCACGGCGAGCATTGAAGCACCACCTTTCTGTGCCGTTTGGGGCGGTTGTTGATGACAAGTTCGGTCTCTTGATTATGCTACAGACCGGAATGCGTGGCACAACTTGGAAGAACCCTGGTGTAGGCTTGCTTCAACCTTCACCCATGTATCCTTGTTGCAGGAAATACACAGGGCCCGCTAATGGGAATCTGTTCAAAGAGCCCAGTATTTTCATAGGAAGCCTGAAGGAAGAACTCGCTATTGTAGGGGCCTTAATCATCAGAATAGGGTTTTGGGGCCCATTATACTATACTTACAATAAGGAACCCCCAAGTTAGTATAGGTAATTATTTAGGCCCCTATATTATTCTGGTTCTCTTGCAGGGAACCTCAGTTTGCCGGGGGGAGGCTCGCGAGCATCAGATATCTTACAATGGCAAGGCAGTCAACATCCCTGAACCTTGAAACTGTAAACCGGGCTTAAGGGTTACCCTAAGAGTCCAAGTACCTAATAATCATATACTCTCCCAAATAGTTGCCTACATAACTACTATCCGAACCCTAAGTACCTAATTATTGGGTCCTTTGGACCCTTAGGGTTCAGGCTCAGGGGTTAGGGTTCATGGTTTATGGTTAAGGAGAAACAGGGTTATAGAGTTTAGGGGTTTTAACTCTGCACAACGCTGAATCCAGAAACGCAGGCCGTGAAGCCCTCATCCCACAACGCAAACCTCCTAAAACCCCCTAGACCCTAAACCTAAACCCTAACACTAAACCCTATAGACCCTAAACCTAATCCCTAAACCCTACAGACCCTAACCCTAAACCCTATAGACCCTAAACCTAAACCCTAAACCCTACAGACCCTGAACCTAAACCCTAAACCCGGCAGCCCAAAGGCGCCTTCCTTCTGGGAATAACTTAGCCAGTCTATCGACACTTTGCGGGGAAGGTCATGGTTCTTACCTTTGGTTAGTAGGGAATGGAGGAATGGGGTACAATTATAACTACTATTACTACCATTCTTCCATTCCCTACTAACCAAAGGTCATGGTTCAGGGTTTGGGGTTTACCCATCGGCTCCATCGTAGTTCCTTTTTGGGATTACATACCTTACAGGATTCTAAATATGAACCCCCAAAAGGAAATACTATGGAGCCTATGGGTAGGGTCTCGGCCTGAATTTTCTTCTGAAGGCTAGTGGTGGCAGGTTATGCGCGCTTCGGAGCTCCCTGACCTGCAAGGACGCGCAGATCCTAAACCCTAAACCCTAAACTTACCCCTAAACCCCTAAACCCCTAACCCCCAAATCCCTAAACCCCTAAACCCCTACACCCCTAAACCCCTAAATTCTACACCCCTAAACCCCTAAACCACTTAAACCCAAACCCTAAACACAAATCCGGGCCTTCACCAGCACGTTGGCATGCCTCAAGCCGGCTTTTTGGCTAACGAAGGGAACCTGAAACCTTAGAGCAACCCTAATCCCTAAAGGAGAATGCTAAACCCGGAACCCTAAACCGTGGTGAACCCTAAAGGAGAATGCTAAACCCCGGAACCCTAAACCGTGGTGAACCCTAAAGGAGAATGCTAAACCCGGAACCCTAAACCGTGGTGAACCCTAACCCCTAAACCCGAAATCCCAAAGCCCTTCTTCACCCTAACCAAACCCTCCAACCGACACTGGTCTCGAAACTCACGTCTGCAGCTTGCTACCTCAACCACATCACTTCGAACCAAACCCGGTCGGAGGTTATAGGGCTTTTTTTGGGTTAAGGGTTCAACGTTTTCATAATTCGAGGTTTAAAGGCTTTCGGGCGCTATCTAGAACCTAAGGGCTCTCATAACCCAAGGCTTTAAGGTTTGGGCCTAAGGGCTCTCATAACCCAGGGCTTGAAGGTTCAGGTGGTAGGGCTTCAGGGTTTAGAAATCATGGACTCGGGGCAGTTTCTAAGGCTTCAAATTTTAAGTAGTTGAAGGATTTGGGGTCTTGGCAAGTCAAGATTTTAGGATTTTAGGGCCTCGGGGTTTGGGGGTTCTAGGGCTTCAGGGTTCGCCGGGTTTTGCCCTTCAAGGCTTTGGGGTTTCAGGGTTTTTCGGATTGAAGGGAGTTTCGGGGTGCTTCAGGTTTATTCAACCCTCCAGTCAATGCCTCTGCACCATAAACCTTGAAGGTCAATCCTGCACCCGGAATCCTTAAACCCAAACCCTTACCCTAAACCCTAAACCCTATAAACCCTAAACCCTATAAACCCTTAACCCTTAACCCTTACCCCTTTAAGGAAACCTAAAGCGATACCTCCGGAAACTGCTAAAAAAACCTCACATAACCTGCATCCACCCTCTGAGCCCGAAGTCTAAGGGTTTCGGTTTAGGTTTAATTATGGCAGTGTCCGCAAATAGGAGACCCTAATCTAGTACCCTCAATAGTTGGATCCTTATTAAAAGGACCCCCCAAAAAGGGGTACCCCTATTTTCGGAAACTCCCTTACAGGGTTTCGAGTTCATTGGGTTTAGGGATTTTAGTGTTAGGAGCTACCGGGGTTTAGGATTTACCCATAGGCTCCATAGTAATTAAGTCCTTGTTTGGGGTTACCTTATCGGAAGGCTCAGGCTGTCAAAGGCGATGTCAGTGATTAGATTGCTAGTACTCCTCGTGGTAGTTCATGGCCACTGGTCAGTCTGCACTCGCACAGCTCCAAAGATCCTCCCAAGCTCCAC
>BGNK01000789.1:164561-199779 GCA_003297005.1 Symbiodinium sp. clade A Y106 | reverse complement strand
CCCCCCCCCCCCCCGCCCAACCCTAAATCCTTACGCCCAAAGTCCTAAACCCTAACACTTCCAGAAGCCCCCAACCCCAAATCCCAAAAGTCGTGGGAAGTGTTCTTCGCCTTGCAAGCTTGGTATCTAAAGGATTACGATCAGGGTAGCCATATGCGTATAGCTTATAATTGCTTCTATCCCTAAACCCTAAACCCTAAACACTATCTGAAACCTCCAAGCAGGTTTCATGATTTAGGGTTTCGGCTGTGCCGGGTCTGAGTTTATAGTAGAAGCCAGAAAGTTGGAACATGGCTTTAGGAGGATTAGGGTTTAGGGTTTAGGGCTAGGATCCCTTATACTTTACCTTAGGGGCATGAGGATAATGAAGTTCCAATTTTCTGGCTTCTACTGTGAGGGTTTCAGGGCCTCAGGTTCAGGGTTTGGGTTTTGGGGTTTGGGGTGATTGGAAGTAGGGTCGGAAGAGACTTATCAGTCATATTCCTTAGAGTTCCGAGTATAGCCATTCTCCGAGGGGCCCCCAGAACCTGTTCTTGTCGACCAGGCCCCTAGATTGCAGCTTTAAGATTTCTGCCTTTATGGATTGTAGTGCGGCTTGAGCACCTGGTGTTTTGCATCCCTACACTCAGTTCATAGAAGTTCTGAGCCAGGGCTTATACCGTAAGCCTAAAAACACACAGGCTATGGTCTTTCAGCTATAGTTTAGAGTTTCAGGGCCGATACGTTGGGATTAGGAGGTTTTGTGCAAAGCTCATAGCTGCGCCCTGAGCCCTGACGCCTAAACCTCATGGGCCCTCGGGGCCAACCACCTAACAGACCTAACAGAAGCACAGTAATTATGCACATCTTGTGTACGACCACCGGCACCAACAAGCAGCCAAGAAGTGGGTGGTTGTCGACAACCACCCAAGTGCGGAAACAGAGTCAGCCCCGAAGATTCCAGCAGCACTTCAGGCGAGACCTTGCGCCAGACTCTGTGCCGAACTCTTACACGCCGGGATAGAGCATGAGGATTTGGGTCTCGGGGTTGCGTAGCCCAGGGTTTGAATAGAGTTCAGAGGGCTTAGAAATAAAATGATTTAGGGTTTAGGGTGTCGTGGTTGGGGTATAGTCAGGGTTCGAAAAAGCGTGTTTGTTCTACATACAGCATAAGGTTCAGAGTTCGTAAAGGCTCTTGGCGACGTTGTTGTTCAAATGGTGCCCTGCGCACGCTTCTTCAGGTTCATGCACGATGTCATAGAATCCGGTTGTAACTAAAGCCAAATTACAGGAATTGGTTAGGCTAAGTTAAGGACAGGCTGTCGTGATTCAACGGTTATGTTCCGTGCCGTTGTCATGCGGGAGACTGTGCGCAAACCTTTGTTCCATTGAGTGTGTGGTTCCATGTTGCCGTGTAGTGTAGTCCTGTCGTAGCCAATTACCCCAAGGGTCCACGTACCTAATAATCATATACTCTCCTACATGTAACTACTATCCCTAAGCCCTAAACCCTATTGATCATATACTCTCCTACATGACTACTATCGTAAGACCGACTACCTAATTATTGGGTCCTTTGGGCCCCTCGGGACACTTGCGCCGACAGACCGGTTGCGTATTGCATGTGAACGATGACTTTTTGCTGAGCGCAGGCTGCTGATCAGATTCCACGTCGCAGCTCGAAGCTTTTAGGCGACGTACGCTCTACATCCTACAGAGTTTTTTTTCTGGGGACATCGCGCACGCTTGTAGGTGAACGCGTTTCGAAAATGCTGCCAAAAAATCGAATGCATTCAATGAAAACCAAAAAGCACAAAACAAACGGTGGGAAAAACACACACACACATACACACACAACGCTTTGTGTACTGAAGCTCTACTCGAACGACAGCTGAAAGGTGCTTTTCTTAAGGTTGCCGTGTGCTGCGCTCGAGCTCGAGTGGCCATGAGCTTGCTCCATGTTCTCGCATGAGTCGCCGCGTGACCAATAAGCAATGCATTTTGCAGACGTGGTGGAAAAATTCGAGCTCTCAGCTTTTGCTAGGCTTCGGTGAGTGCAGGAAAATCTTCCGGAGTGCCGACAAGGGTGCTGTGTCTTTCGCCTACGTCTTGCCAACATCATCCAGAATCCTGTAAGATCGCATCGAAACCGAAGCCTGGTTAGCTATGTTTCGTGGGGGAAGAACCAGAGCTTTTGTTGTTTGCTATTTTGTGTAATGGCTCCTTGTATAGGGATCCCCCAGAAGCTTGCCTACCTTCTTACGGGAGTAGGGCTGCCTCTTTAGGAATGTTGGTGAGGGCAGATGTGGGTTCCTTTCTGGGGATACTGTTGCTTAGTAGCTCAGTGGATACACTTTACACTTTTGGGATAATTCTACCCACCATAAAACTGAAAGTGTATACTTTTGGGGGCTTATGAACTCAGCAACTATGGTTGTGAAGAAACTTACTACACATGTTTTTTGGAGTTTGAGTCATCTTCGCAGCAAGCTTGGCTCGTTACTTATGAGGAATACCCGCTCCCAGGGTTCGTGGTGTGGGGGGGTTTGTGAGTTGATGAAAGCTCAGAGCAGAGTATTGGGAATTGAGAGGATGTGAAGAGGTCCTTATCGCGGTGTGAAAGACCCCACCTATAGCACCTGTAACGCTTCAACTGGGCTCATGTATAAGGAGTAGATGGCTCTGAAGAGCAGGGTATTTGGGGGTGCCGGTAAGCCAGCCCTGAACCCTAACTCCCAGCATACTTCAACCGAAGCCTTGTTCCCTCCACATCCCTAAACGCAAAAATCTGCCTTAAAACCCTCAAATTAGAAGAACCGCTAAACCTCCAAAGCCCTATGTAAACCCTAAAACCCGGAACCGGTAAAACCCTCCACTAGTTAGAAACCCTGAACCATATGAGAGTCGAGAATAGGGGACCCTAAAATAGTACCCTAAACAGTAGGATCCTTATACGGACCCCCAAACACGGTACCCCTAATTTTCGGAAGCTCTCATACGGCACCTATTATTTAGGGTACCCAAAAAGTAATTTTGGGAAACTCCCATATATATGTCCTTAAAACCGCAGTAACCCTTTAAAGGATCCCGAAGGTACCCCTAATTTTGGGAAACTCCCAGATCTTGATCTGCACACGTATATACTTCGAGCCCATGAGGCCTGCACAGTATAGAGTTGTACCCTGGCTGTAAACTCAACTTTTGAACTTCTGGGGCTCTTATAAGGTAGTCGATTCTGAAAGTTTAAACTGTTATTTCCTTGGATTTTGGGCCAGTGAGTACCTGGGCCATGGCTTTAAGGTTTGATGGTTTAGGGTTTAATGGTTTAGGGTTTTAGGGTTTAGGGTTTTAGGGTTTAGGGTTTAATGATTTAGGGCTTTAGGGTTTTAGGGTTTTAATGGTTTAGGGTTTTAGGGTTTCGGGTTTTAGGGGTCTCGGTCATCGTTTGAGTTTGTTGGTTTTGCTTCTTGATGCTTTTTTATATCGCTTCCCAAAGCATGCAAATCTGTCGGCTGCTTCCATTCTAAGCGGAGTAGAGCGGCTGAGCAAAGGTCCTTGCAAGTTTCAGACGATGGAGCCCGCCTCTCAAGGGGGGCAGGGGGGCGGTTTTACTGGCTTACGCAAAGAGAGGTTTATGGGATAGGCCAACCATGGTTTGTGCGTTGTGTGCTTTCTTGGATCCACATATTTAAGCTTGTGGAAGAGGGTTTACTAGGTTCAAGGTTTCGGGTTCAGCTTTCTACTCTGGTCCCCCTACAGGGACCCCAATCTATGCCTGAAGCCCAATTCCTAGACACTAAACCTCCGACCCAATCGGAGCAATTTTCTGTTTACGACATCGTTTTTCCCAAAGGGTCCAGTTCTGAACTAGTGAGTTCACACAAACTCTAGGGTCTGAGGCTTAACACAATACTAAAATCTTGGGTACTGGACCTTCTGGTAAGGTTGCAAAGGTCCCTGGACGTTTAGACTTTGAACTCCAAATTCTGAACCCCCAACCCCTTAACCATACGGTTTTGCCTCCGGCTCTACAGCTGTCCAACGTCAGCCATCGTGAGCCCCAGAAACTAAGGCCATTAACACGGTAAGCATACTTTTTAAAAGCTGTAACACAAAAGCCTCACCTACCACGCCCCATGATCCCCAAATTACCCAAAACCCTAAACCCTAAACGCTTAAACTTTACATACGAAACCCTGAGTGCAGAGTGACCTAAAACCCCTGGTCCTACGGAGTCCTACGTAGTATATGTGTTAGTTTGTTATTCTTTCGAATCGCGTGCTGTGAGGGGTCCATAGGGTTTTAGGGTCCAAGGTTTATAGGGTTAAGGATCACTAATTCCTCAAAGCCCTCAGCACCCGTATCCGACTCTTTTCGAAGCAGTATAATTAGAAAACGCGCTTCAACCTACAAGCCCTGCTGTGGCCTATAGATTCCCTATCAGGTTCTTGTTCAGGAGCTCAGTTTAAGTTACCATAAGAGGGATATGCAGTAAATAGTAAGTAAGGTTTCCTTATTAAGCATCTTAAGTTAAACTCCCTAGCAAAAACCTAATAGACATACATACATACATACTTACATACATACATACATACATACATATATACAGATATATGTATGCATGGGTATATGTATACACACACATCGACCCCTTTGAACTAAAACCCTATGCCCCCCAAAACCCCGAACCCTACACCGTAAGTCTGGTCTCAAAATAGCAGACCTACAAGAAGCCCTATAACTTATTGGCTGTAAACTCAACTTTTCAACTTTTGGCTTTCTTATAAGGTAGTCGATTCTGAAAGTTTCAACTCTTATTTCCTTGGGTTTTGGGCCAGTGAGATAATAATGGATCATGAATTTTTAAGGGAAACCTTTAACCCAGACCCCCGGGAGGATCCAAAAAGTAGATCCCTTAAAGGGGGTTCCTATAAAGTACCCTTAGTAGTATAGGGCCCCAAATTAGGGGATCTACTTTCTAGATCCTCCCGGGGGTCTGGGAAGGAGCATCCCTTTACAGATTTCAGTCCTGGAGTTCCCAAGGATTTCAGCTTCACAGCTGCTGGCAAGGGCGGTGAGCAGCATGCCTCCATCCCGGAAGGTCTTTCGGTTAAGGGTTTTGGGGGTTGGGGTTTCTTTTTCATAGTTGGGTAACATTTTACATTTTTATGGGTACTTAAAGCCAATAAGGAATAAACAAGCAAATTTTCAATCCTATCCCAACCATGAACTAGGTTTAAGGTTTGTAGGGTATAGGGTTTAGGGGGTTAGTAAGGGTTTCGGGGTTCACTTGTACCTAGCAAACCGACGTTCCATAGGACTCCTTAGTATGACGTCCTCAAAGATGCCTTGAAAAGGTAGGTTTTTGGGAGGGTCGAGGGTTTGGGGTTTGAAGAAGTCTATGCTTCATACAGTAGCATTTAGGATCTAGTGAGTGTGTGAGTTCGGGCAAGCCTAGTATTGTAGGCCCCTTTGGACCCTTAGAGTTTTGTGTTGCCTAAACATGTCTAAACCATGTCGCAAGAAACCCTGAGGCCTTTTCAAAAGCTTGTGAAGCCCTTCTAGAACCTATGAAAGAACCCTAAACCCTAAACCCCCAAACCCCTAAACCCCTAAATCCCTAAACCCTAAACTTCTAAACCCCTAAACCCCTAAACCCCTAAACCTTAAACCCCTATAAGCCCTAAACTCATACCCCCCCAAACCCAAGGAAGGTCCCCGAGCCGTGCGACGGAAGCCTGCAGGGGGCGCGCCGGAAAGGAAGAAGGCGGTGATGATATCAGCGGACACCAGGGCATCGGAAGCATTATAGGGGCCTTAATAATCACCTACAGTAGAAGCCCAAAAGTTGGAAACCCCATAGCCTCAGTCCTTAAGAGTAATGTATAGGGAATCCCAGCACTATTTGGCCTTAATCCGGTTTCCAACTTTATGGAGTTTACTGTNCCTACAGTAGAAGCCCAAAAGTTGGAAACCCCATAGCCTCAGTCCTTAAGAGTAATGTATAGGGAATCCCAGCACTATTTGGCCTTAATCCGGTTTCCAACTTTATGGAGTTTACTGTACACTATTTTGGGGGTTCCATGAATATAATGGGGCCCAAAACCCTATTTTAATTATCAAGGCCCCTATATTACGTGCATGTGCATGTGGTATATAGCGGAGATATGAAGGAGCATTGACTCCAGCTGCCGCCTCGACCTTGGCGATGACATTCAGAAGGGTTCAATGCTCCCGATCCGAAAACCTTGCTCTTGTACCATCTAACTAAGGCCATTATATTACTATAGGGTCCTTAACTAATAATTCCCCATACTATTTTGGGATTCCCTATTGCAGTTATAGTATAATATACCTCCAAACCTATTCTAAGTATTACGGCCGCTATAATATGTTCCGAGGACGGACTCTTCAGATTCTGGACACTACGGTAGCGGTTCGATGCTGCGGGGCTTCAAAACAAGGGGCTGCTTGAAGGTATCCTTTCAACGGTTTGGGGTTTTCGGTTTAGGGTTTAATTAGGGCAAGGGATCCTTCGGAGTGCTTCTGTATTGGTTATTGTGGCTTCGCTTCGGTCATGTTTCATGTTCGGAGTGTGTCAGGTGAGTTTGGGACATTTGGCCCTCATAGCCCGGGTCCAGCTCGCCATGTAAGCCCTCCATTTAGGGTTTAGGTATATTTAGGGCGGGTTTCGGGCTTAGAGTTTAGTTCAGGGTTTAAGGATTACTTAAAGGATCATGGGACTTAGTAAGTAGCTTATAATTGGGGTTATAAGTCCCCTAAGTGGGGTTATCCTAAGTATAACCTACTTATAACCTTACTTACTAAGTCCCATGAGCCTTTAAGTAGGGGCTTAAAGGGCTTGAAGCCCTACAAGGCCCTGAATAGAAGCCCTCAACCAATAGTCCAAGCCCCGAAGTCACGAGCGCTACCGATAAATATGTAATCCAAAACCAGTAAGCAGCTGGAGCCAAGGGCAAAGACAAGACCCTCAACCCTAAACCCCTAAACCCGAAACCCCTCAACCCTAAACCCTAAGGCAAAGACCAGACCTTTCTGAGAGCCTCAGATAAATTAGCACTAGTAGAATCCTTCTCATAAGCAGCCCTCAAAGGCTACATTTCTAGACGCCAGCTCCAAACCCCAAAGCTCTAAGCCGTAGATCAAAACCCTGAACCCCTCAAGCCAAGCCCCTCATCTGAAAGAGGTTCCAAGAGAACACCACAAGCTCCCCTGATGCCAGCCATGTGCTAAGGTCCTCGAGTTTCCTTTCCGGGAAGATGTTTCGAAGGCTAGGTTCTGGTAGGGTTTGTGGTTTAAGCTTCAGGGTTTAGGGTTTCAGGCTTAGGGTTTAGGCCTTACCTGCTTACCCTAAATGTAGGTACTCAGGCTCAGGATAAGAGATACGTAGGTTAGTACTGGGAGAGTATATGATTAATCGCCAGCTGGGTGCTTAAGGCTGGAGGTTCTCGGTTTGTTCCAGTCATTAGGACTTTAGGGTTTAGGGTTTAGGGGGCTCTTGGTATTTGGGATTTTTTGTGCTCCAGGCATCCGCAACATTCTTGTTTTTTTGCTGGGCTGAGGGTTCTTAGGGTTGTTAAGGTCCGTGGGGCTTTGCTGGTAGGTTCAGCCGACTTGGTAAGTACGGTTATAAATACCTCGAGTGGTCTTTCTAAGTAATTCTAAGTATCGCTGCCTTATGTATGACCCTACTTAAAGGCTCATGGGACTTAGTAAGTAAGGTTATAAGTAGGTTATAATTAGGATAACCCCACTTAGGGGACTTATAACCCCAATTATAACCTACTTACTAAGTCCCATGATCNCTTAGTAAGTAAGGTTATAAGTAGGTTATAATTAGGATAACCCCACTTAGGGGACTTATAACCCCAATTATAACCTACTTACTAAGTCCCATGATCCTCTAAGTACCCTAAACTCCCCCCTTCTAGAACCCTTAATAGATCCCTAAACCCTAAAGAATCCCTTAAAGGAGCCCTTTAAGGAACCCTTACTTACTAAGTCCCATGATCCTTTAAGTAATTGCGATCCTGGAACGAGGTGTTCAGATCAGGGTTCGGTGCTTCAGAGGTTTGCTTTAGTGGCTTCCCAGACCCCCGGGGAGGATCCAGAAAGTAGATCCCCTAATTTGGGGCCCTATACTACTAAGGGTACTTTATAGGAACCCCCTTTAAGGGATCTACTTTTTGGATCCTCCCGGGGGTCTGGCGTGACGTTTTGGGGAATTTAGGCCTTCGGCATATGTACTTCGTAGCAAATAACTTGCGGCTGCTTGGCGTCATACCATCATGCCGCAATTACAAAGGTTGAGGCTTGTTGGGTCGGCTTCGTTCCGCAGCCGGCACAGAGACCACTGTAGAGTCCCCAGTGGTTTCGAGTTAAGGCGTTCAAGTAAGCTCCACGGCCCTATTCAAAACCACGACAAAGAAGCTGGATCTTTGCCCTAAACCCTATAAGCCCTAAACCCTAAACCCCTAAACTCGAAGCCCTTAAACCCCTAAACCCTAAACCGTAAGCCTTAAACCGCCCTAAACCTCAAACCCTAGGCATGAGGTCTCCTCCGGCTCCCCTTTCAGAGTTCAAAGCCCCACCACAACCAATTTAGGGGCTTTGGGTTAAGGGTTTAGGGCTTTAGAGTTTAGGGGTTTAGGGTTTAGGGTTTTTGCGTGTAGTACTTGACAAAGCCCGCTTCAACCAATGTCTCACGAGTGAGGCTTCTATACCAATGCACTGAACCATGAATACTACCATTGAATTTCTGGGGGTGCCGCAATATAACTCTACGATCTAGGTTGGCCTTAGGGGTATTCCTTTTGTTCCCCTATTTGATTGGTGGTCAAAAATTGTGGTCCCTTTTTGGGTACCCTAAATATTAGGTGCCGTACTATATTAGGGACCCCAAAAGGGACCATATTTTTGACAACCACCCATTTGGCTAAAGAGGATCTTATGAACTAATATTTTCAGAGACTTTAAAGTGCCAAGCTAGTAGCTATGATACGGCTGATGGACAAAATCCTGCATTACCCATTATAAGGAATATGCCATAATTCCCATAATTTAGGGTCCTTAAGGTAATGCAGGATTTTGTCCATCAACCGTATGTGCTTCAAACCCTACTCTAGTTTCCATTCCCAAACCCGAAGAGCCGAGACGCACCGACCCTCAATGATTTTAGGGTCTGGGGCTTTAGGGTTTAGTGTTGAGGGTTCAGAGGATTTAATATGGAGGCCTAAATAGTTTCCAATAATATTCTGTGGGCTCCTTAGTACAAATATGCTAATTATGATTTATGATTTACCTCCAAACCCTATTCTAATTATTAAGGCCCCTATATTATGGTTTGGGATTTAGGGCTTGAGGGCTTTAGGGTCTTCGTTTCAAACTTGTCGTTGAAAGGTCCCCTAATAACGACGAGACAGATCCGTAAAGGTACGTTGATTGAAGGTTTTAGGTTCAGGGTTTACTACTTGGAGGATCATGGGACTTGGCAAATAAGGCCAAAAGTACGTTAAAATGGGTCATGAGTAGCTTGAAGTAAAGGTACATATTTAAAGCCAAGTTCCTAAGTCCTCTGATCCTCTAAGTCTTCAACTGGGCTATGCGTTAGGCTCCGTCTATTCTCCTCAAACACACAACCCTACGGGTCCAAGTACCCCAAATGGTAGGGTTTCAGGGCCCAAAAAGCGCTCAGAGTATGGATTTTGGGACCTGAAACCCTATTTCCTTAAGCAGACAACCCTGGCTTCTTTCTTCCGTTGTGGGAGGAGACATTGAGTTGGGAAATCCTCGCACGTCCGGACAAGTGGGGCGTCGTCACTCTCATCACTTTAGGCCTGACTAATGTAGGAGCCCTAAATAATTACCAATTACTATTTTGGGGGGTTCCTTCTTATCATAGTTATAGTATAACATACCTTCAAGCCCTATTCTAATTATTGAGGCCCCTACATTAATGCCCGGTTCGTATCGGCATTCTGACTAGTTCTCGTCTCTGATTGCATTGACATTCTTACTCTGGGATTCGATTATAATGGCGTTCTTATTACGGGAACCGGTTGTACGGTTGATGGACAAAATCCTGCATTACCTTAAGGACCCTAAACTATGGGAATTATGATATATTCCTTATTATGGGTCATGCAGGATTTTGACCATCAACCGTATTGGAAGTTTGCAAGCGGGAGTGTTTGAACAAAGGATTTGGCTTGAGACTGGTTTGGGGGTTGCGGACGTAGATCCTTAGTAGCTGGGTGTATACACTTTACACGTTTTGGGGTAATATTACCCGCTATAAAGCTGAAAGTGTACACTTTTGGGGGGCTTATGAACTCGGCAACTAAGGATCGTGTTTGCTACGATTTCCTGCTGATGATGACTTCAGGGCATGAGGATAGTGCTGCTCCAACTCTCTGGTGGCTACGGGAGATTGTAGACTGTATGGTTTCAACTATATAAAGATCTGAGCATATTGCAATCATATGCCTTCATTGTCCTTGTAAAGCTATGATACACCCTGAAGCCACACGCTATATAATTCCCCCTTGGACCCGAACAAACCCACCTTTTAAGGGTTCCTTAATGTGATTTCCTTTTATACCCAAAGGGTCCCGGGGTACTGTCATGTGGAATACTTCCCCAAAACATAATGGTAATTCCTAATATAGAAACCCTACATTCTACTATAAAGGTACTTTGGACCCTTTGGGATAAGTCCTCAGAGAGAAGTGGGTTATTTGGGTTTAAGGTAAGGTCCCAATTAGGCTTGGGGCGCAGGGTAGTTGAATTAACGATCTTAGGGTTTGCATCCTAGCCGAAACGGAAAATCTCCGTTTAGGGTTTAGGGGTTTAGGGTTTCAGGGTTAAGGGTAGATTTTCGTTTACAGGTTGAGGGTTTCGGGCTTGTATAGAGCTTTGGGGTTTTAGGGTTTAGGGTTTAAGGATTTCTGCCATGGGAAGAGCCTACCCTCACAAAAATCAAAACACAAGGCATATGATTCAGTTGGACATCAGGATCCCATATTTGCTGGAGCTTGGAGGATAGTACACAAAGGAGTCAGGGATGGCTAAGAATACCTCCTTATAAGATACAGATAGTATATATATATAGTACATATTTATATTTTTACTATATAACTATATATGCTATCGTATCATGGCGTGCACAAAGGCTCTGGGGTTTAGCGTAGCTTTTACGAGCTGCTCTCAGGACTTAGCCTCAGAGATGCTTGACTCAGAATGTAACTGCTTTTCAATATGACATTAGTCTCCTTAGGAATTCGTTTTAAACTTTTGTTCATATAAACCCCAAGAGAAAATTAGATATATTGTTGTTATGAAGGGTCTAATGGGGGGGGATAGATGAATCTATCTAGCAGCTGACTGTCTAGAACACAAGAGGAAACCTTCAACTCCCTAAGCCCTGAACCCTCTACTGTATTTAAAACCGAAAGCGCTCAGATACCGGCGAGCCTCCGAGCTTTACTGCTCGAAGTTCTGTTGTCCGTGAGGCAAAGCACACGGACACCGGTGGGACTTGTTGACGAGCGACGTCAAGAAGTACAAGGGCCTTATAGACAAGGACCCCCCCGGCCCATGGCTGGCTACGGTTTGGGGATCAGGTGTTTGTTACGTTCGGCTCGGCGGGTAGCGATTAGGGTTCAGGGCGCAGGTTCAACAATTAGACTAGGGTTTGGGAAGTCTCATACTACGAATACTGCGCAGACATGAGAGTTCGTCTCACCCGCAAGTTTTGCTTACGCGTGTATAGGGGTCTGAACACATCCTAAATTTTTTCCTTAGAGTAGGGTTTCATAATGTATGTAGTAACGGATGGTTATTGGGCCCAACCTCTGAATTGCCCTGCGTTGTACTTTAGCCTTTCAATGAGGAAGATGAGACACTTAACCCTAAACCCTACCTGTAGCCGAAAAGACCTACCTTTTTAAGGAACTATATATAGAAACTATAATCAGGAACCCTAAAAAGGTAGGTTTTTTCGGCGACAGGTAAACCCTGAACCCTTCCAAAGGGCACCCTGCGTTTCCTGGAAAAGCCGTAATAGTTTGTCGAGCCTTGGGATTCCGGTTTTCCTGACTCCTAGGGTTTTGGTTTTACTTAGTAGTAGAGTCGGTAGCCTTGAATCGTTTTGGGATATAATCATCCCTATATAATCGCAATATGCTCCCAAAGGTTAACCGGTTAACCGTAAGTTCCCCAGGATACTGGACAAGTAGGTCTAGGGTCGTGAAGAAACAACACCCCAACTGTCCCAGTTGCTGTGTGCAGAGATTCTGGACCCCGAAACCTGCAGCCCATCTGGTGGCCTTCTGTCTTTACGCGCTTTTGGATCTACACAGAAATCCCAAACGCATACTCTAGATCCGACCCAATAAATTAATACCCAAACCCTAAACCCCAGTGCGTTGGTTTTGTTTATCCTAGAGCCTCCTAAAGTTTTAAATAAAGGCATGTTTTCACAGGACTGGACTCGGGAAGACCAAAGCCTCGAGCCTGCAGACGAGGCGCCTCACAGTGGGTACAGGGTTTAGGGTTTAGGGGTTTAGGGTGTGATCAGGTTTAGGCTCTGGGCTTTTTTGATTTAGGGTTTTGTTTGGGCTTCGGACTCAGGGTTCTAGGCATCAGGGATTTAGGGTTTGAGATTCTGGCTGCAGGGTTTTTCCCCCGGGTTTAGGGTTTAGGGTTTAGGGTTGAGAGCGAGTTTCAGATAGATCAGGCACCAGATAGATCAGGTTTACCCTAAACCCTAAACCCTAAACCCCTAAACCCAAAACCCAAAACCCTAAACCCAATCGTTTCCAGGCTGAGAGCGAGTTTCAGTTTAGGAGTTTCTACAGCCGTAGCACGGCAGGAGAAACAGGTTTGCTTAAGACGAACTGGCTGCTCGTCTCACCGTTGCAGGCTTAGGGTGCAGGGTTTTAGGGTTGGGAGCTTTGACTGGATTCTTGTTGAGGAATTTAACTTACCATAATAGCGAATCTATAGTAAATCATAAATATGGTTTCCTTATTATGGTATACCCTTAACAAGAACCCAGTTGAGGGGAAATTGAAGGATTTTAAAGACTTGTATAAGGAAATCAGTGTAGAGCTGGGGTTTAGTGTTTAGGATTTAGGGGGAAAGCCAGCCTGCACCCCGAGCCCAAAACTTGAATTTTAGGGCTTAGGGTTTAGGGTTTAAATTCCTGATCTTTTCTCACTGATGCAAGAAAACGACCTTCGACGATGCCGAGAATGTCGTCGTCTTGGACGACAAGACTTTCAATAAGCCTGCATCTCGGTCTGTCGCGCTGGCCCGCTCACTAGCACCCTTGAACCTTTTGGTGCGCAGGCATCGCCTGCAGTGTTGTTGTGGTGTGTTAATTCCAACCCCATGGCAAAAATTACGCAACATGCCAGATGACATTGATGTTCGTTCCCTGTGGGGGTTTGGTCTGTCTTGTCTGGGTTTAGGATTTATATAGAGGTTGAGGATTTGGAAGGCTTTATTGGTCTCAGGGCTTAAGAATTTCAGCATTGGCTTCTTCGAGACACTGACAGGATGCTGTCGGGCTTGACAGTGTTGTTTACAGGAGGCAGGTTTCATATTTTGCAGCGATTATGAAAGACTTACTGGGTAATATCAGTGCCTCCATAATTAACGTAGGACGTTGATGGGGTCTGGCTTTGGGGTGCAAGATATTGTATTCGCTTGTGGGCACTGTGACCAAGAGGGACTACTATTGCTAGTTCCTAACAATAATGTAGACCGATGCAGGGCTCCATATTCAAGCCTCTCTTATGATCCCTTCCAATATATTCAAATTCGAGTGGTATCACTAAGGCCCTAAGCCACTTACAGTAAGGGTGGTATTCAACAGAGGGTTCTTGTTTTGTGTCTGCGAGCGAGTAGGTTACTGGTAAGAAGGCTCATTACACGTCACACTAATCCCCGGAACCTGCCCCCATCCCCCTCCTAAACCCTGAACCGTGGCTCTCTAAAAATCAGTTGGTTTAAGTGAGTTTACGAATTGGGCTGGCACCAGTGACGACCACAAAGCTTGTAGTATAGGGGCCTAAACAATTAACAATTACAAATACCATTGTCGGGGTTCCTTAATATGATTATAGTAATATATACCACCAAAGCCCCGTTCTAATTGTTAGGGCCCCTATATTAGTTGTGAGTTTGAGGGTTTACGTTATACAGGGAAAGAGTCTTGCAGGACTTCTACATTAGTTATAATAATGCTTCGGCTCTCGAACACCTGATACCTCGACAGTACACGCATGCCTTACACCTCGAACCTCAGGGCCCTGAAGAGACAAACAATCTGAGAACGGATTGCACGGCAGTAAACCCTTTTCCTGCAACCCTGAAAACCTGAGCCTTCAAGATAAGCAAGCCCTAAACCCTCAACCGGAATACCCGGCACAAGAAGGCACAAGACGTGCTCTGTTATGCTCTCTATCCTTTGGTTGTCCATTTATAGCCTGTTCCTTTATGATTATACTTTGATATACCCCCCAGAGCATAATCTATTCATTATTCTGCTGCCGGCCCCGAATGGTTCTCTCTGGATGTGGTTTTAAGATATACGAACTCTGAACCCCTAACCTGAAGCCTAAGCATCCCTAACTGCACACCCCACGCATGTCTTAAATCCGAAACCTGCGGAGACCCGTAATTGCGCACGTACCTATGTAATACATAGCCAGAGCTTACACAGATTTCCTCATCATGGTGAATTTCATGTAGTATAACGAACAGGAACCGTAACTTCACAACACCATTGCCAGAGTTCTATGAAGTTTTATAAGCCGCCATGAGCATACCATTAACCCCTGCCAACTGCTACATCGGATGGTTGCTAAATCCCGAACCCTTAAACCCTAAACCCCTAAACCTTAAGCCTCTACCTATAGTCTCCATTGTAGTTCCTTTTTTTGGTCAAACAAAAACTATATTATAGGATCCTAACCATAAAACTGGTTAACAAAAAAAGGAACTACAACGGATACTATAGGTAGAACACTATGAAACCCTAAACCCTAAAGAAAACCTAGAACCTCTGGGTTCCCACCGCCGAAGCTGCAACGCAGAATGCCCAGGACTGTCTCCAAGCATCCGATTACCGTCGTCGCCGTCAGGCTACTTTTTTTTTTCTTTTTCTTGTTTTTTTTTTTGGGGGGGGGGGCACGGGGGGGTAGTGTGGTCGGTAGCTTTTCTGGCTTAGGATATCAGGGTGTGGTAGAGTGTCAGGGTGTAGCAGAGTTCTGGGTTTGGGGGTATTGTGGGTTTTGGGTGTAGCGCGTTATGGGTTTAGGGTTTCAGGTTTAGCGCAACTCTTGGTCACGAGATTGGCCGAACTTTGTTTTGTAGAGCTTTGTTTTGTAGACTTTGCTATTTGTTGTCATGTTTCGAGGTCTCCGGACACTGCAGAGGCGTTTCCCGAGACTCGAGGACAGGAGCTAAGTAGGATTTCGGATGTCTTCAGGGCTTACGGTATGGTCATATGTAGGGTAGGGAATGCCGAAACCCTGAACCTGGCCAACTCCATTGAAGTGCTGCGTAAAGACCTGTGCCCCACATATTTGACTGCGGAGCCCAGAAGCGTCCAAATATCGATCGTCAACGAGAGAATTAGTGAACAAAAAACAGGGGCCCGATTACTTACCAAAACTATTTTCGGGGAGTTCCTTGCTATAGTTATTGCATAATGTACCCCCCCAAACCCTACTCTATGTATTAAGGCCCCTATAGTACTCCGGTATAGGCTTACCAACTGATGGCCAAAAAGCTATCTCAAGAGATCCTAATGGCCTAGTTCTATTAGTCAGACCACGATATTACCTGTGGAGGTGTAAGCTTAAACTATAAGGGTGTTGAGGTCGAGGTTTCCAGTTCAGCTATTGCAAGACCTTGTAAGTAACACACCGCAAATCAATCTGCGATGATCATAAAAGACCCTATTGTCTACTCTGTAAACCACGCCCCTGAAACCCTAAACCCCTAAACCCAAGCCCTCAAGCCCCTAAACCCTAACCCCTAAACCCCTAAACCCTTAAGCCCGAAACCATGATTGCTTCTGGGTATGGTCTTTGGAAGGCAGCCCCCCCTAGCCCTCAAGCCCTTAAGTAGACCCTAAACCCTAAATCCCTCTAGATCCCTTATGGAGAGATCCCTTTCCAAACGAACATTTGAAGTCCCATGACCCTCTAAGTAACCTTAAAGCCCCTATTGCAGAACCCTTATAGATTCCTCTAAGGAATCCTTTAAGGAGCACCTCAGGCTGCTAAACCCCACTTAAAGGCTCATGGGACTTAGTAAGTAAGGTTATAAGTAGGTTATAATCAGGGAAAAACCCCCACATAGGGGACTTATCACCCCAACTATAACCTACTTGCTAAATCCCATGATCCTTTAAGTAGGTTTTCGGGTTTATGGGTGTGGGGTTTCGGGGTTTGGGGTGTAGGGTTTACTTGCGAAATCCCATGATCCTCTAAGTAGACCCCCTAAATCCTATAAACCCTAAACGCTAAACCCTATAAACCCTAAACCCTACACCCTAGAACCTAACTCCCCCAATCGAGTTCCCTTAAGGTCAGTAGCCCTTCGTAGCCAACCCTGAACCCTAAACCCTAAACCCTACACCCTACACCCTAAACCCTAAACCCTACACCCTAAACCCTAAACCCTAAACCCCCAAGCCCCCAGGTTTCCGTGGTGCACGGACTGCAAAGTCGCCGCTCTGGGCTCAGTGCTGACGTTCAGAGCTTAAGGGTGTTTTGAGGGGTTTTGGGGCTTTTAGGGTTTTGAGGGTTTTGAGGGTTTTTAGGGTTTTTAGGGTTTTAGGGTTTAAAGGTTTTTAGGGTTTGAGGGTTTTAAGGGTTTAAGGGTTTTGAGGGTTTAAGGGTTGTTAGGGTTGAAGGGTTTAAGGGTTTTTAGGGCTTTTAGGGTTTTTAGGGTTTGAGGGTTTTTAGGGTTTAAGGGTTTTAAGGGTTTAAGCGTTTTTAGGGTTTTAGGGTTTAAGGGTCTAGGGTTTAGGGTTTAAAGGTTTAAGGGTTTAGGGGTTTAGTGGTTTAAGCTTTCGGGCTGTCAGGGTGGACGGCTTAGGGTGCTCAGGGTGTTTGAGAGTGTTGTATGGGTTGTTGGCTTTTCCTGAGGGCTTGTAGGGCTGCCTGGGCTTTCGTAGGGTTTAGGGTTACTTAAAGGATCATGGGACTTAGTTAGTAGGTTATAATTGGGGTTATAAGTCCCCTAAGTGGGGTTATCCTAATTATAACTTACACGTACTTATAACCTTACTTACTAAGTCCCATGAGCCTTTAACTAGGGGCTTTCAACTAACTTTTTTGGGGGGCCCTTGGGGTTTTCAGGGTTTAACAACCCCAAGCCGGCCCTATGTATGGGGTTGGCGGGTTGGTGGTGTAGGGTCGGGATAGGGGTTTCGGGTTTTGAGTTTTTAGTTGTTTAGGGTTTAGTGTTTAGGGTCTAGGGGTTTCGGGTTTTGAGTTTTTGGTTGTTTAGGGTTTAGTGTTTAGGGTCTAGGGGTTTCGGGTTTTTGAGTTTTTAGTCGTTTAGGGTTTAGTGTTTAGGGTCGGGATAGGGGTTTAGGGTTTAGGGTTTGTCAACAGCTTTGATATCGTGTTGGTTGGTGCCTCAAGCATGTGAGTTCAAGCATTTTCCGCGCCTGACGGCGCTTGGAGGGGGACGAGGAGGCTTGGTGTGCCGTATATAACTTGGGTACTGCCCCATAAAGGAGGCGCACTGCACTTAATTAAACGCCCCCTATGCAACCTAATAGAAAGTTGAACACGCCGGTATACGAGCCGATAAGACTATATGACAATGTAAAACCTCGTGCCACCATCTAGTTCTTTGTATACGGCATTGATCCACCTACTAACTTTTAAAGCCGCCGAGTTCCAAGAGGCCTCTGTCTTCAAGACCCGAAGATCCACCCCTCAAACCGTAAGCCCTAAACCCTAAACCAAAACCGTCAATGTGTACAGCCTGAACCCTGAATCCCTTAACCCTGAACCCTCACATTCCAAACCTTCAGCCCTGTATCCCTAAGCCGCAAGCCCTCAATTCGTAATCAAAAAAGCCTCAAAACCCCCTCGCGCCGGAGGATCAGACATTTCTCAAAGCGGCGAACCTTGCTAAGGCTCCTATGGGAGCACTAGTAAAGGGGATTTAAAAATGCCCAAGACTGCTTGGGGGGGGGTTCCTTATTAGTATAATGGACCCCAAAACCCAATTCTAATTTTTAAGACCCCTATACTATGGCTTTGGAGCTTCTGGCTTTGCGGTTTAGGAGTGTAGGATTTACGATCTAAGTTGTTGGGTTTGATGACTTAGAGTCTAGGCATCAATTTTAGTTTTGGCTTGTTGGTTTAGGGTTCAGGCTTTTGGGCTGTTGAGTTCTTTAGGGTTTAGGCTGGGTTTGGAGTTTGTGATGGTTTGGGGTTTTCCGTTTGGTATCTTCGGTTTGGGGTTGGCGGGTCAGGTAGGGGTCCTTGGGAATCTTCCTTTTTGAAGATCCCTGCAGATCTTCTTCAGAGACTCGAAAGCCCTCGAAGGGTTTTGGAGTTAGGCCTCTTGGGGTAACCCTTAGATAGTGAACGGGGGAACTTTAAACTTTTTGCCCTTATATACTAGTTCTATCTTAGAAAGTTTGGACTTTTTGGGTGGCCTTTTTTGTTGAAGAAGAGAGAGTAAACCCTAAACCCCTATAACTCTAAACCCTAAACCCCTTAAGCCCCAGGGGGGCCTAGGGGGGACTTGCCAAGATTCTCGCTGGAGATGCCGGAGGTTTGGGGTTCTTACCCAGAGGGCCCATATACACTACTATTATGGAATGAGGTCCCCAAAACCATAACGGGGTTGGTCTTTTAGGGCCTAATTCCATAACAGTAGTGTATATGGACCCTCTGGGTTGGATTTTGTGGTATCTCCGCTCTGCCTAGTGCGTTCATGGTGCTTAGATTGACGCTTACAGAGATCCCTCAGCACCTTCAGGCAACCCTAAAGCTTTGATATCCCGGCAGAACGACCTTGTACATTCCTTGAGATACGTAAGTCTTGGCACGTATTCTTGGGAATTTGTGAGTTGTACTGGTCTCGGGAAGGTTTTTGCCGGACCGGTTCAGAACTGAAGTGGAGGTACTTCAGATATCCGACTTCAACTCCTGTGCTGTTCGAGCGTATTCCACGTCTCGATTCACGGCATATAGTTCTCTGCCGAAGTTTCCGCACCCACAGCCGTGCAGCGCTAACTCATGCTGGAGACCCTAAAATCCCCAGCCCTAAACCCTTACATTGTCTAAGCCAATGCGAAACCGAGGCCTTGTATGTGTCCCAACTGCACTCTCTTAATCGCTGCATTCGTCGGCACTGCAGGGAAGACCAGGCCAAGGCCAGCAGGGAGGCTTTCACCCAGGGGAGGGGGGCCAGAGGCCCTCTTCCGGCTCATGAGGGGCACCCTTAAATGTGGCCGCAACTACAAAGCCCCACCACTGCAGCCTTGCATCTGCGACTCTGGTGGCAACCTTAAACCCTAAACCCTGAACCCTAAAGGGCAGTTCAAGACCCTTTCCAGGCCCTGGGCAGACACTTCGCTGTTCAAGAAACGGCTCAGGAGAGCTCCGGCAGTCACATTTGCACCAGGCCCCCAAGGGCTCCTTGCATGTGACCCCCATGTAGTTCTGTCTCTCTCTCTCGCTCTCTCTCTCTCTCTCAGGGTTTAGGGTTCAGGAGTTAGGGCATTATATTTATCCCGAAGCTCTAAACTCTAAACCCTGAAACCCCAAAACCCTAAACCCGAGTTAGGGCAGTTAGGGCATTATATATCCCGAAACCGTATTCTATGTATGAAGGCCCCTTTTATTAGGGCCTTATACATCCCATACATCCCGTCACCTTCGACCAGGCGCGTGGTCGGAAGAAGCAAACCCAGGACTGGAAGAAGGTCGGGGTTTAGGGGTTCAGGGGTTTACGGTTTCGGGGTTTAGGGTTTAGGGCTCTTAAGGCGCTTGAGGGTTTAGGAATAGTATAGAAGCCTAAATAATTATTCAAGCGTAGTATGTAGGGTGTGGACTTTGCAAGGCCATCACGGTTGAAACCGGGTTGTAATGGGATTCTAGAAGAAAGGTGTTAATGCTTTTGTCCATCGGGGTTTAATTTTCTCGGTAAGGAACCTCAATGGGGGGGCTGTAGAGCTTAGAGGCAATTAGGGGTACTGTTTCGGAGTTTGGGGTTGTGAAGGGTTTGGTTGTAGAAACCGGGAGAACTTAGGTGTTTGGAGTTTGGAGGTTTAGTTTCGGGTGGATTCGGGACAAAGTGCCCATAGGGTTTGGGTGTTAGAGTTTAGGATCTATTTTAAGTAATTTAGGGTTTATACGGTTGGCTTGATTGGGTGTTGCATTTCGGGATCGGCAGACAAAGAGAAGACTGTTTGCAAAAGTGCCGCGCCACATGTTCGCGATGCGCATAATCCCATGCCAACTAACTGTTCGAGAAGCGCACTTATTGCAATCCTGTCGCCCAACTGATGCTCAGGAACCAGGCTTCGGTCCCTACGCCCTTCCGTCATACCGTATGTAGACCGGTTGATCGCATCTGATCATGCCGCAGGTGTCGTTTGCCTATGTCGATGCCCGCAGCAACAAGAAGCTGGCACCCTTTGCCTGGGTTATATAGGGTAATAACTACCTATATTATGTTGGGGGTTCCTTATTCTAATAATTATGCTATAAAGGAGCCCAAAACTCTATTCTGCGTTGGGTTTTCGCAAGTTGAACCCGGAAGCCTACGCCCAAGGGTCCAAAGGACCTGGTACTCAGGGACTTGGGTTTGGGATAGTACTTTTGTAGCTCAGTCTTCGGGGGAGTATATGATATTTCGGCACTTGGACACATAAGGGCGAACTGGGGTGTTGTAAAGTTTTTTGGCATGTAAAATGTAAAAGGGTTGACAATGCTCCACAACGGGTTTTGTCAGGATGTTATTGTGCCACAGAAGTGCTTCGTAGGGCCTGCATATTTTTCAATATTGTTGCAAAATTTTAAACCCTCCCAAAACTATTCTAACCATTCAAGCTTGTGCAGTGTTGTGGCATGTTGTGGCCTTTCGAAAGGCCAAGAATGTGTGGTTGCGCCCCCCCCCCCCCGCCCTGTGACTCCCCGTGGAACGACTTGGCCTTCAGCTTGGGAGTTCAGCCAATGGAGTGGAACAGTTGCCCTAAGACTCCATGTGCCCATCTAGTAGGTATTTAGGCCTTACAGGGGTACCTATATGGGTACTTTAAGGCCTAACTACCTACTATATGGGTACATGGAGCCTTTGGGTTGGGTGGCTTAGACCTTCCCCCCCAATGGCTCTACGTGTGGTTATTCCCCCTCCTCCCCCTGTGGAACGGCCTGGGCCGTGAGCTTTGGAGTTAAGTTCTGTGGAATGGTTGGTGGCTTGAGGCTGCAAGGTTTACGGTTTAGGGGTTTGGGTTAGGCTTTAGGGGTTTAGGGTGTAGGGGTTTAGGGGTTTGGGGGTTTAGGGGTTAGGGTTTAGGATTCCTTGGGGTTGGGAGTTGGGAGGGGGAAGCAGAGGGCAAAGCCCACAGCCATGGTTTGGGGTCCGCATACTTAGACAGAGTGTCCTCCGTTGTAACCCCAAGGGTCTTTCGGGTTCTTTACTAGGGTGCCTTTTAAAGGGTACCATAGAGTGACACTAAGGGTCCAAAGGACCCAATGATTAGGTATTTGGTTTTAGGATAGTAGTTATGTAGGTTCGGGTTTTGGAGAGTATATGATTATTGGGTACTTGGACCCTTGGGGCAATGTAAGCCCTATGCAAGTATATTATGAATTGGCCCAAGATCCTATCGACGTTCTTAAGACTTCCAGATTATAGATCTTGGCTATTGAGGGCTGTCGACCATGAACATAAAGACTGGGACCCCTGCAGAGAGTGCGTTCTTGCTCAAGTTCAACTCAAGGTTTGAACGGTATAAGTTGTGGTGTCATAGGCTAGGGTCGTTTGGGTTTGGATTTAGTGCAGAGATCTGAAGATTTAGTACCAGATGATGGGCCCATTATAGGTAACACTCCAACTACTAAGGCCACGGTTTCGAGGTTTAGGATGTAGAACGTAGAGTTCAGGGTTTGGAGGTTCGCATGCAGGGTGTAGGGCTCGTGGTTTTGTGGTTTCGGTTTGCACATGCTGTGCCGCAAGCCAGGGGAAGAGACTAGGCGCCGCGTGCAGCTACACGTGCCGGCATCCCAGAGAGAGAGGTCTCTGCTTAAAAGATATGGTGTTTGAACAATCTGAAGGTTTCCGAGTTCAGTAACCCAGACCCCAGGGAGGATCTAGAAAGTAGATCCCCTAATTGGGGGCCCTATACTACTAAGGGTACTGTATAGGAATCCCCATTAAGGGATCTACTTTTTGGATCCTCCCGGGGGTCTGGGAAACTGTCTTCTGCAGTCGTATAGGGCTTCTGCCAGCCCTTAACCTAAAGACCTGAACCCTAAATCCCACGACCTGAACCGCCAAACCGCAAGCCCGGAGTCGCAAAGTCGTCTGATGCAACGTCGACCCCCACTATTCTCTAAGCCGGTCAAAGATTTAGGATTTAGTTAGGGTTTAGGATTTACGGTTTGGGGTCTATAGGGTCTAGGGTCTAGGGGAGTTTAGGGTTGAGGGTTTAGGGTTTAGGATTCACGGTTTGGGGTCAAACGGGTTTGTCTTCGGTCTAGGGTTTAGGGTCCCAGACCCCCGGGAGGATCCAAAAAGTAGATGCCTTAATGGGAGTTCCTATAAAGTACCCTTAGTAGTATAGGGCCCCAAATGAGGGGATCTACTTTCTAGATCCTCCCGGGCGTCTGGGTAAGACCTATTGACCTTAGACCCTGAACGCTTCACTTATGAACGTTATAGGCTGTACGTGTAGGCCTTAAAACCTCTAAGCCTTAATAAACCCCGAAACCCCAAGCCCTAAATCCTGCATCGACTATGGCATCATCGGCTTTGGGGAGCTCGTCCACTGTGACTTGACAGGCCATCGCCAGCGGAGTATGTCATTCGCACGAGAGAGCCTTCCCAATCACAAAGGACGTCGTGCAGTATGGGCTCCGGCTGGCTTTGAAAGCCCGCATCTGGGATGCGCCCGAGATCAGCAGCAAGATCTTACTTGGCTGCCGAAAGATCGCTATTTGGCTTCGACGCTTTCAATTGTTTCAATCAGTCTATGAGTCCGCACCATTATCCCAAAGGATCCATGTACCCAAATAGTATATACTTAAGCCTTAAAGTAGTCTCTATATTGGCACTTTGGGGCCAAAGTATATACTATTTGGGTACATGGATCCTTCGAAACCCTAAACCTTAAATCTCTAAACCCTGAACCCTAAACATTAAATCTCTAAGCCTTGTAAACCCTAACACCGAAACCCTAAGGTGAGTTTGTGGTGTTCAATGGGGCAGCCGATGAGGTCGGCGCTCGTCTTCCCCAAAACCCAAAGGGGGTGGGGATGAAGGGTTCCTTAAACTTAGATAGTGAACGGGGGAGCTTTAAAATTTTTCCCTTATATATTAGCTCTATCTTAGAATGTTTGCGCGTTTTGTGGCCCGGTTGTTGAAGAAGAGAGTAAAGGGATCTCTAACCCTGGGCATCAAAATAGCCCAAAAGCCTTAAATAGTATGGTCTTTGGGCCCAAAAGCCTTCATATATGAGTCCTTAGATTCCTAGGGTAAGGGTTCTACACAAGGTTTTTGTTAGAGTTTCGGGGTGTGCGATTAGGGTGTGGGGATTAGGGTCACAGGTTTGCAATCAGCATGTATCAAGGAGTTTTCCTGTTGACCCTTCCGGTTTGTCCCCTTGGGTTTGGGTCCCTAAACCATGGAATATGGCCCTGAATAGGGGTATTTGGGACCCAAACCCTAAACCCTAAACCCCAAACCGTGTTTGGGGGTTACAAACGTTTAGGGTGCGAACTTAAAGTCTTTGAATGTAGGGCCAGGAGCTCGGGTTCGCAGGGTGTTGGGTTTCCCAACCGCCGAAAAGATGGCATTGAGGGACCCTATAGGGGAACTTAGACATAGTTTTTAAGCTTTGGTTATTATATTCCCTAAGAAACAGCTAAAATTATAATTTTTGCTAGGGGTCTAAGCTCGGTATAGGGACCACAGTAGACATGAGGCTCGTTTCGTAACAGGTGCATACTCCCCCAAAACCCTGTTCTAAGGATTGAGGGCGCGATATGAAACCCTTGTGAAACCTTGTGGATACCTTGGGTACTTCCCAAGACTCAGTCCTCCGATCACAAGCTTCTAAACCAGATTCTCATGTGCTAGCAGGATAGGTCTGACTTAGAGGCAGGGGTATATATAACACAACGATAAATAAGAAGGTTATCCGGTTGGGGCTAGGGTACTCAGCACCTAGGCCTTAAGTGAGTGTTCTCGAAGCTTTGGATATGTCGTAGTTTGATCCTCGACAAGAAGCTGCCGTACAGTGAATCACCAAAGGGTGGGAAACTGGAAGCGGGCTGGTACTCCCTGAAGTTGGTTTTCGGGAATTAGGATGCTGAGATTCCCACTGCACGGCAGCGTGTAAAGTTATCTGGGTTGCGGGGGTGTCTCCTGCAGGGTTCGGCGGAAGTGTGTGCTAGGGCCTCTGGTTGAGTGTTTTCGGATTTACGCCTTAGGGCTTCGGGTTTAGGCTTCAGGGTGTACGGCTCTGGCTAGGTAAGACCAACGTTCAATCTTTCTGGTTCATACTTAACACTTTAAGCGTAGGCTCTGAGTCGAGACGCATAATCTCTGCAGGCTGGTTCGGGCTTGATACAGTGGTCGGAATACAAATCTGAATATACCCGAACCCTAATTTTGTTGTTACCTCCCTCTGAGAGCTTTCCGATAACGGCTTGGATTTGAAAGCTAGGCTCTTTTGTTCTCGGCCGGTTTTGTGGACAAAGGTGCAGTGTCAGGGCTTTTTCGGGGCTTCAAGGATGCTTTCCTACTGGGTTTGTAAATATTGTACCCTGAACTTTGTTAATCAAGGTGCCTCAAGAGTCCAAGAGGTTCGTCAAGGAATTTCAAGAAGGTTTAAGATTGTTCATGGGTGCACGAGGCTTTTTCACGGGTTCAAAAATGGCGTCTTGAAGGTTCGAAGTTGAAGTGGCTGCATATGAAAAAGCACCTTTACTGATCTTTCTAGTCTTTACGGCTAGAAATCGAAAGCCGACACCCCAAAACCTAAACTTTACGCTTCGCCCGCTTGCTAAACAGTGTGAGGCGCCTGTCAAGCTGAAATTCCGCTACGAAGAGATTGCGCTGCTGGACGATGTGGCAAAGTTCCTACGTGCCTCGGCCGCTTCAGCTGTAGCCCTATTATAAAGTCGAAAGCGGCCGTTAATTTAGGCACCCTATAATAAGGGCTCTATGGGTCCCAAAAGGATTTCATAAGGTTTCACCAGGGGTTCATAAGGCCTTACAGGTGTTTCGATGTTCAGAGTGCCCAGGAAGTAGGCGATGCGTAATATAAGGGCCTCCATAATTAGCATACGGTTTTGGGGCCCGCTATACTATAATCAGCATGAGGAGCCGTCCCTATAGCATGGCTTCGAGGTGTCTGGCCCCCTTTTAGGAGTCCTTTTGGGTTGCAGATATCAAGCTTCAGGGATTTGTTCGAACTAGGACCCGGGAGTAGGCCCTTATTCCCTTTTTTGGGGTTTAGGGTTTAGGGCTTAGGGTTTAGGGTTTAGGGTTCGCTTATAGCACCCAATAACCCAAAAGGGGCACCTTTTTTATTCCTAGGTTACTCTTGGGTCTAGAGGAGTACTTCGGGGTTGAACCAAGTGCGCATGGTTTTGCTGTGGTTTCACCTAGGTTTTGACAGGTTTAAGCACGGCCCTAGAATGCAAATCACTTCTAGTTCCCCCAGCAATTGCCGATATTTTTGTGTGTTTCGAATTTTAATGTGGTGTCCGTTTGATAACTTGTTTTCAACGAATGATTGGGGAACCTGGCTCATAATGTCATAAGATCGTATGAAACTCGAATTAGACGCATGTAGATCGCCGTCGAATCTCTCTGACAATTCGAACAAAAAATTAGGGTTAGGCCTTTTTGAGACTATTGCTCCCGGGCATGTTGCTGTTTTCTGCTTCGGCAGGTTCGTCGGGCTTTCGCGCTGGTGGCCTGAATCTGAAAGCCTGAAACCCAAGTTCAAACATTGTGGTTTGGGGCGTGGAGATTGGTTTTATATACTTTTGTGTAGCAGGGTCCTGTGTTTTGCAGGGTTTCTAGTTTCCGGGCGCGAAACCCGAGCAAACTTCAAAACCAAAGCTCAATGCAGAGGTAGTGCCAAGACCGTAAATCCAAGAACTTGCAGCCTTGCCATACAAACTGCAGCCCCAATGTTTTTGCCGCAGCAGGCAAAGGCAGGCGTGGCGCCAGTCAGTTTCTCGAGTGGCCACGGCTCGAATGCACATAAGTCGTTTCGGCGTGGCCTTTCGCTTCGGCGATGTGCAGGGTCAGCTCGTATACGGCCCTGTGCGCCTTCAGTGCAACCAGAGCATTCACAGCCTGCTGTGGACGATGCTACAACAGATCCGGTTTCGCAGGGTCTCGGCCCCAAAACCTAAACTCAAACCCCTAAACCCCTAAACCCCTAAACCCTCAACCCCAAACCCTCAACCCTACACCCTAAACCCTAAAACCCTAAACCCTGAACCCCTGAACCCGTAAACCCTCAACACTACACCCTCAACCATTAGCCCTAGACCCTAAAACCCTGAGCCCTCAACCGTAAACCCCTAAACCCCTGAACCCCTAACCCCGTAAATCCTCACACCTCAACCCTACACCCTAAACCGTAAAACCCCAAACCCTGAACCCCTAAACCCCT
Source organism: Symbiodinium sp. clade A Y106 (assembly GCA_003297005.1). Lineage (NCBI taxonomy): Eukaryota > Dinophyceae > Suessiales > Symbiodiniaceae > Symbiodinium > Symbiodinium sp. clade A. Next base: position 172,871 of record BGNK01000789.1, on the reverse strand, counting down.
AAACCCTCAACACTACACCCTGAACCATTAACCCTAGACCCTAAAACCCTCAACCCTGAACCCCTAAACCCTGCACCCTACACCCCTAAACCCCTAAACCCCGTAAATCCTCACACCCTCAAACCCTAAACCGTAAACCCTCAACCGCTGAACCCCTAAACCCCTCAAACCCTCAACCTAAAACCATGTGGGAGTTTCCGAAAATTAGGGGTACCTTATTTGGGCGTCCTTAAACAAAGGATCCTACTATTTAGGGTGCTATATTAGGGTCCCCTTTTTTCGGAATCTCCCATGTTTGCAACGGGCGCCCCGCAGCCTCGATGGTTGCAACAGCCACACCTGGTACTTTAAGGGTTCCTTTAAGGGATACTATGAGGTTGCTATAAGGGTTACTGCAAGGGTTACTCAAAAGGGATCTATAGGCTTTAGGGTTTGGGGTGCAGTTTGGGTTGAGGGTACTTGGAGGTGGGACTTATAAGTACCTCTTTGGGGGTTATAGGCTAGGTAGTTGTAAGCAAAGCTACTACCCTAATAGAAATAGTCCTAATTACTCAGTCCCATGATCCTTCAAGTAATCTCTTCAACCTGGCTTCTGAAACCTAAGTTGTGGGTGCACATTGGTAGTTCTCTAAGTTCGGATCCCTTGCAGGGTCCTTTTTATAAGGGTTCCGTACTATTTGAGGGACCTAAAACGTGACGCTAATTTACAGAACCACCCACACGGGCAAGATTAATGCACTAGAATCGTGGTATTGGGATCCTTGGGTTTAGATAAGGCTGGTCCCTCTGCAATGATTCAAGTTAGGGCAGCTCGGACTTTGTACCTATACACCCAGTGGCTCTTCCTTCAAAAGGACTTCGGAACAAACTCTCCGACTCCACGAACACCACACTCTACGCATCCCGACATCCTTGCAGTAACCCCGAACCCCCAAACCCCCAAGCCTTAAACCCTAACCTCTCAACGCTGAGCATCTCTAAACGCTGAACCCCAAAACAGACTTTCAGGACCAGCTGTTCTGGAAGTGAAGTCGGCGGAGGAGATCAATAAGTTAAAGGCGAGACTTGTCCTTGAAGGCTTTCGGGGTTAGGGTATAGGCTGCAGGGTTCCGGGCTTAGAGTTTAGGGTATAACGGTTACCTAAGGCTTAAGGCCTCGGGTTTAAGGCCCTTCAGATTGTTTTTGTTTGTTGCTGCTTTGCGTTATGGCTGTGTTTATGCAAGTGCCGTAACGCCAGACAGTGTAGGGCGTAGGGAATGGACTTTGTGTTCTGGAAGTTCGGGCGTGCTTTGCCATAGTTTCAAGTAGGGTTCAGCCAGCTGTGCCCACATCAGGGTATTTTTGCTTCAAGTCGCATACGGGGTTGCCTGAAGATACGAGCTTGGTGACAAGACAGCGGTCTGGAAAAATAGAAATTTGCGATGCCACCTTGATGAAAGTCCCCAAATTTGGGTACTGTACTGTATCCCATAGCTTGCTTTTGAATATTAAGGTGTCTGTAGTAAGTACGGTGTGCCGAGACTTCGTGATCAACGTAGTCACAAATCGTGGCATCATCTTGCTCAGACAACAGCAGCAAGTCAACCTTTGGTGGGTTACGAGTGTGGGGTTCAACGCTAGCTAGATGCTGTGAAGTGGGCACCGAGGAGTTTAGGGTGCCCTAAGCCCTGATCCATGATGTGTCGACCATAAACGCTTCAAGCTGTGAGCCAAAACACCAAGAGCCACTGTAGAAGCCTGAATAAGTGCCAATACCTTTCCTGTGGGCTACTCAAAAACATAGCAACTGGGCTTTGGAGTACCATACTTTAATACATTTTTTCTTAAAGGAACCATTATGAAATAAAAGTATAATCCCTGGTTACTTAAAAGCCCAGGTAAAATATGCCCCCCGGACCATGCTCTAAGACCCCCAACATCGCATGCCGACAGCAACCCCGACACTTACCTTTCAAACCCTAAACCCTAAACCCTTGCTCATAGGCCTGCCTCAACGAGGCTCTCTGGATGCTCTGCAGACGGAAAAAGGCCCTTAAAAAAAAAAAAACCTTGCAAGAATCCTTTTGTAATGGTTAATCTAATGATTAAGCCCCTGGTATCAAACCCAGAGCTACGGTGCACTGGAACCTACACCCCTAAACTCGAAACCCCTAAACTCTAAACCCCTAAACCCTTAAACCCCTAAACCCCTAAACCCTTAAACCCCTAAACCCCTAAACTCTTAAACTCCTAAATCCTAAGCCCCTAAACTCTAAACCCCTAAACCCCTAAACCCCTAAACCCTAAACCCCTAAACCCCTAAACCCATAAACCCTAAACCCTTAAACCCCTAAACTCGAGGCAGCCAATGCCACCGTAGTGGGCTTCTTCAAGTCTCAGGACTTGGCTTCGCGTTGTTTCGGGAGCTTAGGGTTTGAGGAGTTGAAGGTTCGGGGTTTGAGGGCGTCAGGGCTCAGGGTTCAGAAAAAGCCCTTATTCCCTTTTTTAGCACCCTTTTTATTCCTAGGTTACTCTTAGGTCTAGGTTTAGGGTTTGAGGAGTTGAAGGTTCAGGGTTTAGGGGTTCAGGGTTTTGGGGGGCGTTGGGCTGATCTCGCCTCTATCCCCAAGTACTCGGCTTTGCGATTAGGGGCTCTGGAGCCTCCAGGAAGTTAAAGTCATGTCAATTTCTTAATGGCTGTAAACTCAACTTTTGAACTTTTTGGGGCTCTTATAAGGTAGTCGATTCTGAAAGTTTCAACTTTTATTTCCTTGGATTTTGGGACAGTGAGATTTTGGGGGGCTAGTGCATTAGGGTTCTGGGTCTTTTGGGGTTAGGGCTGTATGGTTTTAGGGTTCTAGAGGGTGTGTAGGACTTTGGGCCTATAGGGTTTACAGTTTACAGGGGCTTCCGGGTTTAGGGCTTATAGGATTTGGGGGATAGGCTCGATTTTACTTGCTTAGCCAGTGAGCGAACTATAGTTCAAGCTTCCCGCACATGGTCCATCCCTTTGAGCCCAGACCTTCCAATATCCCTTAAACGAGGAATATGCTTGAAATTATTTTAGGGTTCCAAGTATATATTAAGCTATATTCCTTAGTTTAAGGAGATTGGAAGGTATGGGAGGTTGTGTCATGATCCTAGACTGCAGGTCGCCATTCCATTCCCGTCGTTTCTGAAACTTCGATATGCGAAGTTCTCTAAAGGGTCTCTTTCAGGTTTCCTTTTATATGGGTGCCGTACGGTTTTGGGGGCCGAATAAGAGACCGTAATTTAGAGAACTCCCCATGTACTTGCTTGGTTTTTAAGTTAAACCCCTGTGAATAACGGACCCCCCGCCTTCATATTGAGACCCTGCCTGTACTTTATTCCTGGTTGAATGGGGGGTTGCCCAGCACAGTGTACTCAGGGTTGGGATTGCATTATTCTGTTGATCTGAAACAGGTCATACGAACATGAACTATGGGCACCTTCCGCTTGTAGTTTTTTTGGCAAATTCGCAGCCCTGAACCGAAGGTACCTTCACGACGTTCATATTTAAAGGATTTGTTGGTATTCTTGCTTTCCCGCCTGAGGACGAGAAGGAGTATCGGACGTTCAAGAGCGTGGCGAATCTGATGTGTGCTTTCGTGTTTAGCGCTTGCTGACTTATACTATGGGTCTGAACAATTGGCGGTAGTGTTAGTGTTCCTCAGGGTTCCTTGCGCCTTGACGCAATGAAACTATAATGTCCCTCCGATGCTCTATCCTTCTTCTGAAGGGGTATTATGCTTACCGGCTGATGGTCTAGAACTCCATCGAGGATTTCTGGAGTGCTAGTCTAGACTTGTTTTTGTTTGTTGCGCGCCGGGGTCGGGTTTTCTGAAAGGACGTGTCCAGTTTGTTGCGTAGCCAGTTTCCGTACAGGACTGGCTATAGGAAAAAGTTTGGCTAGCTCAGGACCGTGTGATAACTGGTGATGCCTACTTAAAGGATCATGGGACTTAGTAAGTAAAGTCATAAACAGGTTATAAATTAGGATAACCCCACTTAGGGGACTTATAACCCCAGTTATAACCTTACTTACTAAGTCCCATGAGCCTTTAATTTAAGTACAATCCGGCACCATCTTTTAGTTTGAGGTTGGCTCAACTTTTGCGTTTAAGGTTTAGGATCTACGGCTTCGTTTTGGGGTTCAGTGGTTTGGTCGCGTCCCAAAACCCTAAAGCCTAAATCCTAAACCCTAGATACATATGCACATATACAGATATAGATAAAGATACAGATACAGATATAGATACAAATATGCATGTATACTTCAACAGATACGTATGGACATAAGTAAATAGATATAAAATCACATATACCTACATACATATTGAGCTCTATATGTACATCGTATATCTCTCTATATATGTATGTATGTATACATATATATATATACACACACACTTTNGGGGGGGGGGGGGGAGGGTTTAGGGTTTAGGGTTTAGGGCCTGGGGTCTTTAGCCAGGCGAGGCGAGCTAGTCTTCGCGGCGCAGTTCGGGGAACGGAGGCCTGGGTCCTAGAAAGCCTCGAGAGCTGTTTGGGCTTACCCTAAACCCTAAACCCTAAACCCCAAAGCCTGAAACCCTAAACCCCAAACCCTGAAAGCTCAAGGGTTCAGGGTTAAGCCTTACCTAGTAGTAGAGTAGGTAACCTTTAACCTTTTGGGGTAGTATAATCCCTCTACAATCCTTATTATTATGAAAAAGGTTAAGCTTTGGTTCCCCATGAGACCCGACAAGTAGGCTTAAGGGTTCCTCTAAGGGACTTGTTTCTGTTAGCCTTCGGGAACTGTTAGGGTTGGGGTTTGCTTTAAGGCATCCCAGAAAGCCTTATGGCAAAAGGATTGCATAATAGGGAGGGTTCAGGGTTTAGTTTTTAGAAAGCCTTGAGAACTGTTAGGGGTTGACGGGCTAAGGGTCCAGGGTTTTGGGGTTTACAGTTTATGGGCCCGGGGTTTAAAGGTGGTTGAGGTGCTTAAGGGTTTAAGGATTTGGGTTTCGGGGTTTAGGGTTCTCAACGCGGTTGTCGAAGAATCTAGGATTTCAGCCTTTGGGGTTGTCCACGTTGTTGTCGAAGTATATAGGAACTACAATGATGCACAAAGGTCCCTTTATCTTGAATGTCTCCAACGCATCTCTTTCCGCTCTAGAGTGGCGTGCAGGATTGTCCATGTGAGATGAGAGTCCACCAACGAAGAATGCACTTTCTAACATCTTCTTTAGTTAACTCCTGTGGGTTGGCAAGCTCCCTTTCACCTTTACGGATCTAGGGTTTCGGGGTCAGAGTGTCACAACAAAAGCCCTAAAGTACTTCTAACCAAGAGGGTCCATATACACTACTATTATGGAATTAGGTCCCAAAAACCATAATGGGGATGGTCTTTCACGACCTAATTCCATAATAGTAGTGTATATGGACCCTCTGGGTAAACGAACCATAACGAACCTTTCAAGAGGCATAAGAAACCGCGCTCACCCTAGACCCAAGATCCGATAGACCCCAAACCCTATAAACCTTATAATTTCTGAACTGTCAGCTTAGATAGTGAACGGGGGAAATTTAAACTTTTTGCCCTTATGTATTAGCTCTATCTTCAAAACTTTGAACTTTTTGGGGCCCGGTTGTTGAAGAAGAGAGTCCAAGCCAAATCCCCAAACCCCACAATGCCTACAAACGCCAACAGCCCTGAACCCCAAAGCCCCTCTTCCAGCAAACCCGAAGCCCTATACGGCAATGCCCGAAACCCTGGACCCAAAGCTTTACAGACACCAAACTCTGAACCTTAATTAATAAACGCCAAAAAAACCCTAATCTCCAAAAAGGCTTATAGAATCAGCCCTAATACCTAAAAGGGTAGAAACGCTAGATTAGATCCTTCCTTTTCTGAAGCCCCATAAACCCTAAAGCTTCTAAACCCCAAGCCCTAAACCTCACAAGCCCCAGAGACTCCAATCCCCCGCCGAACTTTTTCTTTTGGTCTGGAGTACCATGCTTGAGTACCATTTTTGCTGGACCTGTTCCTCAAAGGAACCATAATGAAATAAAAGTCCATACTTCTATCTGGCTGGGTACTTCAAAGTCCCCTAAACCCTAAAACCTCAAACCTTTTATAAACCCCAGACCCTGTATCAACCTTAAACCCTAAACCCCTAAATCCTAAACCCTAAACCCCTAAACCCTAAACCCCTAAACCCTAAACCCCTATAAACTCTAAACCCTAAACCCCTAAACCCTAATCCCGAAACCCCTAAACCCTAAACCCCTATAAACCCTAAACCCTAAACCCTAAACGCTAAACATCCGAGCGCCCAGGGACCATGTGGAACTCTGGGCCCTGGGCTCCCCCCAAAAGGCACTGACGCTGCCGCTCACGGAGTTCCAGGCACGGGGGGGTTTAGGGTTCCTTTAAGGGGTTCTTTAAGGCTTCCTTTAAGGGATCTATAGGGTTCCTTTAAGGGGTTCTTTGGAGTACCATACTTTGATACTTTTTTCTTAAAGGAACCATTATAAAATAAAAGTTTATACTTTTTTCTCCCTGGTTACTTAAAAGCCCAGTTTAAGGGGTTCTTTAAGGCTTCCGTTAAGGGATCTATAGGGTTTTAGGGCCACACATGGTATTATAAGGGTTCCGTTAAGGGATATTATGAGGTTGCCATAAGGGTTACTTAAAAGGGATCTATAGGGTTTTAGGGTTTAGGGGTTGAGGGCTTTGGGGTTTGGGATTTTTAATAGGGTTCCTAGAGGGCTTGTATAGTTTGACCAGCTTTTGTATGCTAGGGTTGAACTGAGTGGGGTCTAATACGGTTAAAGGTTTTGGATTCGCGGATGCATTCTGTCAGTTTGTTTTTTTGTTATTGGGTTCTACGTTGTCATGCGTGAAAAGTCTGAACCCTAAACCCTAAGCCCCTAAACCCCAAACCCCTAAACACTGAACCCTAAACCCTAAACCGTCTTTGTTGTTGCTGGGAATATAGTATTTCTTGGAGGCTTTCGGACTTTAATATAGAAGTCTGAATGCTTGGTATGTAATACTATCATTCCTGAGACTTTCCGTGTGATAAGTGTACGATATGATGCTGACCTTACTTTTGAGGCCCAGGTGAGAGTTGGTTTTTGTGTCTCTGGCTTGTCGAGGAGCTGCGTGTTATAAGTTGCCTTCAGTTACTTCCTCAGCGAATCACATGGGAGTTGTAGGATCCTTATTATAAGGACCCCAAAATAAGGTACCCCTAATTTTCGGAAACTCCCACATTTTGTTGTGGGGCCCTAAACCCTAAACCGTAGCTCGGGTTTGGGGTTGGTTAGGGTTTCGGGCCCCTTAACTTAAGGCCTATAGGAACCAAGGCCCGGAGGCCTCAACATGTAATTTCCAGCCCTGAATCTCGAAGATGTAAGCCCCACTTACCCAGACCCCCGGGAGGATCTAGAAAGTAGATCCCCTAATTTGGGGCCCTATACTACTAAGGGTATTTTATAGAGATCTACTTTTTGGATCCTCCCGGGGGTCTGGGTAAAGGCTCATGGGACTTAGTAGGTAAGGTTGTAAGCAAGGCTATATCTAGGACAACCCTACTTACCGCACCTATACCGGCACTTAAAGTTGTAGCCCTCCTTACTTAGTCCCTTGATCCCTTAAGTTTCCCCAAAGGTCCATGCACCCAAGTGGTAAATACTTTGGGCCCAATGTACCTATATAGGGACTACTGTCAGGCCAAAGTACATACTAGTTGGGTACATGGACCCTTAGAGTAACCTTTGTAAGATTCGATGTGGGACCTGAGTTTCACTGCGGCTCAATGCCTGGAAGCCCCTCAAACCTGGACAAAAGCAGCCAAACCAGAACCACACTCCGAAGACCTTGGTATGGGAGTTTCCGAAAATGGGGGGGTACCTTATTTGGGGGGTCCTTATAACAAGGATCCTACTATTTAGGGTACTGTATTGGGATCCCCTATTTTTGGAAACTCCCCGTTAGAGAGCTGAGAAATGCGTAGCAGATTATGGAGATTACCGCCTCAGTGGTCAAAGCCCCTACACTAATGACTATAGTGTCCTTAGGAATCGTTTTTGATTTTTGTTCATAAACCCCCCCCAAAAGGAATACCAAACGTTCTATTGTCATCAGGGTTCTAAGGAGGTATAGATGATGAGCAGCCCTAATATTGGGGCCTTAATAATTATAATAGGGTTTTGGGGGTGTAGTATACTATAACTACAGTAGGGAACTGTCGCAGGAACTCCAAAATAGCCCTACATTGGACCCTCATACTCGCAACCCCTGCCTAGAACCTGAGCCCCACCCCC
>BGNK01000789.1:84836-164546 GCA_003297005.1 Symbiodinium sp. clade A Y106 | reverse complement strand
CCGCAGTGCTCGAGCCTCAGACATCCACAGGCGAATCACAGCATTCTGGAGATGTGGCTCAGGTGCGACCACCTTGGGGGGCGCGGGGGGGGGGGGGCAAAAAAGGGGCCGAAAAAATTACTTCTACTATAAAAAAGGTTCCTTATTGCAGTTATAGCATACTATACCCCAACACCCCGAGACCTATTCTGATTATTAAGGCCCCCATGTTAGTCGACTCTGGCACGAGGTGTTGGGCTCAAGGGTTTAGGGTCCAGGGGGCTGATTCGGATGTATTATCCAGGTGCTTGTGGCCTACTACTGCCTTTTTTATTTTTGTGTTTCAGGATCTGAGACTGGGGTTTCGGTTTTTCGGGGTCAGAAACGTCGGCGTTACCAAGATTCCATGATGCTTTGGAGGGGATCGAGGTTCCCCAGCCGTACTCGTTGTTCCTTGTACTTGCTTGTGTGTTCTTTTGGCCGGGAAGGGGTCATCACAAAGCGTTTGGGATGCGAACCTTGAGGTATCACAGTTTGGGCTCCTAGTTCTTCGGCTCGGCGTTTTAGGATTAGGGTTTAGGACTGCCGTGTAGGCCGAACAGCCTCGCAAAGGCAAGGGCAAGAAGGGCGATGCAAAGGCAGGGGCAATGAAATCGAAGATCGTGGCAAAGGCCGAGGGTCTGAGACGGCTGGCTGGACTACGACTTCAAGGCGACTGCGTCCCCAAGACGAGTTCCAACTCAGATCGAGGGATTGGACTTCGCCGACTGCTGGATCTACTCTTCGCGGTGTGATTTTGGCTGAGTCGGCTGCCGAGCTGGGTTCAAAGGGGAAGTGCTGGGTCGCTTGCAAGGTTCCCCTTCGGATCGACACGTCATTCCCCTGTGAGCCCAAACTTGGATGATACTCCTCCGACAGACGGCCATGCTGATTCAATTTTCGGGTGAGAAAGATCTTAGCTAAAAGAACCCTGCAGTATGGTCGTTTTGCAGACCACACCCAGATCCAACACCGCAAACCCGGCTCCCGAGCTCCATACCCCGGATCCCAATGCACCCAAACTCCACGCCGCAACCTCCTGTCACATGGGTAGTTGTCAAAATTATGGCCCCTTTTTGGGTATCCTAAATATTAGGTGCCGTATTATAATAAGGACCCCAAAAGGGACCATAATTTTGACAACCACCCACATACACCCTCAGCCCGTAACCCGAGTCCTCCTCCTTTTGATTCATCAGTTTCGATCCCTTGCAAGTATTTTCCCTCATAGTCCTTTTATAAGTATAGTATAATTTATACCGGACCAACATATATAACCGTGGGATGCCCTACAGAAGATTCTAGTATGTCCTTTTGCTACAGGCGCCGATCACTCCAGCCCTTGCAGGAGTACGACTGGCAAATGCGAGTTGCCTGGCCGATCAAGCTCTTATCCGAAATAACTTGACATGCTGCCCCGTGTGGTTCACGAAAAGGTTGCGTATGCTTAGTAGCTGAGTGGATACACTTTACATTTTTTGGGATAATATTACCCATCAAAGAACTAAAAGTGCACACTTTTGGGGGCTTATGAACTCAGCAACTAAGTAGCTCTGTCTCTCTCTCTCTCTCTGTCTCTCCCTCTGCCAAGCCCGTAACAAAAACAGCTCTAAAAGCCCCACCTAGACAAGGTTGCGTATAAGACTAAGCCCACAAAAAAAACAATTCGAATGATTCGGGCCCCCGAAGCCCTGCGGTAGCTTAGATAGTGAACGGGGGAACTTTAAACTTTTTGCCCTTATATATTAGCTCTATCTTAGATTGTTTGAACTTTTTGGGGCCCGGTTGTTGAAGAAGAGAGGTAGAGAGTTGTGGCGAAGTCTACTACCCTAAGGGTCCAAAGGACCCAATAATTAGGTACTTAGGTTTCGGATAGTAGTTATGTAGGTTACTATTTTGGAGCGTATATGACAATTAGGTACTTGGACCCTTAGGGCTACCACTACTGCTGGGCCGATTGACTGTGCACCAGTTCTTGCAGCACTATAGTATTGAAACTAAACTAAACCCTAAACCCTGATTTCCGTGTAGTGCCGATGAGGTGAGCTCTACGCCAGTGCTTGGAGTGTGGATTCGAGCCATACACAGTATCTCTCAACGGAACCCGAGGGTATAGAGCCCCGAGTATCAGACCCTGGGCCGTGAACTTTGGACTTTACGGTATAGGCTTTAGGGTTTAGGCTGCAGGGTTTCGGCTTTAGGGCTTAGGCTTTGGGGTTCAGGGTTTAGGGTAAGGCTCAATGGCGAAAGTAATACATTTGAAACCGTAGTCGCAGCCACCTGAGATGCTAACATAGAAGCTCAAACACCCATGCCCAGACTCCTTAAAGGAAGGGTGGACAAGTAGTATCACGAGTCCTGAGGCTTAAATTTGCCCAGCACGTGTTTCTTGATTTTGCAGGTGCACCCTTCGGGTGGCTTTAGGTTCGGCGGGTTTTGGCAGTAGGGTTCAGCTCCTGAATGTCATACCGCCCTGGAACTCGCGGTTCAAGGTATAGGTCTCAGGGTTCTGGTAGCCCTGAGATTGTCACTGCCTGTCCTAGAAGATGAACTAGAGCAGTTATGACTGGCCCCCGACGATCTGCTCGACCCTGGCCTGTTCCGTCGCTAGGATGGCCATTTAGTCCATGCTGGACCGGCAAGGGCTTTGGATCCTGCCGAAGCTCCACTGCCAGCTTCACGGACAGCACTGTGTTTGCAGTAGTTTGAAAAAAACAAAGACTTGACTGGCTACGTGTCCGATCGGACCATCCGGCGACAAACAACACGTGGAGACCCTGGATGTCACAGTCGCTTCAGCGGGCCCGCGGATCCGGCTTTCTTTCTGAGGATGACCGATCTATCAGCTGCCTCAATCCTACTCAGAGAACGCAGCAGCTTGTGACTAACGAACATTCCCCAACTGCATTGGGCAAATTTCCGATGATCTCCGATATTCGTGGACTATCTGGGTTCTGCTGCTGGTGCTGGGCTGCCTAGTTCTATTTGCTCTCGTGTATGGTATGAAGGAATGAGGCATCTGGTAGGGTATATGATTCGCAAGGATGGTTAGAGAGCGATCGTAACAAGGGACATCAGCCGAAGACGGAGCATAAATTGCCGCTCAACCAAAGACGAAAAGTCTGTAAGACCCAAGTTTCATATCAATGTCCATTTCTGGCTTGATGTACCCATAACGTCTTCGCAGTGCGTACCCAAGCTCTTACATCTTACAGGGTTCCGGTTCCGGAACAGTGTCCTCAGGGCTAAGCAGAGAATAGTACATGAACCGTTGTGCCAGTTTAGTTAGAGTTCGCACATAGAATTCAGTAATCAGTGCTCAATACTATTCTCTCGGTTTCTCTTTATGAAAGTTTTGAGCCCTTGAGCCCACCAAGAGCAAAGTCGACTGTGAAATTGCTAAGGCTCCTGTGTGCACATTGGACCCTCAGGGTGTATGTTTAAACCCTAATTAGCTCCAAAGTCAGGACACCTATGAGAAGGTCGAGCTTCCCATTGCCCGGGCCGGAACCCCACAACGGGAGGAGTTGAATTTAGGGCTCAGGGTTTTAGTGTCAAGGTTTAGGGTTATGGGCAGGGGGCCTTAAATGATGTAAATTCTTTAGCCATAATCGATTTGTAACAGCTTTCTATGTTCGCTGTTTTTGGACATGTTGATTGTCGGGTCCGGCCATTGTTTCGGTTTTAGAGTTTAGGGGTTAAGAACGACTTGACGGATCAGAGGGCATAGCTACGTAGTAGCTTGAAGTTGAGATTGGGTTTGGAACTGTTGTGGGAGAAGACCTCGTTCGTCGTTTGAGACTACGTGACCGCGGCGAAGGTATTAAGTCAAGTGATGTGGAGTTTGAGGTTTTCGGGTGTCTGGCGTCGGATCTGCGACTTGGGGCTGTGGTTTGGGGGGTTTAGGATCGGGTGTTTTGGGCTGCAGCACTTGCAGATTCGGTGTCGGGTAGAGTTTGTTTGAAGAGTTTGCACCTGTGACTTTGCGTATCGGGCTCGAAGCTGCAAGGGCTTCGCATCCAGATATTTAGTGATAGTATTCCGCAGGGGGTCCTTATCTTGTATATTAATTACTACCACAAGTCCTCTTCTTATCATTAAGGCCCCTACCTTACGGCTTAGGGGGCGAGGGTTCAGGCCTTAAATCTTTAGGCTCAGGGTTTCGACGTTGGGTTGTACCAGCAATTCGGGAGGTTCGCTAGACTGCCCCTATAAGCCCTTCTATTATCCCTGCTTAGGGTTTAGGGCTTGAGTTCCGGATTGCGGCAACCCTAAACTAGGTATCGATTTGGGATAAGTTTAAATTTCCCTGGTTGTTTAAAATAGAGCTCTTATTATCAATATTTGTCGGACTGTTGAAACCGAAACCGAGTATTATTTAAATGCCAAACCTTCAGACGACTAATTGCCAAAACCTTGAGACAGCTACTCGTTGAAGGCGGGTGACAAAGCATATGCTACTCTCCAAGTGCCAAGGAGATACCGAGGACGATTAGCGAATATCCTAAACCCTCAATACTGTCCGCTTTGGGATGGATTTCCAGTTGCCGTTTGCATTCAGTTTTTACCCATAGGCTCCATCGTAGTTCCTTTTTGGGATTTCCTTATAGGATTCTAGACATGAACCCCAGGAAGGAACTACCTATAGTCTCCATTGCAGTTCCTTTTTTTGGTTAACCAGTTTTATCCTAGTAGTAGAGTAGGTAACCTTTAACCTTTTGGGGTAGTATAATCCCTATACAATCCTTATATTATGAAAAAGGTTAACCTTTGGTTCCTTATATTATGAAAAAGGTTAACCTTTGGTTCCCCATGATACCCGACAAGTAGGTATAATATAGTTTTTGGTTATCCAAAAAAGGAACTACAATGGAGACCATAGGTTCTATGGAGCCTCTGGGTAAACCTCAACTCCCAGGTTCTAAGCCCCCAAGCCCACTTGGGGGTTAGGGTTTAGGGTTTAGGGTGGGTTTAGGGTTTAGGGTGGGTTTAGGGTTTAGGGTTTAGGGTGGGTTTAGGGTTTAGGGTTTAGGGTGGGTTTAGGGTTTAGGGTGGGTTTCGGGTTTTAGGGTTTAGGGTGGGTTTAGAGTTTAGGGCACAATCCTATGCTCCAAAACCCTCGACCCGGGCAGTTGAAACCCTAAACAACCCAGAGGGCCCATATACATTACTCCTAAAAGACCATACCCATGATGGTTTTGGGGACTTAGTTCCATAATAGTATTACTATTATGGAGGTAGGCCCCCAAAACCATAATCGGTATGGTCTTCTATGGCCTAATTCCATAGTAGTGCAAATGGACCGTCTGGGCAACAAACCCACATCGGCCCCAGTGTTTTTAACGCAAAGCTCAGGGTTCCGCACAAGCCCCTTATCCAGCCCTACATGCCGTTTGTATAGAAACCGGTGACCCTAAACCCCCAAGCCTTAGCACAGAGCCGCTGTGTTGTTTTAGGGTTGAGATCGTTCTCTGAATTGAATGTGGGGTCTACGTCGTTTCTGGTTGCGGGGTTTCGGCACAGTCTACAGGGCTTAGAAATGTTTTCGTTGTTCGAAGGTTGCGGTTTGGGGTTATGTAAGTTAAGGGTTTGGTTTTTTGCGCCCCTAAGTCAAAGCCTAAGCCAGCTCTACTACGACGACAAGAGCGGCGACAGCGAGCTGAATGGGAAGGTTGCCGGGGTTCCGCAGGGTTCAGAGTCAAAGGTTTAGAGCAGGGCCCCAAAAAACACATAAGCAAAAATAGGGAGAGGGATATCCCATATACACCCCTTTTATGAAGCCCAATAAGGTAGGGACATCCCCAAAAAATGCTTATGCTTATGTGCTTTTTGGGTCCCTAACAGAGGCCCTTATCCCACGTCATCAGGGGCCTTAAGTTATTCTAGCTCTGGCGCATGGCTGGACTCTAGGATTTAGGGCTTTGGGGTTTAGGCTTGAGAAATTGTGGATGCAGAGCTTTGGGATTGGAACTCTTTGTTCTCCGGAGGCTTAAAGCTTCGGGGGTTAGGTTTTGGGTGTTGGTTCTCAAGGCTTTCAGGGTTCAGGTTATATGGTTATTCCCTCTCGAGTGGCTCACGCTTGTGGACTTCACACTTGCGTTTAAGGTTTAGGGTTTAGGGAGCACAGACTCTGCACGCGGCAGAACCTTCTGGTGATACACAGCATGCCCGCGGACACCATCAGCAACAGCATTGAACGGAACACTCAACCAACCCAGAGTTTACTATAGGTGCCAAAGGCCAAATAATTAAGCATACTATTTTGGGGCCTCCTTATTATAGTTATAGTATACTGGGCCCCGAAATCCTATTCTGATTATTAAGTCCCCTATATTAGCCATCTTGGACAGGTGAGTGCTGCGGTCGAGGCTGTTGCAAAAAAGCGACTGGGAAGCAAGACGAAGCAAAGCAGCCGCAAGCCTGCCCACCTCGGTAGCATCACTTCCATAAATTGGTGATCTCTACCAAACCTAAACCGTAAACCTTTAAACCCCCAAACCCCTAACCCCTAAACCCCTAACCCCTAAACCCTAAACCCTAAACCGCTAAAACCCTAAACCCCTAAACCCTAAACCCCACAAAACCCTTAAACCCTAAACCCTAAACTCCTAAAGCCCTAACCCCTAAACCCCTAAACCCTAAAAACCCTTAAACCTTAAACTACCATTTATTGTAAACCCTGCCGTGGAAATTCAGGGGACCCGGGACCCTTCAACAAGAACCCCAAGGGTCCACGTACCTAAGAACTTGGCTTTGGTGTACCATGCTTTAATACTTCTTTCTTAAAGGAACCATTATGAAAAAAAAAAGTTTATACCGTTTTCTCCCTGGTTACTTAAAAGCCCAGATAATCATATACTCTCCAAAATCCTAACCTACATAATTAACTACTGTCGTAGGAGATCAAGTTTTGCCGCCCTTCAGGCCAACTCTCCTACGGCCCGAGGAGTAAAACCGAGTACCTAATTATTGGGTCCTTTGGGCCCTTAGGGGAAGGCCCTAAACCCTAAACCCTAAACCTAAACCCTAAACCCTAAACCCTAAACCCTAACCATAAACCCTAAACCCTAAACCCTAAACCCCTAAAGGTTTCGGGCAGGTTAAGGGCCGAAGCCTGGGTTGGCTAAGGAATATTTAGGCCCAAGGGGTCCAAGTTTAGGGTTTTAGGGTTTAGGGGTTTAGGGTTTAGCAGAGTGTAGGATTTCTTTAAGGGTTCCTGTAGCAGTCCCACTGAGGGTTTAGGTTTAGGGTTGCTTATGTAGGGTATCTATGTTCGGAAATTACTATTCTGATTTGGGGAAGTATCGCCCGTAACAGTACCTAGGACCCTTTGAGAGGGGCTTTGAGTTTCGGGTTGCGCGGATAGGGAATTAAGGGTTTTGGGGTTGAGGGCTTAGGGTTTGGAGTATAGGATTTAGGGTTTTGGGGTATAGGGTCGAAAGTATGGAATATAGGGTGTAGGGTACATGGAGTATAGGGTCTAGAATGTAGGGTTTAGGGTTTAAGGTTTCCCGGAACTCGAGGCCGATTTACACGAAGTTCTGCAATGTGCGTTCTTGGTTTGTTGGTGAACCAGATCTGGATTCCTTCTCGATTCCTCCTTGGCTGCCAACCGACGATAGAATTCCGCTAAGTGCCATCCATCCTAACCTCTACGCCATTTCGTCCTATGGAAATACCTAAAGACCTACCTCCCAATCATACTATGCATAGCCTTGCGGGGCCTCAAGCCAACCTTAGCCTTCAATAAGTAGGGTTTTATCCTAAGCTAAAGGTTTGGCTCTCGACTAGTTAACGGAGGTATTAAGTTTCATTCTGTGGGCTTTTTAAAGAACTATGAGGAACTCTTTAAGCTACTAAGTCCCATGATCACATGAGTTCGGTACCCTGAACCCGAAACCCTACACCCTAAACCCAGTAGGGTGGTTGTCAAAACTATGGTCCCTTTTTGGGTCCCTATTATAATACGGCAACTATTATTTAGGGCACCCAAAAAGGGACCCTAATTTTGACAACTACCCAGTAAGCCAGACCAAGGATGCTCGGCAAGATCGCCTTCGTTCGTCAGAAGAGCTCCACGTGCCCAGTGGGTTTATGTGGGCCCTAGAAACCCTTCCTTTTCAAAGTTCCTTACTATGATTTCCTTGTAAAAGTCTTCAACAAGGTAGGATAGTTGGGGTCCAGGTCGGGCTTAGCGTTTGAGGGTTTAGGCTTTAAGTTGTGGGGCTTGGGGTTTAGCCCCTAAGGGTCTGTTTCGGTCGCAAGAGTTCACGGCTCAGGAACCTAATCCGGAAGCCTGAATGCACAGTAATACTACTTAGAGGATCATGGGGCTTAGTATGTAGGTTGTAATTGGGGATATAAGTCCCCTAAGTGGGGTTATCCTATTTATAGCCTACTTATAACTTATAACCTTACTTACTAAGTACCATGAGCCTGTAAGTATTCACCTAACCCCTCAGGTTTCCTCTTTATGCTCATATCATAGCATGCCTCAAAGCTATATTCTAGATGGTAAGGCCCCCAGGGCTCATGGTCTCGTATTTATGCGTTTCGGGCTTCGTGTTGTTGCGGGCGTCCGGCTTCAGGGTTGAACCCGGACCCTGAACACCGCAGACCAAGATCCTAAATGCTAAATCCTATGTTCTTAATGGCTGTAAACTCAACTCTTGAACTTTTGTGGCTCTTATAAGGTAGTCGATTCTGTTCTGAAAGTTTCAACTTTTATTTCCTTGGATTTTTGGCCAGTGAGTGTTAACCTCCAGCCCTGAACCCTTAACCCTAATCCTACCTTGGCATCCGAAAACCTACCGTTTTAAGGGTTCTACCCTCTAATTAAGAGGTCATAACCTACTATTTTGTAGGGTTTGGGGCTACAGGTAAACCTTATCTATCGCCTAAGTCAACAGAGGTATACAACCCCTAAGGGTCCAAGTACCCAAGTAGAAGGGTTGCACGGTCCAAAAATCATTGAGAGTATGGATTTTGGGAACTAAAACCCGACCATTTGGGTACTTGGACCCTTTGGGCAATACTATAGGGATGGACATAAGTGACAGAAGTAATTAATTAGTGATGTGCCACCCTTATGGTAGTCCCTATACAATGACTGTATAGCCAACCCAAAACATCCCCAAACCCCATTCTAATTCGTCCGGCAACCTATACGACCTCAGCGCAGAAATCCTGATAACCCCAACCCAGACCCCGGGAGGATCCAAAAAGTAGATCCCTTACGGGGGTTCCTTTAAAGTACCCTTTAGTAGCTGGGGTCCCGAATTAGGGGATCTTCTTTATAGATCCTCCCGGGGGTCTGGGAAGCCATAAACCCTAGGCTCTCATCCCGGCACTCAAATCCTGAAGTCTTAGTGCAACCCTTGTAGAGCCCATTGAAAATACCCACGGTTTAGGGTTTAGGGTTTAGGGTTGAGCCCAAAGCTTTAAGCCCGAAGTACTCAAATCCTAAACCCTGCTGATGGTAACCCTGGAAGAGCCCCTTTAACAGGCAGCACCTCAAACCCTAAGCATTCAGCCGCAAGTCAAGAAAGGTACTCCTTCGAGCTGAAAGATTTCGGCCTTGCCGAGGAAACGGAGGGTGGTGGTTTCGGGGTTAAGTGGTTTAGGGGTTTTGTGTTTAGGGCCAGGGGTTTAGGGTTTAGGCTTTTAGAGTTTAGGGGTCAGGGCTTCGAGTTTAGAGTTTAGGGGTTTTATGTGAGGGTCCTTTACGGTTGCTTGGAGGATCATAGGACTTAGCAAGTTAAGCAAGGTTGGAAGTGCACGAATCGGGCTTCTACCTACTTCTGTGTAGAGTTTTCTTGTTTATATCCCCAGCCTAGTAGTAGAGTAGGTAACCTTTAACCTTTTGGGGTAGTCTAATCCCTCTATAATCCTTATCTTATAAAAAAGGTTAACCTTTGGTTCCCCATGATACCCGACAAGTAGGCCAGTTACGATGTCCCATGATCCTGTAAGTAG
Source organism: Symbiodinium sp. clade A Y106 (assembly GCA_003297005.1). NCBI lineage: Eukaryota > Dinophyceae > Suessiales > Symbiodiniaceae > Symbiodinium > Symbiodinium sp. clade A. The sequence goes on along the minus strand of BGNK01000789.1, from coordinate 154,553 downwards.
GGCTTCAGGGTGTTAGTGTGTAAGGTGTTGTCAGGGTTTAGTATAAGATTTGGGGCTTCAGGCTTGTAGATGCTTTGATCTTGGGTTCCTAGGAAGGGCTCAGTAGATTAGATTTAAGACTTTTGTAGAAATATAAAAGGGGTCGGAATGATTTTCCATAGTACTGGCGAAAGGTCGCTGGTGGGAACTGTGGGTGGGATGACCACGTGATCAGTGCCTTTCGCCTCATGTCGCACTACGCAAGGAAGGGCTACGCCAGGCAGCGAGCCATTAAGCATGGTCAGATCGCAGACGACAAAGAGGAACAATGCCGGCTGGTGCCGCGTCCTAAGCGTGACAGGAGCCCGGCCAAGGAGAAGAAGGCAGACACCCCAAAACCTTGTTCTACTTATGAATGCCCCTATAGTAGGCTTCTGGTGCGGCAGCAGTGCAGCCTCCCATTGCAAAAAACCTACAGAAACCCTATCACACCCTACTAAGAAGCCTAGAAAACCCTATTCATCCCCACAAAAACTCTCTAACACCAGATACTATAGGGTCTAAATTATTACCTATACTATTTGAGGGGTTCCTTATTATAAGTAAATATACCCCAAAACCTTATTCTAATTAAGACCCCTAGAGATATAGACTTGCCCGGACTATGAGGCTCTTCTCTGAGAGCTGCTGTGCTCGGATCGTCCCGCTCAGGCTTCATGCAACATCGGAAATCTCCTCGTGTTTGAAGATTGCTGCATGTTCCGTAGGCATGTTCTATCAGAGAACTAAACCCAGAGGGTTATAAACAATAACTAATGTTGTTTTGGGGGTCACTGGGGATCAGAGATATTTGAGGAGTATTCTTAAACGATGCCTGTGGCTCGAATTTCGTAAAGTACTGTCACTGTATTAAGGGTAATATCCTATCAGCCTACAATCATCATTGGCCTGACCGGAATTTGTAGCGCATCGAGATTTTTGGAATGACCCTTGCCCAAAGGCTCAAATCGCTCAAAGGCGGTGTCAGGGTGATTCACCAACCCAGAGCGCCAACTCCGGCGACCATACTGTGGCATGTACTCCCGAAGCCGATGAACATGTTTGGCACAAACGAACTGGGACTCGTTCATGCCTGACGGACACGGAGTCAAATCAAGTTTGAAACCTCCAGCCATAGCCGCGACTGGACAGTCGCAGCGCCTTCACCTTGGGCCCTGTGATGTGGGGGCCTCGTGGCGCCCAAAACCCTATTCTAATTATTAAGGCCCCTATGTCATCGTACCCTTATAGTAGCCCTTATAGAACCCTTTAAAGGAACCCTATTCTAATTGTTAAGGCCCATACGTTAAACCCAAAAGCCGAGGGAGGGGTCCAGGAACTAGATTCGCTGCAGTCGACTTCATCAGTGTCATGGCCTGTGAAGGTCCACCGTTATACCATGACCTACCAAAAAAACCATGGCTTTTTTGTATGCAGTGTCCCGATAGATTCCATACTATGTTTCTGATCAGAACCTACGACTACGAGAAAGTGGAGTTTGTTAGAATCAGGCAATTATAGAGAGGTGTAATCATTTGTATTAACATCCCCCTGTCTTAGATAATGAACGGGGGAACTTTAAACTTTTTGGCCGGTTGTTGAAGAAGAGAGTTGTCCAGTGTATCACCTGCGGCCAGCTTGCAAGTCGTCTTGGAAGCCCACGGGGGCAGTGGACAGGTCTGCGGGAACACAGCCCTTCATAGCCAAAACCCAAGGAAACCCTAGTTAAAGGCTCATGGGACGTCGTAAGTAAGGGTAAAAGTAGGTTATAATTAGGATAACCCCACTTCGGGGACTTATAACCCCAATTATAACCTACTTACTAAGCCCCATGATCCTTGAAGTAGTGAACTGCAAGCTTTGACCTTTGGCCTCAGCCCAACCGAGGCACTCAACTAATCGAGAAAGCTCGAGCCCTAAAAGCCCAACCGCAACTGTTAGACCGAAAGACCCTAGTTCCTGAACCCCAAACCAAACGAAGGGCCCTAACTTAGATAGTGAACGGGGGAACCTTAAACTCTATCTTAGAAGGTTTGAACTTTTGGGGGGCGCGGTTGTTGAAGAAGAGAGTACGCCAAAGCCATGAACAGAAACACTGACTGAAGGAGTACCCGTAAGTAAGGAATATACCTCAAATCATATCAAGGATCCTGCGCGCTATAACTTGAGGTATATTCCTTGATTACGGGATATTGGAAGGTCTGGGAAACCCCGTCCGAAGGAGTACCCCTGCTTCGGGATCGCCGAAAATGCCAGCTATGGCTCCAGAAAGCCCGGCCCCCTGGAAGGTTTACAGGGTTTAGTTTTAGGATTTAGAGTCTAACGGTTTGGGGTTTCAGGGTTCAGGGGTTTTGGGTTTATATCATGAGCCTTTAAGGGTTTAGGGTTTCTACGAGTTTAGTGCTGAATGTTTACTTAGAGTTTTCAGGGCTCCTGGGTTTAGGGTAGGGTTTTAGGTTTGGGGATTTACGGTTTAGGGTTGAGGTTTGGCTCGGTTTAGGTTTGGCTGTTACAGTGTATTTAATGCGGCTACGGAGAGTGAAGCTCCTGGTGCCGGAAATATTCCCACGTTTCAAGCTTTCGAACCAGCAGAAATTCAGTTCGAGCTGTTAAGCCCCCTCCCAATTCACGCAGAAGCCGAACATGAGGGATTCTTAGAGAGCTTCTACTATCTACGCTTCAACGAACCCTGCTTTAGGGAAGCTAATCTGTTTCCTCATATTCTCGATCGTTTATTATTCCCCACCAGAGCCATTCTGGTCATTAGAGCCCCACTACGACACCAAAATCCCCAAATGCTAAACCCCAAACCCACAAACTCTAAGCCCGAAACCCGAAGCCCACAAACTCTAAACCCAAAACTCTAAACCCGAAACCCACAAACCAAAAAAAAACTAAACCCGACACCCGACACCCCTAAAGATCCCTTAAAGGAGCCCTTACAGTACCCTTTAATTTAAAGGAACCCCAGATCCTGAGCTGCGGGCCGGGAGGTTCGGCTTCGAAGTGCCAAGCGTTTCCCAGGACCGCTGGTGCTGTGTTTTTTTTGGGATTGGTCTTAGGATTTCGAGTTTTAGGGTTTTGGGGTTTTTGGGTTTAGGGTTTTGGGGTTCAGGAGTTCGGGTTTAGGTTTTAGGGTTTAGTGTCTTAGGATTTAGGGTTTTAGGGTTTATGGGGTTTAGGATTAATGTTACGGTCTTTTTAATAACCTCCCCCCCTGAGGTTGTTTTGCGCGGGGGTCTCTTAGGGTGGTTATAATACACGTCTGGCCGTGTCCGGGGATTGTAGTACTAGTAGGAATAGTAGTAATAGTAGTAATAATAGTAATAGTAGTAACAGTACGAATTATAAGTAGTAGCAGTAGTAGCAATAATAATAGTAGCAATAAGAGACAAGTCTGAACCTCTGGCATTCGCAGCACTCTGGCTTTTGTCGAACTGCACTCGGCGAACTGGTAGTTCAGTGTCGTGTCTGCCGAACTGCACTCTTCTGGCTGGGTTTAGGGTCCTCTTAGTTTAAGCTTTTGCTAGTTGCTTAGCCTGGATCCTATTTTTTGGGGGGATTTGTGGCCCGGAATATTTTTATTGTCACCCCTTAAATTATTGCGACCCCGGTTCTAACATCAATTGTCTGGGCAAATTGGCTACGCAATTAAAACTCCTCTTCCGCCCGGAAAGTCTGGCCCGGGGAATATTTTTATTGTCACCACGTTTAATACCATTTACCCCGTAGCTGAGATGCCTTACGTGCCCATGCCAGTTTCCCAGGGTCTGATTAGCGGGTTCAGATTTTGCCAGTCTCATTCAGGGGCTTAAGATAGTCGAAGCCGTAGCTTTTAGGCTTGCAGGGTTTGGGTTTCCAATCTTACAACCCTAAACCCTAAGCCCGAAACCCTAAACCCCTAAACCCTAAACCCTGCGTTTAGGGTTTAGGGTTTGGGTTTAGGGTTTAGGGGGCCCAGCGCAGTCTGATTTGTTATGTCATTGTTAAATTTATGTTATTGGTGATATTCTGGCCTACTTTCCTCACAGTAGTAAGTAGTACATGATTCAGAAAGCACGTGATCCAATCCTAGGCTTCAGAAGGTTTCAAACCCCAAGCGCAAATGCAACCCGAAACCTGTAATTATGACCTTAAACTTACTTAGATAGTGAACGGGGGAACTTTAAACTTTTTGGCCTTGGCTCTATCTTAGAAAGTTTGAAGTTTTTGGGGCCCGGTTGTTGAAGAAGAGAGAACTTAAACACTACCCACCTCATAACCCTAAATGGCCGACTTCCTACCTTCTAAGGTGGTCCCAACAAGTTGCATGCTCTCTGGGTTAAGGGCAGGCACAAGGTCAGCAAAGGCGTGTCAAAGTTGCAAACACGAGCCTCCACGGGCTAAGGCCTTTCCGTGAAGTGCCAGTGGTCAATTGTCCGTGAATAGGGTTTAGGGTTTAGGGTTTAGGGGGCTGGTTCCTGAGTTGCAAATGGTCCAAAGTGGCTTTATAGTAGAGTGTAGGGTTTCTATGTTAGCAATAGTATGATTTGGGGAAGTATCCCCCATAGCAGTACCTAGCACCCTTTTTGGGAGTGCTGCGAAGCGTTCAACGCAACAGCTCGGCAAGATCTTCATAGTCAGTAATGTAGGAACCTGATTAAGAAAACCTGGGCCTATATCCCCAAAATAGTAGGATTCATATAAGGAACCCTGATAAGGGCCCAAGGTTTCTTAATCAAGTTCCTACATCAAACCCCTCAAACCGATATAGTACCCTTATAGTACTCTTTAAAGGAAGCATCATAGAACCCTAATAAAGGCCCTTTACCCAGAGGTTGCCTGACATTAACCCCCGAACCGTAAACCCGGAATCCCAAGCCCTGACTGAAGTATATTAGGGACCCAAACAGCACATAAGCATAAGCATCTTATGGGGATATCCCTGCCTTACTGGGCTTCTTTATAGGGGGGGTGTATATGGGATATCCCTATCCTAATTTTTGCTTATGTGCTTTTTTGGGGGCCCTAGTATATCCTGCGGACGTCAACTTACCCAAGTCCCTTGAACCCAGGCTAGTGTTTTGGGATATGATTACCGCACCATCAGTATTTCTGTATATATGTATATATATATATATATATGTAGGTATTGTATGTACAAAGTTGAAAACTATAAAAACCAATAAATAAATATATATATATATATACATATGGGGGCTATGAGTGGGTAGGTACCATTATGAATTATTCAGGACTTCCTTTTTGCAATGTGAAGCCTTATGGATCCCCAGATGCCCCCTTTTGAACCCTTATAAAGCCCTGACGAAGCCCTATGCCTTAGATAGTGAACGGGGGAACCTTAAACTTTTTGGCCGTTTATAAAAGTTCGAACTTTTTGGTGCCCGGTTGTTGAAGAAGAGAGTTATAAAGCCCTGACGAAACCCTATACTGTACAATCCCTATAACCCCTATAAAAACCTCCTAGAACCAGGTAACTACTACCTTAAAGAACACCCCTGGGAAATTCGTGCAGGTCTATACCCAGACTTTCCAGTATCCCAAGCTAAGGAATATACCGTAAGTTCCAATAGGATCCCTGATAAGAGTTTAGGTATATTCATTAATTACGGGATTTCGGCACATCTGGGAAGTTTAGGGCTGACCTGAACCCTAAATAACCTCCCGTTTTAGGGTTCCTCGTTATGATTTCCTGGTATACGTCCTTGCAAGAAGGTAGGTTTCAGCACTACGGCTGATGGACAAAATCCTGCATTACCCATTATAAGGAATATACCATAATTCCCATAGTTTAGGGTCCTTAAGGTAATGCAGGATTTTGTCCATCAGCCGTACTTGGAGGCCCTTTTGACTTAGTAAGTAGGGTTTTTAAGGCGGGTTATGGGGGATTATAATATGGTTTCTAGGGGATACTAAGTAGACTTAGTAAGTCGACTTAGTATCCCCTAGAAACCATATTCTAATCCCCCATAACCCCCCTTCCTAATCCTACTTACTAAGTCAAAAGGGCCTCCAAGTATGGAAACTCAAAAGCGACGGACCGGAGGACTTTTGGTCTGATCCTGCAGCCGTGGAATCGAAACTCCTGGCGTTCTGCGAGGGCGTCGGGATCTAAAAACGGAGTTTTTGAGCTTTCTGAGCTTTCAGAGCTGTTTACGGGGGTTTTGTTGGGTGTTATCGGTGGATCTGAAAGGTTCTGTCGTTGTTTGGGCTGTTTTGCAAGCGTCGAGTTCGAGGTTCGAGAATGGTGGTGATAGCCAGATACGGGTCGAAGGATGTGTGCGTTTAGGTTACAGGTTCAGGGGTGCAGGGCTTGGAAGTTTGGGGGGTTACGGCTTTACAGGTTGGGGAGTTTGGTGTCGCACGATGTGACATGGCTCGATGAACTTGGTGGCCTGTTGCAATACTGCAATACTGGTTAAAACCCTCAACCCTAAACCCTTAACACCTAAACCCTACAGTATGAAGGATTGACAGGGCGTCAAGCAATCCTAGGAGCATTTTGTTAAGCGCCGGTTCAGGATTTAGGGTTTTTTGGCTGCCGGTTCAGGGTTTGGATAAGCTCATCCAAGTGTTTAAGCGCAGAGCAAAGAAAAAAAGAAAGCACAAACAAACTTCTTGCCAACTGCACCGTGATCAGGAACCGCCACGACAACTGAATCGCAAACACGAGCAAAGGCAATTACTCATGAGATGTAAGGTCTTACAGAAAGGCAGCGACATAATGCTGGGCTTCAAAACCCTTAGCCGTCGGCAAGGGCAATAAAACGAGTGCAGGCTCGACCCCGTCACGGATTGGTACACTTTCAGCCTCTTGTGGACTGTTTTGTTGTTTTGCTCTTTGGGGTTATGGCTTCCTTCGTAGGGATCTCCAGCAACTGCTCTTTTGCCCAATTTCAGTAGAGTATAGGTAGAGCCTCTGACAGAAGCACTTGGAGAAGGACATAGTGCCAAAAGATGCATGCTGCAATCTAGGAGCTTGTGAGATATGCGATGCCTAAATTCGAATTCAAGGGTTGCTGCGCCATGCAGTGTGCATGTCTGAGAGCTAGTGCGAGGGAGAGAGAGAGGGAGAGAGAGGGAGAGAGAGAGAGAGAGAGCGAGAGAGAGGGAGCGAGAGAGAGAGAGCGAGAGAGAGAGAGAGGGGGGGAGAGAGGGAAACAAGAATTCGTGCAACTTGGCGAGGTTAACCATAGGCCATGGAGTATTCGCCACAGCATCGAAAGCCCATCAAGATGCGGCAGCGTGTTTTCGCTACTATCACCATCGCAACTCGCCTTGGCTGAGCCTGCCTTGGCTGAGGTTCTTGCAGGAACTGTTGAGGAGGCCGCGGACTTACGGCTGATGGACAAAATACTAAGTCGACTTACTAAGTCTACTTAGTATCCCCTAGAAACCATATTATAATCCCCCATAACCCCCTTTACTAACCCTACTTACTAAGTCAAAAGGGCCTCCAAGTACGGCTGATGGACAAAATCCTGCAGTACCTTAAGGACCCTAAACTATGGGAATTATGGTATATTCCTTATTATGGGTCATGCAGGATTTTGTCCATCGACCGTAGTTCCCTGTTAGGATTCAGAGTTTCAGGCGGGTCGGAACAGCTAGTATTCAACCACAAACCCTATTCTAACCATCAAGGCCCCCCCCCCATACCAGGTGTACTTTTTAGGCTTGTGCGAGCAGAGCTTAGAGTTTAGTTACCCAAGCTCCAATGAAAATCCTACGAAGTCCAACAGATCCACACTTAGGAGACTTACACCAGCAGTGTGGCTTCCAGACCAGGCTCCCCAGCAATGCCCGTATTCCGTTTCTGGTAGTTTTGAGCAAAGCTCTCGCAAATGGTTACCGGGTAGTTACAAGGATGTCCTTTGCTGGTGGTGTTTTGGGGGGGCATCGCTGTCAAACCGTCCCCTGGTTTTCAGAGTACTTGTTTTCTCGTTTGCACAAGCGTGGATATGATTTCCATATCTGGAATGCCAATAAGTTTGGACTTTTTCTTTTTTTCGCTACCTCACACTCCAGATTTAGCAGAAATGCCCTAATGAAACCCACCTAGCCAAGAATCTTGATAAAACTCGATACAAACCCTGCGACACGGAGCCGGCAAAAGCGTCTGGCAGAAGCCCCAAGCCGTGCCTAAACCTCATACTAAGCAATTGCGTTAAGTCAACCAGTTTGGAACCGTTCAGTCGAAAACAGTCCACAACGGCCTTGTCAAGCACAGAAGCGATGTAGGGTTTTGAGATTTTAAGTCTTTAAGGGACCTTGGAAGTAGGTCAAACCTACGGTGGTAAGTACCCTCATTGGGGACCCAAGCTATCGCCCCCATTAAAAAATGACTGCCCTTTAACCCTATTTTAAACCCCTATAAACCAGCCACCAGCCCAATACCCGAACCCGAAACCTTGACAACCCTGAAGCCCCTTTCAGAATCTCTGCCCAGTCACACGAGTCCGGTCCAATTCATGCGAACTGGACGAAGGGCGAGGTCAAGCGTGTCGCCACTGGCATGCAAGTGCAGCTTGCCTGTGGGGTTTCTAGGATTTCGGAGTGAGACTTAAAACGAGTGGCTTAAGACGTTTGCAGGCTTAGGCTTTAGTGCTTGGGGCACATTGGCTTGCATGTGCTTGTGGGGTTTTTGTGAATTCAGTACATCGGAGTGAGGTAGATACACTGAGTGGTTTCAGAAACCCTAAACCCTCAACCGTTGAACCGTTAAACCCTAAACCCTAAAGTTTACGGTCTGGCCGCGTAGAGCTCGTGTTTTTTGGCAATTTAGAGGTTTCGATCAGGTCACATCTAGTCTTGCTGGCCCACCCAATTTAGGTATAAAGGCTTCTTGTGTGTTTAGAATGTTTAGGGCTGAGGGTAAGGATTGGGGTGTATGGGCCGGCGACATGAAACAACCGACATGCAGAGAAATGCATACTTCGGGGTTCCGACATTGGATTCTTTTGCAAAGTGGATGTTTTCATAGTCGTTTAAGACAGAAGACCAAAAAGACACCACGGGTGCTGGCGTGACCTGCAATACCCCAGTTACTAAGTCCCAAGATCCTTGAAGTATCGTGCCTAAACCCAGAACACCTAAACCCTAAGCCTAAACCCATAAACCCCTAAAAACCCCCAACCCCTAAACCCTAAACCTCTAAACACTAAAGCCCTAAACTAAGCCCTCAACCCAGCCGTAAACCCCGCTTTGGTACCATACCCAGGTCTGAAGCCAAACTTAACTCCCGGATTCGTCAGCCAACACGAGAAAAGTTGCAAGTAACGTACCCAGATTTTTTTGGGAGGATCTAGAAAGCAGAGCCCCTAATTTGGGACCATTGGAATTCTTCTACCATATCCGTAAGTGACTTAGATAGTGAACGGGGGAACTTTAAACTTTGTGGCCTTATATATTAGCTCTATCTTAGAAAGTTTGAACTTTTTGGGGCCCGGTTGTGGAAGAAGAGAGTCAAAAGCCAAAACCGCAAACCCCACAATGCCTACAAACGCCAACAGCCCTAAACCCCATGAATATGAGGTAAGGTACCTTCCTGAAATTAAGGGATCTTGGAAGGTCTGGTTTGATGTAGGGGCCGTAGAAACCCTAAACGGGTCCAAAGAGCCAAAAATCAGGTACTTGGGTTCAGGATAGCAGTTAACTACGGTTGACGATATAAATCTTGCATTGCCCATAATAAGGAATATACCATAGTTACCATAGTCTAGGGTCATTAAGGTAATGCAGGATTTATATCATCAACCGTAGGTTATTATTTTGGGAGAGTATATGACTATTAGGTACTTGGACCGCTCCGGAAAGCTGGAACCCTAAACCCAAACCCCTAAACCCCTAAACCCTAAACTCCTAAACCCCTAAGCCCTAAACCCCTAAACCCTAAGCCCTAAACCCTAAACCCCTACACCCTAAACCTTAAACCCCTAAACTCCTAAACCCCTAAACCCTAAACCCCTAAACCCTAAACCCAGGGAGGGGGATATTCCACGATACCTAGAAACGGGCAGCCCTGAAGGATTCAATATGTGTAATATTGAGTCCCTTACCCTAAGCCTACTGGGCGATGGCTTAAGGGCTTAGGGCTTTAGGGTTTGGTTAGAGTTTATGGGTCGAGGGTTTTAGGGTTTATGGGTGTAGGGGCTTAGGGTTGATTTGTTTTTATAGACTTAATAGTCTACTTGTCGGGTATCATGGGNGGCTTTAGGGTTTGGTTAGAGTTTATGGGTCGAGGGTTTTAGGGTTTATGGGTGTAGGGGCTTAGGGTTGATTTGTTTTTATAGACTTAATAGTCTACTTGTCGGGTATCATGGGGAACCAAAGCTTAACCTTTTTCATAATAATAAGGATTGTACAGGGATTATACTACCCCAAAAGGTTAAAGGTTACCTACTCTACTACTAGGCTAAGGGTATCAGGCAATTTGGAAGGTCGGGGAACCCCTTTGGCAATCCGTTAAAGGAACACTACTACACTTTAAACGGCACCCTAATACCCTAAGGCCCTAAGGCTCAAAATGGCCCCAAAGCCTTACATAGTATGGTCTTTAAGCCCCAAAGCCTCAAAATATGAGTCCTCAGAGCCTTAGGGTAAGGGTCCAAGTACCTAATTATCATATACTGTATTCTCCAAAATAGTAACCTACATAACTACTATCCGAAACCTAAGTACCTAGTTATTGGGTCCTTTTGACCCTTAGGGCTATATCATACTTACACAAGCGCGAAAACGCACCCCGAGAAGAAAAACAGACATACTCTAGTCGAACAACGAAGTCCTGCAGCCAAATAGGCGGTTTCCGAAATTAGGGGTACCTTGCTTTGGGGTCCTTATAATAAGGGTCCTACTATTTAGGGAACTATATTAGGGTACCCTATTTTCGGAAAACTTCCAAATCGAAGTTTCAAATTGCTGCCCACCATTCCAGACGGCCTTGAAACCCTGAGCCATCAAAGCATTGCATCGTTTTAGGGTTGAGGGTCTAGGGTTTAGGGTTTTAGGGTTTAGGGTCTAGGGCCAGCACACCGACGCCGAGGTTTGGAAGTCATTCCAAGAAGATCTCAAACGTCCCGAGACGTGCCACCCGCCACCCCTCGCAGGGTTTCTTCACATGTAAGCCTAACGTTGAACCCGATCTGAGATACGGTTGATGGACAAAATCCAGCATTACCTTAAGGACCCTAAATTGTGGGAATTATGGTATATTCCTTATTATGGGTCATGCAGGATTTGTTTCGATGGGCTGCTTGCTTGCCCAGAGGGCCCCGGTCCATATGGGCGGTTGTCAAAATTAGGATCCCTTTTTGGGTCCCTATTAAACATACGGCACCTAATATTTAGGGTACCCAAAAAGGTGCCATAATATTGATAACCACCCATATATACCACCATTATGGATTTGGGTCCCAAAATACCATCTTTATCATGGTTGTGGGGACCTAATGCAAAAATAGGAGTACATGGACCCTCTAGGTTGCAGAACTTCCTTAGATAGCCCATGGGTATCTATTTGTCTAGATTTGAAAGTTTGCACTCTTTGGACCCGGCAAATGAAGAGAAAACACTTAGTAGTAGACGTGGTAACCTTTAACCTTTTTTTGCGTACTATGGTCCCCATACAAGGTTAGCTGTTAACCATGAAACACCTTCGGATACTGAACTAAGTAAGGCACGAATAACAAAGAATCCTGAGTCATATCTTATTCCGCAGGGTTCCAGATTGTACTGACTATGCTGGTTTAGGGTTTAGGGTTTAGGGTTTCGGTTTAGGGTTTAGGGTTTAGTTATACTGCTATATCTCACACCCCCTCTCGCAAGTCGTGCCCACTGTAACAGACTGCTCCAGCTCCACCCTCACCCCTGTTCCAAATCCCCAAGGGTCCAAAGGACCCAATAATCCTAATAATTAGGTACTCGGTTTTAGGATAGTACTTATGCAGGTTAGGACTTTGGAGAGTATATGATGATTAGGTACTTGGACCCTTGGGGAATTATTAAGACGCCCCTCCATACATTTACAGCTGCCAAAGGGTTCTTGAGCAGACTAATACTTGTCGATTCAATCGAGCGTGCTTCCGCTCAGGAATCTTAGGCCGCAAATCGAAGCGGAAGAGTACCATAGGAGCCTGAATAAATGTCAATACCATTTTAGGGTTAAACCTTATTGTAAATATTGCGGCTCATATTTTATATTGCATTTTTTCCTCATGTACATGAGAACACAGCTTTAAGGCTCTTGGGCGTTTATCGGTGTGACGCTTTTTTGGGTCTGGGGACTTCTCTTGTTTCTGTTGCATGTTTTGGGGATTATGAATTTTTTGCTCATAGGGATCTCCAACAAGTACATCTTTTGCTTACATTCCAGTGGGGAGTAGACTTTCGCCCGCCCCTCTCAGTCCTATTCAGGGCGTGGTGGCTTCCGGATGTTAGCAAGCAAGCCAAACCCTAAATGGTTTAGGGTTTGGGAAACCTAGTAGTAGTGTAGGTAACCTTTAACCTTTTGGGGTAGTATAATCCCTATATAATCCTTATTTTACCAAAAAGGTTAACCTTTGGTTCCCCACCGGAGTTTTTGTTATGCAACCGGATGGGAAGGTCATGGGTTTGAATTCAGACTTATATAGTAGCTGAGTGGATACACTTTACACTTTTTGGGATAATAGTACTCACTATAAGACTGAAAGTGTAAACTTTTTGGGGCTTATGAACTCAACAACTAAGTATACAGTCAAGAGCTTAGGCTTGAATATGAGGCACTTCGTGAAGATAAAGCCAAGCCTTCTGCACGAGAAATACACGGAAGTAGAGATGTGATCGAGGTTAACCGCCCGTACGGTTTAGAACATGTCTTCTGTAACTGTCCTGAAACTTCAAGGCCCATCGCGCAAACCTGAATCCGTAAACTCTAACTGTAATATAGCCATACCTTACAGCCCTGAGCCCTAATTCAGGAGCCTGGATACTTGGTAGTAGCACTGTTTTCAACTCCTTATAACTGTGCTTACACTATACTACTATACCATACCCCAAAGGCCTCTATATTAAACCCTCTGAGAAGCGCCCATGTCGGTGACGAAGAGGTTTTGGCTCGAACCCATATCGACCCAGCTTAGATCTGGCGTGCAAAAAATGCCACTGCGTTGCAAGAAGCCTCAAGCTCCGAGAACTATAGTGACAGCGTCATGGGGCTGTTAAGGCAGCAGTACTTATAACTCCGATTTTTCGTTAAGTTATGTAAATGTTCGATTCTATAAGGGTTCGACACTATATGATATGGTTGTCTTTCCGCTCCGTTTGGTTCTGTAAGGGTTCTAGGTCATCCTGCCAAGCCCGTATCGAAACCTTGAAGACCCTGCAGGAAACTGTTCTGGTTCGTTGAAGCTCAGGGCCTGCGGGTCCATGTGGGTAGTTGTCAAAATTAAGGGGTCCCTTTTTGGGTACCCTAAATAGTAGGTGCCATAATATATTAAGGACCAGAAAAGGGACCCGAATTGACCACCCATGTTATCGCCAGTATATCCTCAGGCAGGCACAGGTGAGTATATACCCAGACCCCCGGAAGGATCTAGAAAGTAGATCCCCTAATTTGGGGCCCTATACAACTAAGGGTACTTTATAGGAACCCCCATTAAGGGATCTACTTTTTGGATCCTCCCGAAATTCTGGGTAGTGATTTTGGGAGGTAGATCGGCCCTCGACCTATGCAGCCCAGAAGGGCCGAAAGTGGGAAAAAGGGTACCTTTATCTAGGTTCCCCAGTAGTACCCTTTTACCCTTTTTTTCGGGGGTTCCCTTATTAAAACCGAATAGTAGGAAAAAGGGTACCCTTATTATTAAGGGGCTACTGGGGAACCTAGTTATTGTACCTTAGATAGTGAACGGGGGAACGTTAAACTATTTGGCCTTATATATTAGCTCTATCTTTGAAAGTTTGAACTTTTTGGGGCCCGGTTGTTGAAGAAGAGAGGTACAGGGGCTACTCAGGAACCTTGTTTAGAACCCCATTAAACATTCATAAGGACCATGCAAAGGCCCAAAAAATCCAAGTTCAAGCCCTATAGAGACCATGCAAAAGCCTTGCACAAGCGTTGTAACACCCCAAAAAACCTTACAAAAGCCATAAGCCCTGAACCCCTAAACCCTTATAGCCCAAAAGGTCGGCAGATCTCGGCTTCGCGGTGGCCACGCTCCCACGCTTGGCCGCTGATGTGGCTTCCTCAGTGATGCTGTACGGTCGAACTTCATGTTTAGAAAACTACATTTCTTCACCAGAGTCTCGCACATTTCTTAATCGGGGTAGCCCTAAACCCCTAAACCCTAAACCCTAGCTTGTAAGAGATTTCCGGAGAGCAACCAGACTCTCAGCATCTTTCTTATTCAGAACTCAGGCTTGAGCTGAAGGCCTGGTGTCTTGCGACCCGCCCGAGTTAAAAATCGCAAGATTTGAAGCTTTCAGGCCACGAACTCTCCAAATCCTGCGTTTTTCAACTCGTGCGGGTGCCCTGGCCCCCTGGGCTGTCTGCTTCATACAAATTCTTGAACCCTCCACTATTTGCCTTCGGGCGAATTCCGAAATTCTCGCCGATTTGCTGAATTCGAAGGAATCCTAAACACTCCGCAGACAGCAGATACCAGTTCTTCAACTCTCAGGTATTTTGCCTTCGGGCGAATTCCGAACACTAATCCCTGATCCGATGCCGGGCGAAACTCTCAAACAGTTTTCTTCGAATCTAATCTCGTGCCCGGTAACATTTCTTAATTAACATACAGGTTCACCGTATCTTGTGGAGAGGGTTTAGGGCCTTAGGGTTTGGGGGCTTAGGGCTTAGGAAATTGTGATAATTTGTGGAAGGGGTTTAGGGATTAGGGTTCGAGGTCTTATCATAGAAAAAACCAACGGACTGTAATCCCTCATACAGGGTTGTCCTTTTCGGAGGTCCCCTAGCAAAGAACAGATAGATCGGTTAAAGTACTATTAAGGGATGCCTATGTGTATGGATTGGGGTATAAGGCTCAATTTGACGTTTCACAGCGCGGCACCGCTGACTTAATCTACGGCGCGGGTATATAGATTTCAGGGGTTTTTGGTCCTTAGAGGGACAACACTGCATTCATATCCCCATGAAACGGTGCAGACGCAGGTGGCTTCCGCGTCTCGGGTCGGATCCCCGGTACCGGCTGCAGGGGCTGAGTGCGGAATTGTCTAGTAGACGGCTTCAGAACATACTGCTACATGTTGATGTCTATGGGTTTTGCCATGACTTTCAGAGTTTCGACGGTGTTGTGATACTGTACGGAGGGGGACTCTCTGTTGGCATAAGCCAGTTATTACGGTTTAGGGTGTAGGGCTTAGGGCTTGGATGGTTTAAGGCTTCTAGCGCAACGAAAGTACGATCCAGTGCCTGTAGATGCAGACAGATACGTCATGATGGTGGTGACGATGACGATGTAGGGTGGCATCAGCGCCCAAACAAGTATATATAGAACAAGTCCATGACGCTGGACAGACCCAGATAAGCAGACAGGCAACAGACAAACAGATCGGCAGGCAAAGCGAGAGAGAGAGGGAGAGAGAGAGAGAGAGCGCGAGAGAGTACGGAGAGAAAGGAGCAAGAACGACTTGCTTTCTCTCCGACTGCCTTGCAAATACAGATAGTGGAAGCCAAAAGTTTATGGATAAACTAGTAACTAGAACACTAGACTCACTAGACACGGATATACTGTGTTCCTTTTCCTTCTATGCTTGGCTTGCATTGGACTCTTCAGAAAGGCAGCAAGCTTTGTAGTTCGACCCGTCTAAAGCTTCACACAACCCCAAAGCGTCCAAACGACGTTATCAGGCCTTGTCATTATCAGAGCCTCCCCGTCACCCCAGAGGCTGTCACAGCTTGTGACTTATAAGCTTGAACCTCAAACCGGTCCCTCCAAAGCTACGTAGGGTATCGATGTCACTGCGGCTGCTCAGGGCATGCCACAACAGGCCCTGCTTCCGCGGCTGGCCGCTGAGGGGTCCGATGAGGGCAGCAGCCTTCTCAGCAACTCGGACGTGGGTTTTGGGTTTAGAGTTTGGGGGCTTACTTGAAGGGGCAGGGGACTTAGTAAGTAGGTTATAAGTACAGTTACAAGTGCCCTAAATGGAGTTACCCTAATTATAACCCTACTTGTAAGCAACTTACTAAGTCCCCTGCCCCTTCAAGTAGGGTTTAGGGTTTGGGGTTGGGCAGGTTCGGGGTCTAGAGTTTGGGGGGTTTAGGGTTTGGGGTACAGGGTTTCAGGGTTTGGGGCAGTGGTCGAGGGTGTAAGTTTTTAGGGTTTCTGTGTGTGGTGTGTGTGTGTTTAAGACAGGGACGGGGGCTCTAGTAGAATAAGATCCTACTTAGAACCCTAAACCCTAAACCCCTAAACCCTAAACCCTAATTGTCTAGTGCAGATTAGACTGCGAGCATCCTCGGTAGGGACAGGTAGGATCTAGAACTGCGATCTTCGGGATCTTCTAAACGTATGTTACCATAATAAAGAACCCATATTCAACAGAAATCCTTAACAAGAGCCCGCAGAACCACAATGGTTAACAGCAGATTTGTTCTTCAGGAAGTTTGGATTTCGGAGTGTTTAGGAGCTTGGGCTTTAACGAGTAGTTCATGCTTTCCAGTTTTCGGGTTTGGCGCTTCAACGTTCATTTGTAAGGGATTTCCTGTAGATCCTCTATGTGTACTATAGGGGCCTGAATAATTACCAACACCTTTCTGGGGGGGGGGGGTTCCTTATTATTGTAGTTATAGTATAATATACCCCAAGGCCCCTATATTAGGGCTTTCGGGGTTTGCAACAGCCAGAAGAGTAAGAGGAGTCCACCCCTGAAGCTCGGACCGATCAAAGGGTCCCCAATTCTGTCTGGTTCTTCTGGTTGGCTCTTAGGCTTTTACCTTTTTGGGCTTCTATATGAACGATAACAAGGGGGCTTAAAGTTTAACTGTTAGGAGGGGTTACTACGGTTGATGGACAAAATCCTGCATGACCCTAAGGGCCCTAAACTATGGGAATTATGGTATATTCCTTATAATGGGTCATGCAGGTTTTTGTCCATCAACCGTAGGTTTAGGGTTTAGGGTTCTTTCTGAGATGTGGGTTTAGGGTTCAGGGTTTAGGGTTTAGCCGTATAACTGTCTGGTTCTTCGTAGGGAATGGGGGAAGGGATTATTGGGGACTATTCTTGGGGATTAAAAAAGGGACTCCAGGGGGAAGGGTCCCCAACTAGTTAGGGTTTAGGGTTTAGGGTTTAGGGTTCAGGGTTTAGGGTTTAGGGTTTAGGGTTCAGGGTTCAGGGTTTAGGGTTGATACACTTGCTCTTGAGATCGTGGCAGCCCCCAACAACATCGAGCCCTAAACGCAGCAAGCAAAGAATCTACAGCCAACAGCAAAGCTCCCTAATCCCGAAACCCCAACCCTGAACCTTAAACCTCTCAAGCCCTAGCCCCGAAACCAAAAACCGCGGCGTCTCAGTTAGTCTTGCTCTGCCCCCCTCATACAGTCTCTATTTAGTGAACATGTATGTATAGTCTGAAGTTTAGTATGCTCCAAGAGCCTATTTTAAATGATGCAGGCCCCTGATCTAATCCTTCAAGATCATGGGACTTAGTAAGTAGGTTATAATTGGGGTTATAAGCCCCCTAAGTGGGGTTATCCTGATTATAACCTACTTATGAGCTTACTTACTAAGTCCCATGAGCCTTGAAGTAGACCCTAAACCCTTAAATGGAACCCTATTATCTAGCCCTATAGTACTCTTAAAAGGAACCCTCAACCCTTACTTCTAAGTCCCATGAGCCTTTAAGTATGATCCTTCAAGTCAAGTACAGCTCATCTCCTCCCCAGCCCAGGTTCGTTTAGCTTTTTCGCGGCCGCTCTTGGTCGGGGCCTGGACTGGGTTTTGGGGTTCCTTTAAAAGCTAGCTGTAGGAAATCTAGGGTTTCCTTCAAGGGCTCTTCAAGGGTTGTGTATAGGTGAGTTTTAGGTTTCCGAAGGGATCAACCTTAGGGAGTCAGGCTTGAGGACTTGGGTCTCAGGGCCAGTGGATGAAGGCTGTTTACCCCCTGGTGCTTGGTCGGGAATGGGGGAATGGATCCCTATAGTAGTCCCTATATAATCCCCAATAATAGTCCCCATAACCCATTCCCCCATTCCCTACTAAGAACCAGACAGTTTAGATTAGATATTAGACGTATGCGAAAACACCCCAATAGAACCAAAGAGCCATGTGTTTTTGTTGTTGAGAGGGGAGGCTCTGGTAAGGCATCGTTCCAGCTTCATGGTTTTTGGTTAGAGTGAGACTTTAGATCGTGGGAGCAGGGAGCGTCTTCTGAAGCAGCGCCCCCCCTTGTTCTTACTTTGGGTGTTGGCTTTACAGCGCTGACGATAACGGTTAATAGTTTAGGATTCAGATATTTTAAATTTAGGTTATTGGATTTGCGACTAAACCCTAAACCCTAAACCAGGACTTACTTGAGGATTGGGGTGAGCGCGGGCTTTAGGTAGGGGTGCGGGTGGTGGGGTCGTCTGCACGCAATGCAGGTTTCTGGAAATTGGCCCCGAAGTGCAGCCCCTTGATACCCTGCTCCTTTCATAAACTTATAGTGAACCCCAGAGAGTTGGAACATGGCTGTAGGAGGATTAGTGCTAGGATCCCTTATACTTTACCATAAGGGCATGAGGATAATGATGTTCCAACTTTCTGGCTTCTACTGTAAAGTTTGGAATTCGTATCCGGTCCGATCAGAACCTTAGGAAAGGAGGGTGCCCGTAAACCCGGGTCTACAGCAATGTACAACTCAGAAGGGGATGGCACGCTCCACAAAACCCCATGGCTGCCCGATTTAAAGCAACGCAGAAAGCCCCGTAGACGAATTTATTTCCAGGTTATCAGCTATCGACCGAGGTTCGTAAACCCTAATGTGGGAACCTGATTAAGAAACCCTGGGCCTATAACCCCCAAATAGTAGGATTCATATAAGGAACCCTAATAGAGGCCCAAGGTTTCTTAATCAGGTTCCTACATGAAGTTCGAAGATGTAAACCCCAACTCCCCCAACCCAAACTCCAAACCTTAAACCCCTGCACCCAGTTCCGAGAATTTGTTCCATAACGGATCGCCGCAGCTGCTGTCCTCTCCTGCGACACCTGGTGAGCCCCAGTGGTGTGATTCCGGACTGGATGGTTAAGGGTTTAGGGTTCAGGGTTTGGGTGTAGGGTTTAGGGTTTAGGGTTTGGGTTTAGGGTTTAGGGTTTTGCAAACACCTGGGCTTCGACCAAACAAAGGCTTGCAGGTGCAGTTTTGTGGGTTCTCTGCTGGAGGATCCTTCCTGGCGGAATAGAGCAAAACCTGGAGGATGTAGTGCTGCAGATGAAGGCTGGAACGTGCACCAGGAAGCCCTACACACCCAGCTGAGTCAATTTCATTCAGAGCAGAAACAGGTCTAAACCCTAGCTCAACAGATTAAGTTCCCTAGTTGGGGTAGTCGGAAGTACTTAAAAGCTCATGGGACTTAGTAAGTAAGCTTACAAGTAGGCTATCCTTGGGATAACGGCACTTAGGGGACTTATCACCCCAATTATAACCTACTTACGAAGTCCCATGATCCTTTAAGTGTGTGATTGTTCATCAGCCACGAGCCGCGCCTCAGGCGCTGGGGCTCTAGGTCTTTCAGCTCGGAGAAGGCTCGCCCGGAGGACTTCCTGGGAGGGACTTCGAATCCCAACTACAGGGCTCGTGATAGCTATCTATAGACTTTGCGTTCTTCTGCTTGGCTCTTAGGACTTTAACTTTTGGGTTTATAATTGTATATGAAATAGAAAAAGGAGGCTAAAAGTTTAACTGTTAGGAGAGGTTCAGAATTCAGCCAAGTATAATTACCGCAGGGGCCTCAATAATCAGAACAGGGTTTGGGGTAGATTATACTGTAATTATAGTAGTTTAAGAAGCCCCCAAAACCCTATTCTAATTTGTAAGGCCCCTACATTGCTTAGAACACGGTTTGGAGGATGTTATGTACTTAAAGCACCAAGGTATCAGGGAATTTGAAGGTTAGACATAATCCAGGTCGTTGCCTCGTGGCTGAACTCAATAACTTGAAATTTAGGGTGTCGGGTTTAGAGTTTAGGGTTTAGGGTGTAGAGTTTAGGGTTTAGGGTTTAAGGGTTCAGGGTGGTTCACAGAACTCTCTTCAACACGAATTGTTTACACCTTTTTTATGGCATTGAATTGGGCACCTGAGCTACCGGAGGGCTCTTACGTGGTTCAGGGCATGCGCGAGTTCTCTTGGGGTGTTGTGCTTGCTGCGTTTATGGTGAATTTTGAAAGGAATGTCCTCATTCTTACTGCTGATCTTCTATATAACGGGGTAGAATTAGAACTAGCTTAAGCCGAGAACTTAAAGGAGCATATCGGTAAGTGTAGCGGATGGCATAGCCTCAGGTACATAAGTGCAGTTCATATCTCCGGTCCTGGTTTGTGCAGAAAGTCTTGTCCCTCGCAAGGTCACAGGGCACCTTTCAATTAGCTCGTATCCATTCCGTCTGCAGTCTTGCACACATATGCCATAAACTACCCCAGAACCCTGTTTTACCTTTGATGGCGCCTTCATATTATGTCTTCCTGTGTTTGACGAGGTTCAGCCAAGACCAAAAGGATATCTCCAATATGACGCCAAGCATACTACTTGAAGGCTCATGGGACTTAGTAAGTAAGGTTATAAGTAGAATATAATTAGGATAACCCCACTCAGGGGACTTATAACCCCAATTGTAGCCTACTTACTAAGTCCCATGATCCTTTAAGTATCGAAAGGCCTAGACCCAGGACCCCTGAAGCTTAAACACGAAACCCCAATTAGCCTAAACCTGAAGCTGCAACCCCATTAAACCCAGAGGGTCCATATACACTACTATTATGGAATTAGGTCCCCAAAACCATAGTGGGCATGGTCTTTTAGGGCTTAATTCCATAATAGTAGTGTATATGGAAGCCATTGGGTGGATATGATAGCGCAAGGAAGCTCCCTGCCTAAGGTGGCAAAACCGCCACAAAGCCAGAACTTGTAAAATGCAAATCCCAGAATTTAATTGCGGTTTGGGAGTTAGAGGTCTTCCGGGGGGCTAGGCTTCAGATGGTTTCAGTATCTTGTGTGGAGGTGTTTTCTTAGATGTTCGGCCCCTGTTGTCACTGCAGGACGCCAACTGCGCGGGCAGTTCGGCGGCACACACAGCAGGCACAACACAAAATAGACTTTTCGCAGGATCCTCAACTCTAAGAAAGGGTCGTTAGATGGTTTGCCGTGGGGTGATATTTGGGTCCCATGTGGGTTTACAGGTTCGGAGGGCCTTTTTGGAGGGTGTGTAGGAGCCAGTAGGAGCCCTTTGTCCCCGTATGCCCTTTTGTTAAATATAGGTGCCTTAATTAATAATACCAATACTATTCTGGGGGTTCCTAATTATAGTATAATGGGCCCCAAAGCCCTATTGAAATTCATTATTAAGGCACCGATATTATTCACGTTGCACCGGCTGTCCTTTCGAAGGAGTTCTAGGGCGTTCCGCGCCAGGGATTCAGGAACGCTCGTGGTGAGATTCTGTTGAGATTTGGGCTTTCATTAACCCAAAATCCTAAACTCTAAACCCCCTTATCCCTGATACTTAACTCCTCAGCCCCTGGAGCACTATCCTTTGTAGTTTACCTATAGGCTTATACCCTACCGTGTTTTAGGATACACAGCTTAATGGTTAGGATCTGTTGTACAGAAAAGTAGATACCTTAAAAGGGGTGCTGTATGAGCCTACAGGTAGGGTTTTGGGTCTGGAGATGTGAACATCTCGGACTTTACTTGCTGTTTTCTACATCCGAGCGTAGCATGAGAAGAAGGTGCCACCGTACATAGCAGTAGTGCGATGATTCTGTTGCGAGGTACATCCGTGTCGTGTTGTTGTTGTTGTTGTCCTCGCTCTCTCTCTCTATCATTTGTCATTCTCTACAGTCGAAGTGCATAGGCTTGCCTGTTGCTCGCTGAAGCTGGCGGTTGCAACCCGCAGTACTCAGCTGGGGTTGCACGAAAACACTAAACCCTTCCCTTAAACCCCCAACTACCCTCTAATGACTCTAATATACCCTAAATACCCACCATTAAGGACCATAAGAGCTTCAATAATTACCAATACTATTTTGGGGGTTCCTTATACCAATACTATTTTGGGGGTTCCTTATACCCGTATAGTATGAAACCCGACACTTTTCAATCACTTAACACCTCAACACAAACCCTACACCCCCTCAACCCCAAATCCACTACATCCCAAGCATGCACTACACACCTAAGCCCTAAAGCACTAAATCCCGACATCCTTTAAATTGCTAAACTCCAAAACTTGACTCGACTTCGAGCTAATTTATTCTTACAGTAGCCTGTTACTAAGCATTCTCAGTATCCTGGTCATAGTAAGCCACCCTAAACTCTAGACCCTAATCCTTATAGTGACCCTATATCATTCTGCCCTGATACATATACATTAACGTCTTCTTATACCAGCCTTTAATAATTTTACCCTTATACGAATATCCTACCCTAAACCCCAAAACCCTAAACCCCTAAACCCCCAAGCCAGATCCTCAGAGTGCTCCAACGTCACTCACAGGTTGTTGCGCAGAAGTCGGAGCCGGTCGTGCTGACTCAGGCGTCCTGTTACATCCTAAACCCTAAGCCATAAACCCTAAACGCCCTAAGCCCTAAACCCACAGCTGATTACAGTGTAATCGCAAGGGGAATTCCGAAAATTGGGGGGTACCTTATTTTGGGGGTCCTTAGAATGAGGATCCTACTATTTAGGGTACTAGATTAGGGTCCCTTATTTTCGGAAACTCAAAAAGAAGGGCGCCATGAATAAGACCTGGGGTATAGGGTTTCGGGTTTTGGGTTCAGGGAAACCCGAAAAAGGGGGTCGTGTTGAATTGGACCTGAATGTTGACATGTTTGATGGAGCTTTTGTTACGGCTGTACACGCTTTACGGTGCCCAAAAGAAGGCGTCATACGGATTAGACCTGGGGTTTTGACGTGTTGTTTTCGAGTTGTTGATGGCTGCGCAGGGTTGGAGAGCCACAACCCAGTCAAGGCTACAGAAGTACTGCAGGGGACCATACAAAAAAGCGGTTTTGGTAGTTCTGCATAGGTCGAGGCTTTACTTCGCAGCTTTAGCCAACCGTTAGGGGTTTCAGGTTTCGGACAGAGCTTAAGGGTTCAGGGCAATTTGGGTTTCAAGAAACTTGTGCTTCCTAACAACGTGCCACTGCTCACCAAAAACGAGCCAATGAAGTTTCCGAGGTTGAAAGCCTAGTAGTAGAGTAGGTAACCTTTAACCTTTTGGGGTAGTATAATCCCTATATAATCCTTATAGTATCAAAAAGGTTAACCTTTGGTTCCCCATGATACCCGACAAGTAGGAAAGAAACAGGCTTGAATATGTTTGAGCTTGTTTGGGAACCTGTTGGTTCGCAGCAGGAGACCCAGAGACTCCAATACCCCTTATAATTCAGGAATATGCCTTAAATCATCTTCGGGATTCCTACTATAGTTTTAAGGTATATTCCTTAATTAAGGGATATTGGAGTCCCCTAAACCCTGAACCCTATAGATCCCTTATGGATCCCTTAAAGAAGCCCTAGGCCCTAGGTATGTCTCTGGGGACTGTGTAGGGCTTCACAAAGTTTCATGGAGGTTGAGAGAGTTCTTGCGATTTCAAGTCCGGGTCCGAGCCTATAAAGGCACCCTAATCTATGCAGTTAGGCTTAGTAGCTGAGTGGATACACTTTACACTTTTTGGGATAATATTAACCACTATAAAACTAAAAGTGTACACTTTTGGGGGCTTATGAACTACCCCGAACCTCACAGTCAGGCCGTTATATTACTTAAAGTTGCAGAGGAATCCTAGTTATATTGCATCTTTTCCCTTTGAGCGAACGACTGTTATTCTATTGCCGAAGACAAGTAGTCCTAAAGCATAAACCCTTGGATGAATCCTTAAAGGGACCCTGCCCTTCAACGGAACATCAAAGGAACCGTGTCCTGTAGCAGTTCGTACCGTATCAAACCCGCCAAACCTTCCTATACCCTTATGGTTACCACCTAGATAAGGAACCCTTAAAGGAGACCCTCAAAGGAACCGTGTCCTATCTCACTTAGTGGTGTAAGGGCCTTAACAATTATAGTAGCCCTTATAGTAATCCTTAGAGACCCTTTCTAAAGAACCCTTTAAAGGAACCCTATTCTAGTTATTCAGGTCCCTACATTACGTTAAGGGAACTCTATCCCATCTCAGTAAGCTCCGAACGGTCGCAGGACCCTTATAGATCCCTTATAGTAGCCCTTATAGACCCCTTTCAAGGGACCTTATAGTAGCCCTTATAGACCCCTTTAAAGAGAACCCTATTCTAATTATTAAGGCCCTACTTAAAGGATCATGGGACTTAGTAAGTAGGTTATAATTGGGGTTATAAGTCCCCTAAGTGGGGTTATCCTAATTATAACCTACTTAAAACCTTACTTACTAAGTCCCATGAGCCTTTAAGTACAGTAGGTTAGCACCCCGGAAGCTCCGCACGGTCACAAGGAAGAGGAGCTCAGACTTAGCCAAGGTCAGGCTGTGCAGAGGCCGGGAGCTTAGAGGGTGTACGGCTGATGGACAAAATCCTGCATTACTTTAAGGACCCTAAACTATGGGAATTATGGTATATTCCTTATAATGGGTAATGCAGGATTTTGTCCATCAACAGTAGGATTTACGGGTTTTAGGGGTTAGGGATTTAGGGGTTTCAGGGGTTAGGGGTGTAGGGGTTTAGGGGTGTAGGGGTTTAGGGTTTAAGGGGGTTTAGGGTTTTAGGGGTTTAGGGGTTAGGGGTTTCGGGTTTAGGGTTTAGGGGTTTCGGGTTTAGGGTGTAGGATTTGGCACTGATGTGGGAGTTTCCGAAATCGGGGAAACTAATATAGTACCCTAAATAGTAGAATCCTTACTACAAGGACCTCAAAATAAGGTACCCCAAATTTTCGGAAACTCCCATGTACTTCCCAAAATATCAACCTACAAACCTACCATACTGAACCTAAGTACCGACTCATATTGTCTTTAGGGCAAGACAGGAAGCTCCAACCGCACACCAGCCCAAGGGGTCCAAAGTACCTTTATAGCAGAATGTAGCGGTTTCTGTACTAAGAATTACCATTATGATTTGGGGAAGTACCCCCTACTAAATCCCATGATCCTTTATGTAACCCTAAAGCCCATAATTATTATAGAGCTCTTATAGATCCCTTTAAGGAACCTTTTAGGGAACCCCCCCATAACAGTACCTAGAATAGGGCCCCCCAAAAAGAACATAAGCAAAAATTAGGATAGGGATATCCCATATAAACCCCCTTATAAAGAAGCCCAATAAGGTAGGGATATCCCTATAAAATGCTTATGCTTATGTGCTTTTTGGGTCCCTTATAGAACCCTTTGGGAAGCACATCGGCTCTTCCGAGGCAGCAGGTCCACGGCAGGAAAGGAACAGGCGCGCTCTCTGCCCAAGGGTCCATGTGCCCAAATAGGGATTCCGCTAAGGGTTCCTTTAAGGGGTGCCTTCAAGGGTCACAATAGAGGGTTCTACAAGGGGTTTAAGGTTTAGGATTTATGGGTCCATGTACCCAAATAGTATATACTTTGGCCTTAAAGTAGTCCCTATATAGGTACATTGGGGCCACGGTATCTGCTAGTTGGGTCCATGGACCCTTAAACCCTTAACCCCATAGAATCCCTATAGAACCCTTATGGTACCCTTAAAAGAACCCTTAAAGGAACCCTATTTGGGTACATGGACCCTTGGGGTCTGCTAGCCTGGGCCGAACTGTGGAGATGCTAAGCAAAAGGTGAATCATACCTACCTTGACCTACCAAACCCTACTAGGTTCTTATTATAAACCCTAATATGAATTCTATAGGGACCCTACAAAAAAGTAGGTTTTGGAGGGTTAAGGTAGACGCCCCAACTACAACTTAGTCGATCCTAGATACCCACTATCAAAGGCCATACGGTGCTACCAAGGGTACCTTGGAGGTTCTTGGTAGTGGACAGGCTTGAGATGGGTGACGGTGGGTTTCCACCTATTACTGTTATTGCTGTTTGGGCTCTGAACCCTAAACCCTTTGCCGCAGCTGTGTTCCCATAAGTTTGCATCGTATTCAGAGCCCACCACCCTCGTCTAGCTGCTGGTTTTTTCATCCATACGGCACTTCAATTGCCTGCCCCGATTTCTTAATATCTTGATGCCGTCACACCATACCTGGTCCGTGAAGAACTTACTTTTTCAACGGATAGTTGATATGGAAGTCGTAATATGAAGCCCTAAAACTGTCGATTGTTTAGAGGTCTTGAACCCTTTGCTGGAGCTTTAGCATTAATCGGGTTTGGGACAACTGGTAGTAGTATCCCCTTAAAGGACGAGAGCGGCTTACACCTTAACTATCCCCGAGCCCCGAGCACTTCGATGCGAAGCCTGAACTTAACATCCGGCATTATGGATTGCGGTTGCGAATTTCAGGTAGCCAGTTCACCTGAGAAGCTAACGAGAGGTATGCTTGAGGCTTTGGAGTGTATGGGTTGAGGGGAGAAGAGGAGGCGTCAGTGCTTAGTACATGGCTCTCAATAACTTGAAATGCTTGTGTGTATGTTACAGTATACTTATGTGATGACACACCTTGCGAAATATTCTGGTGAATTTTGCAGGCTTCTGTATTCGCAATCTTGCGTCATGGGCCCTGTTATGCTGGATTGCGTACTATACCCGGGCGCCTCGCTCCAACGATGTGGGCCCCTCGGAGAGGCCTCAAGGCAGTGGGCATTGAGGCTGTCCTAAACCATAAACCCTGAAAGAAGGAATGCTGAGGACGTTGTGAAGCTTCGCCTGTTTTCATAGCTGAATCCTGCAAGACCCTAAACCCTCAATCCTAGGTCTTAGAACTTAAACCGAAAAAACCGAACATTGACTTCCCTTCTTGTAGAACCCCCCTGTTGAAGATCCTTTAAAGGCACCCTAGCACTGATACAGAGGCCTTAATATTTACCTATACTATTTTGGGGGTTCCTTATTACAGCTGTAGTATAATATGCCCCAAAACCCTTTCGAGAATATAAAAGCCCCTATAAACCCTTTGCAGATCCCTTCAAGCAACCCCACAACTCATAAGTAGATCTTAACTTAGCCAATCGCGACATGCCCGAAGCCCTCTATCGCCATGAGCCCGGACACATAACTATGCAATACACCAGACTGTCAAAATCCCGCAAGGAAGGAATAGGCCCTATGTCACGCAGGCCCTCTGTCATATTTCGAAGTTTTGTATTTATTGGATGTATTCCTTAATGAGGTCTTCAAGTATGTTATTGTATCTTCAACTATATACACACCGTATACTGCCCAGAACCCAGTAATGTACTGCATAGGACCCAGATACTTCCCAGACCTTACTCAAAGAATATGCCCTAAACTCGACTGCGAGTGTTAGTGTAAATTAAGGTACAATCCTTAATACTCAGGGTTTTGGAATTCTAGGATGACTTACGGTATTTCCTAAATTCAAGGGTTTGGGAATCTGCTCTTCCAGGGACTTCGTTGCAGGTACAGTTGTGATTGATGTGGATGCTCCCTGGTTTGCCATGGACTCAGAACGGTTTATGAGTTTAGGGGTTCAGGTTTCGGGTGTAGGGGTTTAGAGTTTGCCCTGCACCTGCAGGTATACAAATACTCCATACTTTGGGGTCAAAAGTCTTGAAATAATACTTACTTGGGGCTATTTGCAGCAGCTGAATAAGGGTGCAAAGGTAACTAGGTATTTGGGCTTGGCATAGAGCTTACGTAGGCTTGTGTTTGATTATCAGGTACTTGGACCGGGACGCTTAGGAGAGGGACGATTAGTTACCGACTGTGGGTACGCCACCTGTACCGGAATTTCGCTCTCCCCATCTCTCCCTGAACAATCTACATCCTGTGTGTTGCGTTTGTTCTGTGTGAGTTGTTTTGTCTTTAGTCGAATATTTTTCCTTTATCTCAAACATGCGCACGTGCCGGATGTGGGACTGTCTTGGGCCCGGAAGCCTTGGCACTCCAGGGCAACTGTAGTGTTAGTGGAAGGCTCAACGAGAGGCATTCGAATTCCTAGGTTCCCAATAGTACCCTTTTGCCCTTTTGCTTTTGGGTTCCCTCATGAAAACCTGTTAATTAGGAGGAGAAGGGGTAGCCTCATAAAGGGGCTACTACCCAGAGAGCCCAATACCCCTTAGTTAAGGAATATAGCTTAACTCATAATATGAAGCCCTATATAATTTAAGGCATATTCCTTTATTAAGGGGTATTGGGCTCTCTGGGTACGGCCCCTGCTAGAAAACCTAGATTGCGGGGAGACTACGTCACCTTTGGATGATAGAGGCTTCAAGGCTCTTGGGGTGCAGGGTTCGCGGTATTGCAAGCAATCAATATAATAGTGTCTTAGCAGTTTGTATTATGTTACAGTTGTAGTAGATTATCGCATGTTCAGTTTAGTGTGTAGAAGTTTATGGTACATTGTGGCATATTATCGCAGATTATAGTCTACTGTGACAGGTTATAGTGCCTGATGAATATTCAACCTTGCTTTGGGATTCATTTCGGTCCGAGGCCCCTCTTGGGGCTTCGGTTTTCACACTTTAGGGTATGGGGTTTAGGGATTGAGTTTGCGGATAGGAAAGGATTTGGTGTACTGAGGGGATCATGGGACTTAGTAAGTTGGGTTACAAACAAATTGGCTATGCCTATAACTACTTGTAAGCTCAATCAAGGTGTTTATAACCTTGCTTCCTAAGTCCCATGATCCTCCAAGTAGGGTTTAGGGATTTAGACCATGGGGTTTAGGGTGTAGTGGTTTAGGGTTCAAGGTTTAGAGTTCGTGAGCGTGAATTGGTAGCGCCATTGGTCGACCTTGATGTCATGCCAGCCTCACGTTCAAGATGATGGGCTTGAAAGTGCGGAGATTTGCCATCAATCAGGGGTCGAATAGTAATCCTAAGGCCCCTAAGCCGTCACCCTAAACACCCTTTCGATCTCCTTTCTCACCCTTGTAGAAACCTGAAAACACCCCCCAACGCCTAAGTCAAATGAACTTCCTAGTGCCGTCCGAAGAAGCCTGACAGTCCCAGACCCCCGGGAGGATCCAAAAAGTAGATCCCTTATAATGGGGTTTCCTAGAAAGTACCCTTAGTAGTATAGGGCCCCAAATTAGGGGATCTACTGTCTAGATCCTCCCGGGGGTCTGGGGTTCCGAGGTAGCCCTTGACAGGCTACGATCGTTTCAGGCCTCTGGGTTTAGGGCTTTGGGGTTCAGAGGTCAGGGGGGTAGGGGTACCTTATTTTGGGGTCCTTATAATAAGGATCCTACTATTTAGTGCACCTATTTTCGGCAACTCCCAGGGTTTAGGGACGTTTAGGGTCTAGAGGTTTCGTTTAGGGTTTAGGGGTTTAGGCTTCAAGGGTTTCAATTCCCGGAGCCCTGAGGGTGCAATTCTCTAAGCTAAGCCCTATAAGGGTCCATGAGTACCGTTTCAAGTTCCGAGTTGGCCACCCTAAACCTACCAAAACCTGCTTTTTTGCAGGGCCCCTATAAATTCTAGATCCATACTAGGGTTAAAAAAAGAACCTACAAAAAAGTCGGGTTTGGTAGCTTAAGGTAAATGAAAAAGGGCCCACCGAAGGCGAAATACTTAGATCCCCAATACCCAACCTTTCAACTTCCTAGTAGTAGAGTAGGTAACCTTTAACCTTTTGGGGTAGTATAATCCCTATACAATCCTTGAATTATGAAAAAGGTTAACCTTTGGTTCCCCATGATACCCGACAAGTAGGACTTTTGGGGCTCTTGTAGTTTAGTAGGAATTGGAAAGTTTAAGCTTTTATTTCTGTGGCTTATTGGGGTAGTCGGAATAGGAATTCTGAAGTACCCTGATAATTGAAGTAACCACCCTCCCCCTTGGCAGCAGCATTCAAATCTAGTCCTTGCAAGGTTTGGAATGCCTTGACTCCGAAACCCTAAACCGGGTAAACCCTAAAGCGATCGAAACTTCGAAACCCCAAACCCGACTAAGCCTCGAAAACGTAAACCCCCCCCAAAGCAAAAACCGAAGATCCAACCCCGAAACTTTGCAAACCCGTACTTCTTCAACGACCTGAAGCGGCCAACCCTAAACACTCAAACCCGTCGCCTGGTCAGGAATATCCGCAGATGATCCCGGTAATTCGGCACGTGGACGTGCGGTCCAAAAGCTACAACCGAGGCCGGGAATTCTTTGGGGTGCTGGGGGCTTCTTGAAACCATCTGCGAAGGAAGACCCGGGGGGAGCAAAGTGGGTTCTAGTGACGGCCTTTAGGGTGTTTGGGGGTTTAGGGTTTAGGGTTTATGGTTCTGGGGGATTCAGTCTTGCTTCAGACAGTACTTAAATCCCTCCATCCAGGTCCCATCATCTTTGAGCACCCTGCGAAACAGGGACCCGACTCACTCATCCCAACACCCTGCCCTAAGGGTCCATGTACCCAACTAGTATATACTTTGGCCTTCAAGTAGTCCCTATATAGGTACATTGGGCCAAAGTCTCTACTATTGCGTACATGGACCCTTGGGGCTGTTCAGCGCGTCACATCGTTACATGGGAGCTTCAGAAATAGCGGAGCATAGCAAAGAAGCCTAAAGTGTAGGATCTTCGAGTTTGCCTGCACCCTATAAAACCTTCCCTTTTAAGGTTACTTACTATGACTATGATTTCCTTCATAAGTCCTTAAAAAGGTAGATTATTTGGGGTCCAGGTAGGGCGTGAAGTTACCAACTGTTCGTTTTAGAGCCATATACAGCGCCGTTATAAGCCCTTATCTACTGTAGCCGTTACAAAGCATCTTGTTAAAGGCCCTCATATTATAAAGCCCTTACAAGGCATCTGTGAGCCATCATACACCCCGAACAAGCCCTGTTTGCTACATCTGAGGGTTTCCTCCACGCTTGTGCAGGCCACTATCACGTTGAAGCGGACTATAAAGTGTCCAGGCCCTTGGATTTATTTGCAGGGTTGTATACGTCTTTACGGTATCTTGTGAAGCTTTCATGGGATTTTGAGTTTCAATAGAAGAGTTTTCGTTTGGGGTTATATGTGGGCGACCGATAGCTGTGGGCACTTCACTGGATTCTCGGGCTTTCCGGGTGTGTTTCCTTGCTGAATCCTAGGCTTTTGGGCTTTCTGGGCTACTGTATTTGGAGCCTCAGGGTAAGTTTGTATGAGGGGGGACCCTAAATTTCTAAATCCTAAACCCTAAGCCCCAAACCCTTAGGAAGCTAGGTTCTCCAGTAGTACACTTTTACCCTTTTTCTTTTTGGGTTCCCCTATTAAATCCGAATAGTAGGAAAAAGGGTACCCTTATTGTTAAGGGGCTACTGGGGAACCTAGGAAGGGTTTGTATGAAGATCCTGCGACAGTAGGTTCTAGCTAGATAAAGGTACGGTGCTATCAAGGCAATGGGCTCTAGTATAGAGGCTTTAATAATTACCTATACTATTTTGGGGTGTTCCTTATTATGATTATGGTATAAACCCCCCAAACCCTATTCTAATTATCAAGGCCCCTATATTAATTGGCTCTGGGGCTTGGGTAAAAGCTAAACAAGTATACGCCTGTCATATGGGAAGTTTTCTAACCAAGGGTCCCTTTCAGGTTGGATTGTTTGTAAGGGGTCCTATATGTTGGGACCTAAAACAGGGACCCTAATTCAGAGAACTACGCATATAGGGTTTACAGGGCTCAGGCCTTCTACGCTTAATAACAAGGGCCAAAATAATTAACAACACTTTTTTTGGGGGGGGTCCTTTTTACAGTTGTCGTATATAGAACCCCAAATGCCTATTCTAATGATTAGCCCCTGCAGCGGGGCTCTAGGGCTAGGGCTTTCAGGGCTTCTTATGTTTTGGGCCCCTGCGGGCCAAGACTCAGCGCAGCAAGCTTCTAGTCGTAAAGTTCGGTTCGAAATCTGTGTTGATACTTTTTGGGCCAAAGAACCCAATAATCAGGTACTTAGGTTTCGGATAGTAGTTATGTAGGTCTCTACTTGGGAGAGTGTTTTCGTTAGGTACTTGGACCCGCAGGGATAAGCTGTTACTGGGCTTTAGAGTACCATACTTTAATACTTTTTTCTTAATGGAGCCATTATGAAATAAAAGTGTATACTTTTTTCTCCCTGGTTACTTTAAAGCCCAGGTTATACTCCCCGTATTCCGCACTCCGCAAAGTCCTGTGGATCCTAGGGCTTTTGTGCTCAAAACACATCTAAGCTTAGAAGTATGGGCCCCTAATATGGAGGGAGTTCTAGGGACCCTTAAGAGTCTATATAGGGTATACAGTAGGTATATAAGGATCCCAGGGTTAAGGGCCCATACTAGGGGCCCATGGTTTCAACTGTTGAACACATGTAGTGACTGTAGTGCCAACGAAGACACCAGGCAAAAAGCTGAGAAAGGGGTAACAGTAGTCTGTACAGGTCCCGGATTTGTTGTCGTGTGGAAAGGGGTCCAGGTCCCTAATTTCAGTTTTCAAGCCTCTAGATTAGCCTAGCCGGCTTGCCTTTCCGAGGCTTCCCATGTACAGATCCTAAACCCTAAACCCTAAACCCTAAACTAAACCCTAAACCCTAAACCCACAAATCCTACTCTTCCCTGAAACTCCGAAGAGCCTGGACGATTGCAATTAGCAGGTTCTGGCTCAACATTTCGGTCGTCCACCAAGTGGACGTTGCCGCAAAGACCGCTGCTCGTCGAGACATCCCCAAAGGATCCATGTAGGGGTGCCTTCAAGGGTCACAATAGAGGGTTCTATAAGGGATTTAAGGTTTAGGATTTAAGGGTTCATGTACCCAAATAGTATATACTTAAGCCTTAAAGTAGTCTCTATATTGGTACTTTGGGGCCAAAGTATATACTATTTGGGTACATGGATCCTTTGGGATCTGCATAGTAGCATCGATAAGTAGTAACACCTATGCTTGAGCATCCATGCGCTCTCATGGCTTATTGTGCCGCTTATCGTGTACTTGGAAGCCAGTTTTCCAAACAATGTGTTAAAACCGTGGTTTTCTCTTTTAAGAAGCAAAAGGAGGGTTTGATATTTCGTGACGCGCGACACACTCTGACTCCGGTCGTGGTGCTGTGTTCCATTTGCTCCACAATCATGGTCCCGGTCCCGGGGCCCTAAGTTCTAATTCAGCACCCCCTACCTTAACCTACCAAAACCTGCTTTTTTGTAGGGTCCCTATAAATTCCATACTAGGGTTTATAATAAGAACCTACAAAAAAGTAGTGTTTGGTAGTTTAAGGTAAGCCCTAAACACCTAACACCCCCATACAGCTTGACACAGTTTTAGTTTGCGAAATGCAACACCCCTACGGTTAATGGACAAAATCCTGCATGACCCATAGTAAGGAATATACCATAATTCCCACAGTTTAGGGTCCTTAAGGTAATGCAGGATTTTGTCCATCAACTGTAGAAGCCTCGGGATCCTGACACCCGGACTGTTAAATTAAGGATTTGGGCCACAAATTAAGGACCCGGAGCTTAAATTAAGGACCCGGACCTTAAGACTAAAACCCGGAGCCTAAAATCGAGGACCCCTAGCCCGAAGCTAGATCCGCCAGTAGTAGCCCTAAAGCCTTACCTCATGAAGCGCGTAGTGCGAAAGACCTAGAGGACAATCCTAAACCCTGAACCAAATCCTAAACCCTAAACCCCTAAACCCTAAAACCCCTAAACTCTTAAACCCTAAACCCTGAACCCTATAAACCCCTATAGACCCCTATACCCTAAACCCATAAAGCCCTCAAGGTCTTGCGAAAGCCTCGGAACTCCGGAGTCTTTCTCCACCAAGGTCTTAGGGACCCGAAAAGGGACATAAGCATACGATAAAATACTTAGAATAGGGTTCCTTTAAGGGTTCCTTTTAAAGAGGCCTATCAGGATTACTATAAGGGGTACTCTAGGGGTTTAGTATAGTGACCTAAATAATTACCAATGCTCTTTTGGGTTCCTTATTCTAATTATAGTATAATGGGGTTACTAGGGGGGGGGGTGTGGGATATCCCTATCCTGTGTTTTGCTTACGTGCTTTTTTGGGGGGCCTAAAGGTGGCCTTCAATTGCACTACCGTCGTAGACATGAAGCCTAAAGGCCTTGAAGGAACCAACTAAAGAAGCCTTTACTTGGAGGTTCACATGACTTAGTAAGTAATGTTATAAGTACCTTAAGTGGGCTTGTAAGCAGCTATAAGCATGGTTCTGATTTTCCTAAGAATAAACGCTAGTCAGCCCCGCAAGCCCGAAGAATGAGCCTGAACCTTAAGCCCTAAATGCCCGAGGTGGCCTTCAATCTTCACCCATCCAGCGGGAAGCTGGCGCTCAAAGAGGCTCGAGGGCGCACTTTAAGGATTTGGGGACTGGGTATCTAGGCTTGTACATAAGGTACCTACACTTCTCATTTCTTACATGCCCGCCACTTTTTCAGGTACTTATAGCACCATGACCCTGCAAGTAGGGTGTAGCAATGTAGGGGTTATGCATCTGGCTTATCCCTAAATCATCCTAAAAACCCCAAACCCTCAACCCGAAGACTTAAAAATCTAAAGAGGGCATCGGGAAGTTTAGGATTTCTGGGGGGTTAGCGCTTCAGGGCTGTAGGGTTTAGGGTTTTGTGCTCTGTTATATCCTCCACGTGCCTGCTGTAAGCCGAAGTAATTACCAATATTATCCAGCAGGCAGGGTTCCTTACTATAAGGATACTATACAGTGAACCCCAGAAAGTTGGAACATGGGTTTAGGAGGATTGGGGATCCGGCTACTTAAAGGCTCATGGGACTTAGTAAGTAAGGTTCTAAGTAGGTTATATTTAGGATAACCCCACTTAGGGGACTTATAACCCCAATTATAACCTACTTACTAAGTCCCATGAGCCTTTAAGTAATGTACCCCGCAGACCCTAAAGTATTAAGGCCCCCACAGTAGACATCGCGAGAAGCAAAGTCAGAAGCCCACGTAGTCCCTGCTGAGGCTGTCGGCCTCTGGACAGTGACCCAGGCCGTGGTTCGTGATGCTTCCCTGAGGGTCTGAAGGACCCAATATATTTAGGATACATATATACATACATCTACATGGGAGTTATGTAGGTTAAGTTAGTGTGTGGTCGTTGTGTTTAGGGTTTAAGGTTCTGGTGGTTATGTGCTATGGTTTTAAACGGTTGTTTTGGTCTTTAGGGCGTATGTGTTGTCTTGAGATGCTTTTATGAGGGTTCGACAGGTGTTTTACAGAGTCCTGCAGAATGCTTCTATAGACATGGCGCATTGCAGCTTTCAGTGTTCAGGACGACTGGGCTATGCTTCTTGTTGATAGTCCAGGGATCTACCCAGACCTTCCAATATCCCCTAACTAAGTAGAATGCCTGAGGGATCTTGGAAAGTCTGGGTAATTCGGCTACATCAACCCTTGAGTGATCATGATTGCTGTGTCTTAGTAGCTGAGTAGATACACTTTGCACTTTTTGGGATAATATCACCCACTGAAAAACTAACAGTGTACACTTTTCGGGGCTTATGAACTCAGCAACTAAGTTATACTACCCTTATAGATCCTTTATAGTAGCCCTTATAGTGCCCTTTAAAGGAAATATCGTGATTGCTGTGTCCCTTGATCATTGAGGAAGCACTCCAAACCCGAAATCTAAGGCCCGAAGCATTAACTTAGATCCCCAATACCCAACCTTTAAACTTTTTGTGTTCTTGCAGTTTAGTAGGAATCGGAAAGGTTAACCTTTTATTTCTATGGCTTATTGGGGTAGTAGGTTAAGCCTGCAAAGCACAATCCCCAAACCCCCAGACCTCAACCTCAAACTGTCGTGGTGTTTCTTAACGGTCGGGAAGGTCCGGTAAGGCAAGACCTTAAGGTGCAGTTTGGGGTGTACCTTTCGCCTGTTCTCCATTCGCACTAAGGCTTAAATGTACCTTTCGCTTGTTTTCCATTCGCACTAAGGCTTAAACCCTGCACACAATCCTTGATCCCCGAAGCCGTCAAAGGCAGCCGACGACCCGAACCGGTGTCGTGTGAGCTTGCAGGCCGTCCCCGCACTTCAGGGCCCTGTGGGCATTCAGTAGGGTGTTACAAATCCCCAAGGTTAACCTGTAGTTCCCCCAGGATACTGGACAAGTAAGAATTGCAGGTTGCTAACCACACAGCACGGCTACGAGGAGCACTTGGGCTTTCCTGAGCGTGTTCTTCAAGTGTTTTCGGGTGTTGACAAGGCTTTGATCAGGTTTCAAGGGGCGGGGGATTTTAGAGCAAGTACAATCTGGCCAGCAAGTCCCCCGTGCATTCTATGCAGTTCTTTAAATCAGGGACGCTTTCTATTCTAGGGTTCTTCTTATAGGGGTGCGGTACTATGTTTGGGACCTAGAAAGGGACCATAATTTGGAGAACTAAATACTTGCACGGGTATCACTGAGTACTAATTAAGCAACTATGGAACACTTACAGTCAGCTTGATCATGGTTGTAACTGCGGTGTCGGAAACTTGATGCAGGCACGATGTGAATGCACCAGACCTTTGAGCGTTGCAGATTGTGGCTGCAGGTAGACGCTGGAAGTGTTTCCAGAGATCTCAATAATCACCAATAGTATTCCCTTGCGGTTCCTGTTATAGCTATGGCAAACTATGCCCAGAACTCTATTCCAATTGTTAAGGCCCTTAAAACCAAGTTTGGAGGTTCATGGGACTTGTTTCAAAGTCAGGTTATAAGCATATTAGTTGGGGGTGGAGGGAATCCTTGAGTACAACCCTAATTCGCTTAAGTAATTGCTTCCTTTCGTGGATCTCAGTTGTCGGGGAGAAATGCAGGGTCCGGAGAACAAGTTCAAGTTTCCCGATGTGGTTGCAGACCTTCGAGGGTTAATATAGAAGCCTTAACAGTCAGAACAGGGTTTGGGGGGTCTAATATACCATAATTATAATCAGGAACCCCCAAGACATGGTAGAGGTAACGATTAAGGCCCTACATTAAGGGTTGAGGTTTGGAGTCTAAGTATAGCAAAAGCCCCCACTCCCTGCCGGGAGTCGGTTGCAGGTCACACTGAGGGCCTCCTCCTTGCTTCCGGCGTGGCTTGTAGCACCCCGGCTGAGTTGCTTCTTTTGGTGGTCGACTGTTAGTCTTATGGGGTTTTTGGGGTGGGGTATATGATTGGGGTATATGATTATCACAGCAACTTGTAGCTGTTGAGCAGGATTTGTGCGTTTTGTACATTGGTATATCTTAGGGTGTTCATGAAACGGGGATGCTGACACAAACCAGGATCCTATTTCCTAACACGGAAACTCGACTTTAAGGGTTCCTTTGAGGGTTCCTTTAAGGGCTCTAGGTGCTTGGAATCTATGGGGATAGGGCTTTAACAAGAAACCCTGGGCCTATAACCCCCAAAATATTAGGATTCCTATAAGGAACCCTAATAAAGATGACTTGTCTTCGAGTTCTATCGGGCTTCATTCATTTAGGATGTTTTGGGATGAAGGTTCCGCGTGACCAGACTAGGGTTCTGGTTTTATGGTTACGCCATAGCCAACTTGCAGTGAAATCGTCGCTTCAGATGTACTCGTTGCAGATGGGATGCGCATCAAACAAACTTTGTTTGCATCAAAAAAACTTTTGTTGAATCAAAAAAAAACTGTTTTTGCATCAAAAAAAACTTTCCCTTTGTCACACAAGAAGAGAAGGGAGTATGGACGAAAGGACGGCAGGAAGGAAGGAAGGCAGGGAGGAAGGAAGGAAGGAAGGAAAGAAGGAAGGCGAGAAGAGAGAGGGAGGAAGGAAGGAGGGAAGGAAGGCGAGGAGAGGGAGGAAGGAAGGAAGGAAGGAAGGAAGGAAGGAAGAAGGAAGGACGGAAGGCAGCAAGGAAAGGAAGGAAAGGAAGGAAGGCCACCACCACCACCACCACCAGCACCGCGACTATTACTACTACTACTACGACTATTACTACTACTACTACAAGGAAGGAAAAAAGGAAGGAAGGAAGGAAAGAAGGAAGGACGGATGGCAGGAAGGAAAGGAAGGAAAGGAAGGAAGGCCACCACCACCACAACCACNCTACTACTACTACAAGGAAGGAAAAAAGGAAGGAAGGAAGGAAAGAAGGAAGGACGGATGGCAGGAAGGAAAGGAAGGAAAGGAAGGAAGGCCACCACCACCACAACCACCACCACCACGAGCACCGCGACTACTACTACTACTACTACTACTACCTCCGACAACGACGACGACTACTACCACTGTTACTACTACTTTGACTAATTCTACTTTTATCACTATTAGCACAAATAGTACTACTACTACTACTACTGCTACTACTACTAGTACTAGTACTAGTACTACGACTACTACTACGACTACTACGACTACTACTACTACTACTACTACTAGTACTACGACGACGGCTACTACTACTACTACTACGACTACGACTAGTACTGAAAGTTTTTTTTGATGGGGACGAAATCTCCGGATTCTCCTAGGCTTGCCTGTAAACTGGTAGAGAAAGTTTTTTTTGATGCAAAAAAGTTTTTTTGATTGGCTAAAAAGTTTTTTTTTGATTTTTGAGGAAAGTTTTTTTTGATGCAAAAAAGTTTTTTTTTGATGGGTTTCCCGCAAATCTCGAGGCGTAACCACCGTCCTTCATTTTCTTTTATTTCATCATCAACCCGAAAACTCGAGGGCGAGATCCCTAAACCCTCAAACCCTGACCCCTAAACCCGCACATCCCGAAGTTCCTATCTCTGGCCTAAAGTACAAGTATCTACAGCGTTATCAACCTCCGATGAATGCAGCGTGGCTTATGCACCCACGGAAGTGTGCCCGCACCCTGAAAATATAAAGTCAATTTTTTTTGCTTTGCGTGCTAGCTTTACGTCCAACTTGTTCGAACTTTGCGATCCCTTGCGCCCTTCAACCACTAAGCCAGCCGACAAGGATTACGCTTCGCAGCGTGCACTAGGCCGGCTCCTCGTGTCCTGGGTCTAGAGCAGCAGAGTTGTTTAGCGGTTTTGTTTTACCATGGCTGCCGGGCCAGTATAGGTTGTATCTCTATGTGGCGATATGTACGTATAAATTTCTTTATAGGGTTTGGTGGTTCAGGGCTTCGGTAATGTGTTGAGGTAGTGACGCGGGCGATAGAAGAGCTCGATGTCCCCTGCGCTAGAAAGTTCAACAAATGACCAACCCAGATATAGATCCTCGATGATATGGGATCCTTATAGGAATTACTCTTAGTCTAGTCTGGGGCACCGCCGATACAAGCCATTCCCCTAGTTCTAACTTGTTGCTCGCTTTACCGTCGTTTTCCAGCGGACACATACTTTCAAATTAAAACTTCCATGGTGTGTATATATATATATATGTATGTATGTATGTATGTATGTATTTCTGTTTGTTTGTATGCATAATGTATGCATGTGTAGATATATATATATATACATACATATGTTCAGATACATGAGTGAAAAACATGTACATATATATATATGCGCCTATTTATACACATGTCTGTAAATATGCGTATGTTTGTGTGCTGATGTACACCCACATGCACACATGCAGAGAGAGATACATATATATATATATATATATATATACGTACACACATGTGTATATATATATAGATATAACAACACCGCTTTTACATACATGTACGTATAATAACCGAATGCACAAACTCCTCAACCCTGTACCCGAAACCAAGATCCCTAAACCTGAAAGCAGTAAACCTTTCTGAACCCCACCTCTCAGCCCTAATCCCCAAACCCTCACACCCCAAATCCTCTCGTGATTGCTCCTTGCTCTTATGACTACCCTAAACTCTAAACCCTATAACGGTTGGAAAAGGGCCCACAAAAACATGTTCTTTCGTCTTCAGGCCGGGCCACGTCCTGGTTGAAGCCACATGTGGAGAGCGCTGGGGCCTTGGGATCTTTCGGGTTCTCTATTAGGCTACCTTTTGAAGGGAACTTGGAGTTAGAAGTGGGGTTATAAGTCCCCTAATAAGGGTTATAATTATGGTCATGGGACTTAGTAAGTAGCTTATAATTGGGGTTATAAGTCCCCTAAGTGGGGTTATCCTAATTATAACCTACTTATAACCTTACTTACTAAGTCCCATGAGCCTTTAAGTAGGGTGCCATTTAAAGGGTACCATAGAGTTCTATAATAGGGTTCCTTTAACGGATAGCCAAACGGGTTCCCAGACCTTCAAAATTGCCTGAATCAAGGTACACTGCATACCTTAATTCATTTTAGGGGTTTAGGGTTTAGGGATATACCTTAAATCATTTTAGAGTTTGTACTTTCACTAAGGGTATATTCCATGATTAAGGAGTATACCTTGGAGTATAGTAGGATGTCTCATATGGTTTAAGGTATATTCCCTAATTACGGGATTTTGGAAGGTCTGGTTCGGGGTTTCGGGTTGAGGCTTCTGCGGTTTAGGGTTTATGGCACAAGGTCTTGAGTGTGCAGTTTAGGGTTCAGGGTTTAGGTTTCTGGGGTTTGAGGGTTTTAGGCGCCATAGCTGCCGGTGGCTGCGCGAACTGGGGCTTCTGCTCTTTGGCTTTCAGGCTTGGGGATTCCGGAATAAGTTGAACCCAGACCCCCGGCAGGATCTAGAAAGTAGATCCCCTAATTTGGGGCCCTATACTAGTAAGGGTACTTTATAGGAACCTCCATTAAGGGATCTACTTTTTGGATCCTCCCGGGGGTCTGGGAAAGTATTGCCCAAAGGGTCCAAAGCATCATTGTAGTAGAACGTAGGGTTTCTGTTATGATTTGGGGAAGTATCCCCATAACACTACCCATGACCCTTTGGGTTGCCTTGCATGAGGCCATAAATAAAGAAGCTTATAGTGGCCCTTGAACACCCTAATGTAGGAACCTGATTAAGAAACCCTGGGCCTATAACCCCAGAATAGTAGGATTCATATAAGGAACCCTGATCAAGGCCCAAGGTTTCTTAATCAGGTCCCTACATCAAACCCGCCAAAACCCTTATAGTACCCTTTAAAGGAACCATTATAGAACCCTGATAAAGGCCCAAGGTTTCTTAATCAGGTTCCTACATTAAACCATCAACACCAGAGTCTTTTTGTATATAGAACTCCTAATACGAGGTTCAAGGGTTTCGCTGTAATATCCTGCAGAATCCTAAACCCTAAACCCTAAACCCTAAATCTGCATCACCCGCAGAATCCGAGAGCCAGAGCCACCAAAACGCCAAAATCCAAATCCTGCTCCGTATGTTTTTTGCGAACCTAAACCCTATTTCAACCTACCTGTTTAAGGACATGTATAAGGAAATCATTAGGTTTTGTAGGGTCCAGGTAAACCCGAAACCAGGTGTGGAAGGAGCAGCTAAAGCGCGGCCTCACCCAAGAAGTGGGGGACGAGCTGCTGGACAGGCCTGTGCGTTGCCCTAGGGCCCTAAGGGTCCATGAAAACAAGGGTCCAATACAGACACCAAGTACTTAAAGGATCATGCGACTTAGATTAGTAAGTAGGTTATAATTGGGGTTATAAGTCCCCTAAGTGGGGTTGTCCTAATTATATCCTACTTTTAACCTTACTTACGAAGTCCCATGAGCCTTTAAGTAGCCGGATCCTCGTTACTCACTTGGAGGTTCGTGGGACTTAGTACGTAAGGTATATATGCTTTACTTTGGGCTATAACTCTGGGAGACGAGTTACTAACTTAAAGGGCTCCTTGACGACGTCTAGAGGGAGTTTGCAGCTTAAGTGGTCATGGGACGTAGTAACAAGGTCTATACAAGAGGCAACTAACTATACTCATACTAACTGATAAGCGCATTTCAGGTACTTATGACCTTACTTACTAAGTCCCATGATCCTCCAAGTGACGTGTCAGAGTAGTTAGTTTAGGGCTTCGGGCCGCCATGTTGACGGTGCACGTACCTACTTAAAGGATCATGGGACTTAGTAAGTAAGTTATAATTGGGGTTATAAGTCCCCTAAGTGGGGGTATCCTAATTATAACCCACTTATAAGCTTACTTACTAAGTCCCATGAGCCTTTAAGTACCGCCCAAAGACCTCATGGCCCTGAATCCAAGCCAGTGCGAAACCATACCCCAAGTAGTAAATACTTCGGGCCCAATGTACCTATACAGGGACTACTTTAAGGCCAAAGCATATACTATTTGGGTACATCATGAACCCAAAAAGGGATAGCCCGAGAACCTGTTCAGATGTTTAAATGCCTTCGTCAAGGCCGCAGACGGCTCTAAGCCTTGTAGCCAGATTGGAACATGCGAGGGTTTATAGCGTCTACTTAAAGGATCATGGGACTTAGTAAGTAGGTTACAATTGGGGTTATATGTCCCCTAAGTGGGGTTATCCTAATTTTGACCTACTTATAACCTTACTTACTAAGTCCCATGAGCCCTTAAGTAGGGTTTTTGACACGAGCGCACTCCTTGGAGGCAGTGGCAGTACTCGCTGGCGTGATCCAGGCCCTCATGGACCTGGAGAAAGCTCTGCCAGCTAATTACTGATGCTTTCTAAGGGAGGCCATGGGATCCGAAGAGATTTCTGGGTACAAGGTAGGATTCAGATTTGAGAGTATAGGTTTGGCTTTTGATTTACGTTCAGGAGTCTTTCATCCAGGGGCCTGAGTTACCAGTGGCTTCCTAAACCCTATTATGATGATTGTTAGTATTATTGTTCTTATGATTAGTATTGTTATTGCTAGTACTCAACTTTCACAGAACCTCAGAAGCCCGAGTCTGCTAAGCAGTATTGGTGTGCCAGTCGCATTCGGTTCCCTAGGTTCTATCTCGCACCAAGGTTCCGTATAGCCATATAACGTATCTCCTACATGACTATCTAGCTTGGCTGAATGGTAAATATCAGACGCCAACTTAAGCAGGGATATGCGTGCGCCGGGGATAGCCGTACCGATAGACACATACATAGACAGACAGACAGAGAGACAGATAGACACTGGATAGGTAGGTAGGTATGTCGATACATAGATAATGCTTTGGCTCCAACTCGCAAAAATATGTCAGAAATGGGTACATGGACCTTGGGGTTCTTCGTTGATGTTTGATTGCGAAACGGATTGAACACCGAGCTTGTTTATATCAAGCATGTCTTGAGTCTTAAAGCGTAGACGTCCGTTTCTAGTGATCCACCTTCAACCCCAACTGCTTCAGCCGCAGGTTTTGTTTGCTTTTGAAGAAAGTCTAGCATTCAGCGGCCCACACAGAAACAACTAGGCATGAACGTAGTCGACATCAGGCTTCCCAGTATATAGTCAAATGTATACATACTTGGAGGTTCATGGGACTCAGTAACTTAAGTAAGGTTAGAAGTGTCGTAAAGGGGACTCTAAGTAAGTATCTGGTTTAAGAACAGATACCTTATAAGACACCCTAGGCACCAAGTCCTATGATCCTTTAGGTAACACCTATAGAAGTCGAGGGACCCTGGAGTGAAATGTAAACGTGATGGAGCGGCTCGGAGAAATGCCTGCCTTATCTTGGCGTTCTTCTGGC
The DNA here is from genome assembly GCA_003297005.1 of Symbiodinium sp. clade A Y106. Lineage (NCBI taxonomy): Eukaryota > Dinophyceae > Suessiales > Symbiodiniaceae > Symbiodinium > Symbiodinium sp. clade A. The sequence goes on along the minus strand of BGNK01000789.1, from coordinate 110,801 downwards.
TGGCTCTTAGGACTTTAACTTTTTGGGTTTCTATTTGAAATATACCAAGGAGGCTAAAAGTTTAACTTTTAAGAGGGGTTCAGAAGTCAGCCAAGTTATAATGCCCCTAAATGTAGCTGTACCTTTGACTTTCTCATAGTTGGGTAACATGTTTACATTTCTGGGGGTACTTAAGCCCAACAACAGAGATTTAAAATGTGTAAGAAGAGCGCAACCGTGAACTAGTTCATGCCCATAGAATCAAATGCAGAGAACTAGGCACGAAAGATCGTTCATCCATGCTCCAATGCTTTAGAGTTTCCTGTAGGCCTTAAACAACAAGCCCTGAAGCTCAAGCTCAACACCCGAACCTCACTGAGCCTTAATCCATATGCAAACAGGAGCCGATCTAACACCGAAGCGCTTAATCTGCATCTATATGTGTACATAGTATGGATATGTGTTTTCATATATATATATATATATATATACACAGGTATGTATACAGATATAATCATATATATGTATATACGCCTACATCACATAAATATATGTACGGTGAGGGCAAGGACACCTCGACTGCTTGAATTGGGCCTGCGAAGCAAGAGATGACATTCCTCAGCCGCCCTTGCAGAGCGATCATTGCCGAGCTCTGGCAGCATCGGAATCTCACCAGAGAGGTATTTCGCATCAGGGTCTTACCAGATCTCTGTGTCGAGCTCACATGATATGTAGAGGGTCTTTATGGGTTGAACAATATAGCTTAAATGATGTGAAGAGATGTTCTATATTCTAGGGTACATTCCTTGATTACTTAAAGGGTCATGGGGCTTAGTAATTAGGGTTATGACTCGGGTCACAATTACCGAACCCGACTCTAGACACCAAACAGTGAAATCTTGCAGTAAGGGTTCCTTGAAGGTCTCCTTTAAAAGGGATCTATAAGGGGTTCAGGGCTTAAACTAGGTATCGATTTGGCATACTTTTAAATTTTAAATTTCCATTACAACTGAATATAGAGCCCTGGGCGTAAATAGTTTCGGGGACTGTGCAAATTGACACCTCGCAAATAGTTAAACATAGTTAAACCCTGCAAAATGAAGAGACCTGAAACCAAGGGACACCCATGTGCATATTCCACTGGGCTGTGCGGACTTTTTGAATTCGTTGTTCTTGCTTTGGGGGTGTGAAGATACACCAAGTCCACTGATACGGAATCCTGTGATGTTATCAGAATTGTTGCTTAGGATCCTTGACTGAACTTTCCTGCAATGTACCATGTACCCCAAAACCTTACTGTTTGGGCTACGGATTTTTCGCGGAATTCTTCGCATGGCCCTGCCGGGTTGTCTCTATCTCACTCAAAAATATCCGTGCAAAACTCCGCGCACAACTTCGCGGGCACTAGCGGCCAAAAAAGCCGCGTGCCAAAGCACAAAAACAAATCCGCGCAAACCTTGCCCAGAGACGCAGCACCAAACAAGCCAGCATTAACAAAAATTACATATATTTGCACACACCTGTATATATATATATATACACATGTATGTATATATATATATATATGTATGTATGTATGTATGTGTATATATATATGTATGTATGTATGTTCATATGTATATGTATATAAAAGTATACATATATGCATACATACATACGTACATACATATCTACCAGGGTTTTTAGCGGAATGATAGACAGGATATGCAGTCGTGATGTGTGAGGCAGTACCAGGTTCATGTGTGCACAATGTGGGCAGTTCTCCCCTCTCCCCTCCTTCTCCCCTCTCTCTACAAAGAGTACCATCGTTGTTTTCGTTTATTTCGTGCAGCATCAGCTGTCGGGATAACGGCAGAGATGCTAGTTCAGAGAAGTACCCATGTGACAGTTGGTTCCGGGTCTGGAGACGTTAGATGCTGATGTGAGAAGCCTCTTGTCTTGGGCTCAGAGACTGTGCAGTCACCTTAGGCGCTCGTCTTCGAACCTTTCAGACTCCTTCGATGCCCCAGTCGGCTTGCGGGGTGGAACCTGGTCTTAGGGTCTTAGTGCTATGGGGGTCTACAATCAAGGGGGTTCTATCACAATTTCATGAGACCCTAAACCCTAAACCCCTAAACCCCTAAACTTTTGGGGAGGGCAGCCTCTTTACAGGTTTATTGGGGGGGCCTTAAGAGTTGGAATAGTTTTGAGGCCAATAGCTAATTAAATGCTATATGGGAGTTTCCGAAAATTGGGGGTACCTTATTTTGGGGTCCTTATAATAAGAATCCTACTATTTAAGGTACTATATTAGGGTCCCCCATTTTCGGAAACTCCCATATGGAGATATGATGAATATAGTGTCGGCCACAATCCTGAAGCAATTATCAGGAGGTATTTTATTATGGCTCACTGGATGCATCCGTCGTCAACAATCACATCGCCGCCGAGCATGCAACGTTTACCCTTTTCTGGTTTATATGGTCTATCGAGAATCCTAAACCCCTAAACGCTATTCAGATCGAAGGCTCTAGCTTCTGGTGGTCGGCAAGTAAAACCAGAACCGAAGACCACCCAGCAGCCGGCGGGAACTCTGGGGCCGGAGCCATTGCCAAAGCAGCATGTTGTGCATGCCCTCGGTCTCACCCACCTCTCTACGCATCAGGAGGCAGGAGCCCCCCCAAACTTTAAAACCCTAACACCCTAAACCCAACTAAACCCTACACCCCAAACCATACACTCCAAGCCCTAAACCCTAAACCCCTAAACACCAAACCCCAGTCTAAATCCTCCAACTTGCAAAAACCCGAACACCTGACCCCGAGATCCCACGAGGTTTGGAGTTGAGGGGTGCTCTTCTTGCAAGGTACCGTAAAGGGAATAGAAGGCCAGGCGTAAGACCATGCTTGTAGGTGTGTATATATATATATACATACACACATACACATGCAAATACGTACAATATATGCATGCATTTTTGTATTTTGTATATTGAGTGTTTATGTGATGAATAGTGATACTTTTTAGTAACCTCACTACATAAGTAAGGTCCAGGCTACAGGAAGGCTTTGGACGTTCGATGTAGGGGCCGCGATAATCCATTGCTCTCATACATGTGTAGTATGAAACCCTACCAAGAATACCAAGTATGTTTGTTTAGGCCGCTATTTATATCAAGCCCTGTATCTCAAAATTTGGAACCCCCTATCTAAAACTCAATGAGCGTTTACTTGAAATGACGGATTAAAATATTTTCTAGGTTTTCACAGGGTCTCATGAAGCCTTGAGGCTTTGGACCGTGAGCTTCACACCCTGTACTTTGAGGATCATGGGACTTAGTAAGTCCTATGATATCGCCGAGACTTGTCGACATGTTCATTGCACATGCTAAGCTAGTAGGTTATTAGTCGATTCTTTGAAGTTTTTAGACTGAGTAGAATTATATATATATATGTATACATATATAGCTAGCGATTGCAACACTATTTCGACTTATCCCCGCCTATGTAGTATAAGACTATAAAGCTCAAGAGTTCTATAGAACTCTTGAGAAAACTGCCGCGGCAAACGCGCTAACTAGTAATGCCCTTAACCCGATGGGCAGACCAAGTGGACCTGCAACCCCAATAAATGCCTGAGAGGTCGTTAGTAGAATAGTTGTTGTGCATGAGCATTTGTTAGACATGTTGGACGCAAAGCCTCAGTTTCATTGTGGAGAAACCCAGACCTTCCAATATCCCTTAATTAAGGAATATACCCTAAATCATACTACGGATCCTACTATATTTTAAGGTATAGTCCTGAATTACGGGATATTGGAAGGTCTGGGAAACCCTGAACCTAAAACACAGCGGAAACCAAAGCTCTACAAGCTCCAAAGCCTGTAAACCTCGAACCCTGCAGCCCTAGTCTCAAGGCCCTGACCTGGGTTCTTGTTAACTAGGTTCCCCAGTAGTACCCTTTTACCCTTTTTCTTTTTGGGTTCCCTTATTAACACCGAATAGTAGGAAAAAGGGTACCCTTATTATTAAGGGGCTACTGGGGAACCTAGTTAAGGTTTGATTTAAGTTACCATAATACGCATCTACAGGAGATAACATGGTTTCCTTGTCATGGTAACTTTCTTTAGATCCCTCAACAAGAACCCGGTAGCACACACTCATTAAAGCAATATTCAATCTCGCCGAGCCGCATGAAGCACAAAACCCCTACGTCAGGTGTACATCCTTTTATAGACTAATGATAAGAAAATCACGTACATTCAGGTTCATCATATAAAGAACACTAGAGTGACTATTGATAAGCATATGGGAGTTTCCGAAAATCAGGGGTACCTTACTTGGGAGTCCTTATAATAAGGATCCTACTATTTAGGGTACTATATGAGGGTCCCCTATAATCGGAAACCCCTTTCTGGGCTCCTCAAACCCTATCCCTACTTAAAGGGGCAGGGCACTTAGTAAGTAGGTTATAAGTAAAGTTATAAGTCCCCTAAGTGGGGTTATCCTAATTATAACCTACTTATAACCTTACTTACTAAGTCCCATGAGCCTTTAAGTAGAATCCCCGAATCCTTGAGTTTTGCGGCTTCTAGGACTTCCCTCCTGCGTAGCGAGAATTTCGGGCCAGTTCCTCCCAGCTTCTGCTTTGCACCTGCACGCCCCTTTAAGGAAGCCCACAGAGTTCCTTTAAGGGTTCCTTGTAAGGGTTCTACAAGGGTTCCTTTAAAGGAACCATTGAAGGAAAACGTTTCTGGGGTTCAGGGATTCGGTCTTAAGGCCATAAAACGCTCCCCTGGAGCTTGGTTCCCCTTTGGTTTGCCATGAAAACCATGGAGCCAGCCTAGGCCCCCTCTAAAAACCGTAAAAAATAAGATGCTACAAGCCCTTAGACCCTCGACTTCAAAAAACACCCTCAAACAAGCCCCGAAGCTTCAAAAAACAAGCTGGGGGCCCAATGGTCCACCGGCAATGGGGGCTGATAGCGTGCACTGCGGGCCACCCCGAATACCCCTCAATGCAGCATCCAAGTCCGTGGACAAAAACCAGGCGTTTACACAGTGCTGTTTTCATCTTGGGTGTATCGAAGGGTCTTGCATGGCAGCATAGCCTTGGTTTTGTGCATGAGGTGTTTCTGAGGGTTTGTTTGGCGCTGATGGGGTTTATATCGTAGGTTTTGATCAAAGTGATTTGTACGGCTTCATGGAGACCTCTGAAGCGACTCAATCCTCGGAGCTCTATCGCAATTCCTTTACTGGAAGTGGCTAGTTTGAACTGGTAATATAGGGGCTCCAAAAATGTCCTATACTATTTTTTTTGCGGGGGGGTTCCTTATTATAATTACAGTATAATGGGCCCCAAAACCCTATTTCAATCATTAAGGCCCGTATATTAGCTTTATCCATAACCTGTAGCCTTCTGGTAGCTAGGACTGCACTCAGCACCTAGGCTAGGTTCCTGGGTAGTACCCTTTTGCCCTTTTTATCAAATGGTTCCGGTATCAAAACTGAATAACAGGAAAAAGGGTACCCTCTTTATTTAGGAGTCACTCAGGAATCTACCTGGTATGTTTTGGTAGGGGTTGCGCTTTTCGCTCAACGATTTCATCTGTCGTGAGCAATACGTTCTTGATTGAAGGTCCGGTTAAGGTCTGCGTTTTAAGAATCGGTTTCTGATTTCAGGTTTAATATAGGGGCCTAAGGAATTACCAATACTATTGTGGGGTTCCTTTTTATAGTTGATTATAGTATAAGATGTCCCAAAACCCTATTCAAATTAGCAAGGCCCCTATATTAGGTTGCCTGTGCAAAAAGCGCCTGCGCTAAGACACTCATCAGCCACCCAAATTGGTTGCCTCCGAAGCGACGCCATTTTCCTCCTGTCGCGGATGCTGGCTTCCTCCCCCCCCCCCCCCCCCCNCCCGTACGAAAACGCCCCCGGCTAACACACCCACCCCGCCCCCAAATATGGTAGCCCCCGAGCCGCGCCATTTTCCCCCCGTCGCGGGTGGTGGCCTCCCCCCCCCCCCCCCCCGCTTTCGCTGCTCGGAGAAGTGCCCACTTTCAGAAGGGAGTATAGTACAATCTACTGGTCGGAAACAATTCGCAATACTATTCCTAAGGACTCCATATAATGGAAGTAAGGGGCAAAGCTCCGCTAGACCCTGGTCTAATCATTTCGGTATATAGGCCTATTAACTCTAAACCCTAATCCGTGGTCTTTACAGATTAGGACTTCGGCTGAAGATCCAGCGAGGCCAGCATCGCACGATTAAGGAAGAGTCGTTAAATCAGTGTAAGCAGCCCGAAGCCCTGCCTAGTCTTTTTAAAGGGACTTGCTAGCATCGCAGAAACTTGTATTTCCAGTGTCGTTCCTTCTCTACTAGGGGTTTCGGGTGGCAGCGTTGTTTCAGAGGTTCGATTCGTTCGTATTATCACTTCTGTGCCAAAACCTAGAACATGCAATTGGGCCCTATCAGCAGGGAATACAAGTCTGGATTGTATTGGGGTTCGAGGGGTTAGGGCCTCAGGGCTTTACACCGGTATACTTTGGTGTTAATTTGCAAACAACAAGGGGCTTTGCATGAATGTTACGTTTAGTCCATGCGTTCCCCAAAAACAATTACGTACAAAAGTGCCTAAAACTGAGTTCAAGCCTCTATATCAGGACAGGCTAGGGTGGCTGTATACGCGAACGATAAGCCCAAAGCCGCAACTATTTGATTTATACACCAGAAAAGTATATGCTTTTTCCCAGTTGGCTACCGAACAGCCTAGAGCCATGCATAAAGTTCTCTTACCCTAAACCCCTAAACCCTGAATCCCTGAACCCTAAACCTGGTATCACGTTCCCTAACCCCTACTTAAAGGCTCATGGAACTTAGTAAGTAAGGTTATAAGTAGGTTATAGATAGGATAACCCCATAATTAGGGGACTTATAACCCCAATTATAACCTACTTACTAAGTCCCATGATCCTGTAAGTAGTAACACCCCACCTTGAGAAGCTTCCCACATGAAAGCCTCTAGCAGAGCTCCACTCTTCCACCCTAAACCCTAACCGTAAGAATCCATGTGCCAAATAGGGTTCCTTGAAGGGTTCCTATAAGCGTTCTGTAAGGGTTTAGGGTTTAAGGGTCCCTGTACCCAAAATAGTATATACTTTGACCGTAAAGTAGTCCCATGAGGTCATTGGGCCCAAAGTATCTGCTATTTTATTTGGGCACATGGACCCTTAGGGTAAGCTCTAAACTCTCGCAGTTAGGAACCCGAAACAGGGATCCAGGGGTACGTAGAGAACCCCTGCACAGCTGGGCACATCTTTCGAGCCACCCAGAACTTTGTTCGGGTCTTTTCAAGCGGCTGGGCGCCGGGACTCTGAGAGGTACACGCTATTAAATCCTAAACCCTAAACTCAGATTCTTCTCGCCCGCCAGCCGGCTTCTTCCGCGATCCAGTCGCGGCTCACGATTTTCTTGCATGGAAGGGGTCGCTAAACCGTAAACTACCCAAGTCATCAACCAAGGTTCAGAATTCAAACTTGAGCGAGTTTGGAGTTGGGGTTAAGGGCGTCAGGTTAGGGCTTGGGGTTTCGGCTTAGTGGTATACTTGAAGGCTCATGGGACTTAGTAAGTAGGTTATAATTGGGGTTATAAGTCCCCTAAGTGGGGTTATCCTAATTCTAACCTACTTATAACCTTACTTGCTAAGTCCCATGAGCCTTTAAGTAGTAGTAGAGTAGGTAACCTTTAACCTTTTGGGGTAGTCTAACCCCTCTATAATCCTTATATTATGAACAAGGTTAACCTTTGGTTCCGCATGATACCCGACAAGTAGTTTAGAGTTCGGGACTTTAGGATTATGGTTCATTGGTGCGGGGTTCTTGGTGTTTGAAGGATGATGCGAAAGACCTGCAACTAGCAAGTATTGTTGTAGGTTACTTAGGTTGTCAGATAGCCCCAACTGATTAGGGCAACTTACCTGCGAAACCCCCGGCCGTCAACTGAAGCCGACAGCATAATAAACTCCAGAACTTCCGTGTGCTGTACGCAGGACCCCACATGCCAGCGCATGGGCGCATGAGATTGCAATGTCGGCGCAGACAGGGCACAGACTCATCGCACAGATTTGTGGATTTTTCAATTTCGGCAGTTCTTGCGAAGGCGACAGGAGTTGATTAACTTTTGCCAGTTTCTGTGAAGACAATGCGACTGTCAGAACAGGTATCCATAATATATACATCAGGTAGGCAGGACTTCTGTCATATCGGCTCCCTTGAGAAAATCCCTGATCGTAAGAACCCCCTCAAATACAGCACAAGAACTGCTGAATCAGGTCTAGAAATTCACGCATGCTCGGGTGTCGTGGCACAGGAGACTGCGATCTTGCAGCGACCGCCCAGCACTTGTTGGTCTCGAATCGTGCACGGTATAAACCGTGCTTTGCCTCCTCGCTGATACAGACAGGGCTGCTGGCAAGCGTAAGGGGGGGTGTTCAAAATGAGGATGCCATTCAAGATAGCTTTTCAAGGGAGAATTAAATGAACGAGCTGAAGACCCTGACATAGAGGTGGAGACAATTCGCAGAATGTCCACAATATCCCCTTCGATGTAGTTAGACATACCGCTCGGACTGTTGATACCCTATGCTAGCCCCCCTTGCGGATCCTACTTTGCAGCATCGAGTATCAGCGGGTTCGCTGCTTGCTGCGATACTGCTCTGGGTCAGCTTTTGCGGGGCTTTCTCTGGCGACGGCGAGTTCTCGAATCTGCCCTAAGCCCTAAACTCGAATCATTCCTAAACCGAAAAAGTTTAAAAGCCCTAAGCACCCCCCCCCCCCAAACCTAGCTATCACAGCAATGGTTCAGCGACACCCAAATGCAAAGCAAATTTTACACCCCAAACCCCAACCCACACNCCCCTGGTGCCTCCGCTCCTGCTCTGGGGCAGCTTTTGCGGGGCTTTCCCCGGCGACGGCGAGTTCCCGAATCTGCCCTAAGCCCTAAACCCGAATCATTCCTAAACCGAAAAAGTTTAAAAGCCCTAAGCCCCCCCCCCCCCCGAACTTCGATATCACAGCACTGGTTCATGGATCCCACACTGTGAAGCAACTATTAAACCCTAAACCCTAGTCCTAGTTCTGAAACAGTAACAAAGCCCTATTAGGCCCAAGCCATAGTTCCTTAACACCTTATCTTCGTCATAGTTGGGTAACATTTTACATTTTTATGGGTACTTGAAGCCAATAAGGAATATACATCTAGTTGTTAATCCTATCCCAACCATGAACTAGTTACAACGACTCATGACTTCGTATCGTGGCAAAAGACCTGTTTAATCTAGTTTTTTTCGGCCAGAACCACACAAAAAACAGCTTGTCACCTAACATTTCATGGTAAGATACCTTTTAGCTGGTTCTACTGTGTAGATCCGGTAGGGGTTTGGGAAGGAAAGCTATTGGTCATTATCCAGGCGCCTATATCAGAGCCCTGATTAACAAGCCCCTTGCCTGAAGCACCTTCGAAATATGCATGTTTGTATACACACACTCATGTCTGTGTATATACATATATATATATTATATATATATATATATACATACAGTATTCCTATTCTAGCCTTGTAAGGGACGGTTCTGTTAATCAGGGGTCGGCATTAATCTCACCTTGGCGTTCTTCTGGTGGCTCTTAGGACTTTAACTTTTTGGGTGTCTGTATGAAATATAATAAGGAGGCTAAAAGTTTAAGTTTTAGGAGGGGTTCAGAAGTCAGCCAAGTCACTGTAAACCCGAAAGTCCCTGAACTCCGAATCCTTTGCCTTCGCCCAAAAGGTCCGAAAGTACCCAGACCTTCCAATATCCCTCAATTAAGGAATATACCTTAATATATATATATATAGTAGGATCCCTAGTATTTTGTAGTTTAAAGCAAATTCCTTAGTTAGAGATATTGGAAGATCTGATCTGAGTGCCTAGTTCGGCATGTGGCCGTCGCATTTGATTGGTTTCAGTTTGCGCGGGTATGATTATCAGGCACCTGGCCACATGGCCACGCTGTTTCGGTAAAAATAGCTATTGCTGTGTTTGATGATTTCTGACAAAAGACATCATGCCCCAAACCCTTTTTGAAAAGGTTCACGGTTAATTAAGCCAGACCGGATCTAAGCTACTTGGAGGATCATGGGACTTGGGAACTAAGGCCATACGTACCTTACAATTATATGTAAAGCTATATTGTGTATAACCTTGGTTACGAAGTCCCATGATCCTTTAAGTTGAAGCTTAAAGCCCCTAGTATAGAACCCTTATGGAACCCCTTAAGGAGCCCTTTACCGATAAGTCACTAAGTTCCGAAAGGGTTGTGGAGTGCCAGAGTGGGATTTCATCCAACTGAGGCTCAGAGTTCAGGCCCTGCACTACGGTTCATGATATAAATCCTAGGGTTCCTTTCAAAGGATCTATAAGGGTACCGTTCAGGGGTTCCTTTAAGGGATCTATAGGGTTTACAGCGTTTAGGGTTGATGATATAAATTTCTTGCAGTACCCAGAATAAGGATTATACCACAATACCCATACGGTTGATGGACGAAATCCTGCATGACCCATAATAAGGAATATACCATAATTCCCATAGTTTAGGGTCCTTAGGGTCATGCAGGATTTTGTTGCTAGGAGGCTCATCACGGTTTAGGGTTAAGGGTTGGGAGACGGAACACCATAGAAGCCTATAGGGTTTCTTTTTGTTATGACTATGCAAAACGGAGCCCAAAACTCTCTTCTAATGATTAAGGATCCAACAGCTACGAGCTCTGATAGCCTTAGCAGATTCCGGAACGTCGCATTTTCTTTCGCTGCCTCCACTCGGAGACACAAACTCACCAATACCATGCGGAAAACGGATCTGATCAGGCTCTAGGAGTTGGGTTCGGAGTTTGCTTCGGGTTTAGGGTTTAGGATTTAGTTGTTGCAGGACCTACATGAGGAATTGGCAAGACACTGGCTTGTGACACTTTGTTTGGTTGCCGTCGCGTTCTATTCTAAGATCATCACCATATCCAGCATGGTCCATGCAGAGTTGTGGCGAAGATAGAAGTTCCGAGACTAGTCCGTAGGGCTCGTCAATAAGTTTATGCTACAATGTACACCAAAACTCGAGTCTACTTAGTTTTCAAATTGAGGCCCGCTTTCGAGATATCGTGAAGCTTGATGGCTCCATGGTTAGGTTCATTGCGCAGACCTGCAGAAATAACACCAATATTTCGATGTAGGCTGCGGGACGTCGGGCGGTAAGAAGATGATGGTGGTGTAGCAGTGTTGTAGATCTTAGATTGGTTTGGGGCTGTGGCTCAGGATTTATTGTTTACAAGCATGTGTCACATCCACATCTACCACTGTACTTAAGACCTTTACGACGGGTACTTTGGGGGGATGTTTCTACTAAGCCCCAACCCCAGACCGTAAACCAGATGCCAAACTGCACGCTTTACCTCAGCCTTTGAACCCGCAGAGGAACCCTTACACGATCTCTTCAAGTTACCCTGACCTGCTGCTGCAAACCGTACCCAACAGTAGGTTGCTTAATCATGGGATAGTAGCCAGGGCTAAAAGCCAGGCACTCAAACTTGTAATTATGGTACTTGAAAGCCTTTCCTACTACGTACCTTACTATAGACTCCTTAGAAGTCATACATGTATATATATATATATATGTATATATATATATATGTATGTATATATACATACATATATATATATGGTCATATATATATATATACATATGAGGCCCAAGAGAATATTCAAAATTATATGTTTATTATGGTTCTAAGGAGGGGTTGTAGCCTAATCCTCCAAGGTTTGGATCCTCACGTATTGGCCCATTTGCTAATTTCGGCCTCTCTGGCCCTTTAGACGCCATGGCATCGAGCCCAACAGCCGCCCTCGTGCAAAATGTCCCTTCTAGGCTGCAGGCGCGCCGAAGTTGTGGTTGCGGGGTTTAGGGGTTTAGGGTTTAGGGGTTTTGGGGGTTTGGGGTTTAGTGTCCGAAAGGTTTACAAGGGTTCTTTACAAGGAAGGCAGTCTTCAGGTTATCTCTTCAGCGAGGGCCGGGTATGGTTTGGGAGGGTGTTGTGTTTTGCGACTATGGCAGATCTTTCTCAAGTTCCTGGGTATTGCTGTCCGGTGTGGCTCTTTGCCGCAGCGTGAAAGACTCGTGAAGAGACTACGATTTTTGTTACTCCCTCGACTCCCTGGACGTTTTCCCGTTGCCACTTGGAGTATTTCCAAACACCGTAGCCTTCCGAATATCTTTCTTGGGTAAAGGTGAAAGTTGCTACTTACATGTTCTTTGCTGTGTAGTGTCACTCTGCCCGTCTCATGTGCATCTGTGTTGGTCTGTTCCTTTTTGTCTAAGTGTCGACATCAACTGATGCTGGCAAGTTTCAACAGTTGTCATGCTATTTCATACACTTATGCTGTGTCAAGACTGTGTTCGTGCCTCTTCCGGACTCGTAGCAGTAGTAATCAGTAGTGCTCGTCGCCGTCGTGGTCATCTTCATCTTCGTCGTCGCTAGCAGTAGCAGCAGTTGCGGCAGTGGCAGTGGCAGCAACCCAGCATCAGCAGGGGCAGTAGCAGCAGCAGAAAGAGTGGTAGTAGTAGTCGTCGTCGTCGTAGTAGTAATAATACTAGTAGTAGTAGTAGTAGTAGTAGCAGTAGCAGTAGTAGTAGTAGTAGTAGTAGTAGTACTGTAGTAGTAGCAGTAGTAGTAGTAGTAGTAGTAGTGGTATTCTAGTATTATGGTATTAGTACAGAAGTCGTCGTCGTAGTGGTGGTAGCGGCAGTGGCAGTAGCAGTGGCAGTAGCAGTGGCAGTAGCAGTGGCAGTAGCGGTGGCAGCGGCAGCGGCAGCGGCAGTGGCAGTAGCGGTGGCGATGGCAGTGGCAGTGGCAGTGGCGGTGGCAGCGGCAGCGGCAGCGGCAGTGGTAGTGACAGTGACAGTGACAGTGGCAGTGGCAGTGGTAGTGGCAGTGGTAGTGGCAGCAGTAGCGGTAGTAATCGTCGTCGTCGTTGTGGTGGTGATGGTAGTACCAGCGGCAGGAGTAGTAGTCGTAATCGTAATCGTAATCGTTTTCGTAGTAGTAGTAGTAGTACTAGTAGTAGTAGTAGTAGTAGTAGTAGTAGTAGGCAGTAGCGGGAGGCCACTGAGATTGTCCAGCTGCTTTTTTGTCTTGCAAATGACAAGGTGTCAAGGTTTCTTGGTGCCCCACCCCATGCAATACAGATCCCTAAACCCTAAACCCTAACTAATTGCTTTTGAGATAGTACCGGAAGCAAAGTTATGCCCTAAACCGAAAACTACCAGAGGCTCACGACAATCCTGAACAGTTAAACCCCAACTCCTACACCGCTTGGACTCCAGAGCACTAGCCCCTACTTAAAGGCTCAGGGGACCTAGTAAGTAAGGTTATAAGTAGGGGTATAATTAGGATAACCGCACTTAGGGGACTTATAACCCCAGTTATAACCTACTTACTAAGTCCCATGATCCTTTAAGTAAAACGCTCAACCCGAAAAATCTTGAACCCCAAAAACCGGATCCCTAAAGCACGGGCTTAACCATAGCCTTGAAAAGCTTACCCAAGGAACCCCACTACCGCTTCACCAGGCAACCTGCTGTAGTTAATATCAAGAACCCTTCTCTCATTCGCGAACTTCTCCTTCTGTAGGGTCTTTGCTAGCTCTTGGGGCACCCCGACTCCTAGACCTTGCCTGAACCCGCCTGAGTGAGGAACCCTAGACATGCAGGTGCCAAAGAGTCCAGGTACACCCTAGACCCTAAGCCCTACACCATAAACCCTAAACCCCTAAACCCGAAAGCCTTAACACCCTAAGCCCTAAAACCTCAAACACGGCCCAGGTATCTAACAATCATACACTCTCCAAATCCTAACCTACATAACTACTATCCTAAAACCGAGTACCTATTTATCGGGTCCTTTGGACCCTTGCCCTAAGGGTCCAAAGGACCCAATAATTAGGTACTTAGGTTTAGGATAGTAGTTATGTAGCTCAATATTCAGGAGAGTATATGATTATTATGTACTTGGACCCTTAGGGTTGGGGTAAAGCCCTAAACCCTAAAACCTCAAGCCCCAAAATTCGAGAAGCTCTGACCCGACTCTCTGCTCAGAGACTCGAAAACCCCTTAATTAAGGATATAGACCTTAAAATATAGTAGGATCCCTAACATGATTTAAGGAATATTCCTTAATTAAGGGATATTGGAGTCTCTGGGTATAGCACCCTTTAAGGGATACTAAACCATTATAGTAGCCCTTATGGTAACCCTTACAGACTATAGTACCCTTTAAAGGGGACCCCAAGATGGAACCCCATGTGCTCAGGAATACCAGGCGAATACCATCTTTGTCGGCTTTATGGGGCTGGTCTGTGCCCTGCTTTAGGGCTTAAGGACTCTTTCTGTTTTTTAGGGTTTAGGGTTTAGGGTTTAGGGTTGGGTTTAGGGTTTAGGGTTTTATGGGGCTGGTCTGTGCCCTGCTTTAGGGTTTAAGGATTCTGGCTTTGGGGATTCGGGTTTAGGGATTCTGGGGTTTTAGGTTTTCAAGGAATTTGGTTTTAGGTCTAGGATTTAGGGATTTGGGATTTTGGGTTAGATTTTGGGTTTAGGTTTTTAGGTTTCAGGGTTTCGGTTTTTGCATTTCAAATTTTAGGTATGTAGGGATGTGAGTTTTGAGTTTTCGGGTTTAGGGATCTGGGTTTTAGGTTCTAGGGTTAGGGGATTTTGGTTTTAGGTCTGAGGGTTTAGAAGATTTCCAACCCTAAGGCCCACGACCATAGCTCGGTCTTCTACTTAAAGGCTCATGGGACTTAGTAAGTAAGGTTATAAGTAGGTTATAATCAGGATAACCCCACTTAGGGGACTTATAACCCCAGTTATAACCTACTTACTAAGTCCCATGATCCTTGAAGTATGAGTATCTCCAAGACACTGGAATTCGCTAATTGCTTTATTTTCTGATAGCCCTTCTGCAGCTGCAAACATATGCAGGTTGCAAGTGCCTGCGCGAGCCCTTCGAAGCACCGCTACAAGTTGGGCGGGTCGAGACAAGAGACCCAGATATTGCAGATGTGCCGGCCATGCGACAGCAACATCTTCGGGCAGACCTCAGGAAATATGAAAGGAAGAAGTGGAAGCTACCATATCCGGATGTGGGGACCAGACAGGCTCCTGTCAGACTCTCATTAAGTGGAGTGTTCAAGTGAGGGGCGTATCACAGGAAGATGGGAAAATGACCGTGCAAGATCAGCGGTAAGCTGGTGGACTGGCCAAAGAACGGTGTTCTGGAAGGTGAGAACGGGCTTTGTAGGATGTCAGGGATTATGCAGGTGAGCCGAAAGGGCTTAGCAACTAGGGTTCTTTGTAGAGTAACTATACTTATACGTAATTACTTCCAATCCTAGTTAAGGTTTTTACGACCTTACCTAAGAAGTCTCATCATCCTCGAATTAAAGGTGAGCAGGTAGAAGTTATAACCTTTCTCGGACGACAGGTCTGAGGGATGTAGGCTTTCGAGGGTTTTAGGGTTGAGGTTTTGTGGGGTTCAGGGTTTTGGCGTTTAGGGCTTTAGGCTTGAGGACGTAGAGCTTTAGAGTGTAGGGTTTAGTGTTTTGGGGTTTGGGGTTTCGGGTTTAGGTTTTCAGGATTTGGGGTGTGCTTGCACGCTCAAGTATTTTGGTTCTGTGTTACAGTTGTTGTTTCTTTGGTTGGATCGAATCTCCATCGAGGATCCCCCAAAGCCCTGAACCCATTCTCAAACTGGCTCTGTCATGAGCCCTTGGGGTCCAAAGTACCTGCTGACTACTGATTGGGATCTTAAAACCCAGGATACCCTAAACACTAAATCGGCATATTGGGAAGTTTGTGTCCATTAGGTAGTTGAACCCTTCTGGTTTTGCGAGCCCTACGCCTTGGATCTATAGTATAGACCCCTATACCGCGAAATCCTACATCCCACACCCTCTTAACGGACCACAGAACTTAGCAATTAACCAGGGTTTTACTCATGTAACTGGATTTACATCTATTTAGAGCCCCAATTAAGATACCTATAACCTTGCTTGTTATGACCCAGGATCCTCCAACTAGGTTCCTGCGTAGCACCCCTTTTGCCCTTTTTTTAGGGTCAGGGTTTAGGGTTTAGGGAGGGTACAATTATTATAAAGGGGCTGCACAGCAACCTAGCCATGTAGACCCTAAAGCCAGGGAAAAATTCTGAAGCCTCATGAACCCGCAACGAATGACCTGCTTGGGGCTCCGCATTCTGATGTCTTTAAACAGGTCCTTAAAAAGGGTTTAGGGTTTAAGGTATATGATTTCTTTGTATTGGTCATAGGTCCTTAAAAGCTTGGTTATTTGGGGTTAAGGTATATGATTTCTATATATTGTTCCTTAAAAAGGTTGGTTCTTTGGGGTTAAGGTCTTCCCTAACGCCAGGTACGTCGGCGATCGTCTACCTCACACAGAATCTGAGCGAAGCTAAAGCCCAAGACACGACCTTCAAACTCTGGACTGGGATCTTCATCGCTGTCCCTTTTGTCTTTGGTTTTTGGGTTCCTATTGTGATACAACATGATACAACTCACCCAAGAAAGTATATCCTTGTTCCCAGTGGGTTCCTGAAATGCTTGGTAGACCTCGTACATCCTGCACGCTGCAAGCCCTAACGGTTGAGGGTTTAGCATTCTAGACTGTACAGAAGCCTTGTAATCCTGAACCTAAACCCTAAACCCGAAACCCTAAACCCTAACCCCTAAACCCTAACCCCTAAACCCGAAACCCCTAAACCCTAAACCCATAAACCCCTAAACCCCTAAACCCTAAACCCGAAACCCCTAAACCTTAAACACTAAACACTAAACCTCTAAGCCGAATCGTTTCATGTTGAGGCTCGGGCTTCCCCTGTCGATGCTCAGAGTTTACAGGGCATATTAAAGCTTGGGGGTTTAGGGTTTAGGTGTTTAGGGGTTTAAAGGTTTGGGGGTTTAGGGTTTATGTTTTTTGGGGTTTAGGGGTTTAGGGGTTTGGGCTTTAGGGTTTAGGTGTTTAGGGGTTCAAAAGTTTGGGGGTTTAGGTTTTCGGCTTTTAGGGGCTGAGGGGTTTAGGGTTTAGGCTTTGGGGATATAGGGGTGGACCGGTTTACACTAGAAGCCCAAAAGTTGGAAACCCCATAGCCTCAATCCTTAAGAGTCATGTATAGGGAATCCCAGCACTATTTGGCCTTAATCCGGTTTCCAACTTTATGGGGTTTACTGTAGGGGTTAAAGGTTAGGGGGCTTGGAATCCGATTCGTCAAGCCACAAGTCTTGGTTGGAAGATCCCTAAAATTCAAACCCCTAAACCTGGTAAGTACTTAAAGGATCATGGGACTTAGTAGGTTATAATTGGGGTTATAAGTCCCCTAAGTGGGGTTATCCTAGCTATAACCTACTTATAACCTTACTTACTAAGTCCCATGAGCCTTTAAGTGAGATCATTATAAGCATAGTTGGCATAGTTACATTGCAAAGCTTCCCGGATCTGGTTTTTGGAAAAGACGTCTCCAGGTTTTGCAGAAACTTGGGCCGTGAGTACCCCGTCAGATACATATTAGTATAAAGCCCTGAAGAGTTTCTGGAGCTGTTGCTCAGGATTCCTGCACAAAGCGCAACATAATATACAGCAGCGCCATATTCTAGTTATTCACGACCTACGGCAATAGCCTGAAAACAATGAAACTAAAGCGCTGAAGCCTCTAAAGACCTAAAGCCCATCTGCGAATCCCTCAAGCCTTGAAGCCCTACCTGTGGCCTGAAAGACCTACTTGTCAAGGAACTACATATAGAAATCATAACAAGGAACCCTAGGAAAGGTAGGTCTTTTCGGCTACAGGTAGAACTTATAAATTTCGATCCTGAAAGTCACAAAGCCCAAAGACGCCCTCAGCCCTGCTTCTTTCCGAGGTTGGAATTCTCAGCAAAATTGATCACCCTGCTACCCCACTCCCCCCCACCCCCTCCCCACAGTATCCCCTCCCCCTAACCCCCCTTCCCAGGGAGTCACAAGGATCGAGCTGGTTGGGGCCACGATCCTCGTGACAGTCCTGGCTTTCGGAGAATGGGATCGACATCGCGATGCCAACCGGCCAATTGTCGCTGCGATTGGGATTTTTGGTGTACGTTTCCCTGACTCTCGCAAGTTTTCGACATGCGGGGCAACTTCCTCTCGAACGTGGCATAAGTGGCTGGCACGATATCGTGCTTTGCATGATTGTCTTTGTTTTTGCAGGGGCAGGTTTCAACGTCCGGTTCGCCCCGGAACAGAACCCTCCACCCAAACCACAGGTGGGAGGAGGCATCGGGTGTTTGCAATGCTCCGCGAGTGCACCACGACAGCTATACCACATCGACAGAGGCACCATCAGCAACAGATAACAGGCAAAAACCGCTACCGCAATAAGGATGACAATACAACTACGTACTTCAAATTGCTGTAAGTATAGCTGTGTAGGTTTGCTTCCTGCTCAGCAGCGAATCCAATGTAAGTACACAGCACAGACAAGTCAGCCAAGATGTCAGTTTCTGCTTGGTGACATGCTGGAGCGCTTAGACTCAAGCTTGGAGAGAGGGCCGGTGTTCCTGCATACCGCTGCATACTTTAACAAATGGCGAACACCAGAGGCACCACCGCAAATAAAGGGAAAGAGACAACGAAGCCGAGAGACCATGAGCCCAACCAAGCAAGACCACAGACACCACACCACAGGGGGNGGTCGGGGGGTCGGCCCGGCATCTTTTATGCGTATTTTTTGGTTTAGCGTCCTACCCTACCCTAACCTACCCTCTAACCCCACCCCAACCTCCCTCTACCCGACCCTACCTTAACCCTACGTGAACCCAGTGGTACAGTTTATGGTATATCCCAAAACCCTATTCTAGTCTTTTCGGCCCCTGCTGGGGCCCGGGCCGCTATACCCCTTACCCGTAAAGTCTCAAACCCGAAAGCCCCCCATACCCCAGGTCATCGTGCCGCTGATGTGGGCCGCCTTTGCCGCCATGCCTTTGACCGGCCTCATTTCTGCTCTTCGGCTGCAACTTTAGCCATCGTGCTTGAGGCTTTTAAGGTTCAGGGCTTCGACTTTAGGTTTTGAGCTAGGCTTTCGGAATTTGGGGTTTAGGGGTTTCGGGGTTTAGGGGTTTGGTTTAGGGGTTTATAGAAATTGTTAAGGGTTTGGGTGCCCAAAACGTTTTGAGCGAAAGTTTCGAGCGAAACGTTTTGACCGAAAGTTTTGACCGAAAGTTTTAAAGTTTTGACCAGGTTTTCTGACTAAAACTGGATTTTGGAAAATTGGGTGCTGGGCTGGGCTGGATGTTGGGCGGGGGCTGGGCGAGGTGAATTTGGGGGCGTGGAAATTGATTTGAGTTTGGGTTTTGTGACCTGGTTCTGGGCTGGGTTGGGCTTGACGGTTTAGGGGGCTGAACGCCAGCAATGACAAGCAATTTCTATTTATTTCTTTCTTGAGGGTTTAGGGTTTTAGGGTTTAGGGTTTAGGGTTTAGTTTAGGGTGTGTTAAGAAACTGCATCGGCTTCTGTTACGGGTCAGACCTGGTTCTTGAAGATTGCATCAAAGGAAGGACATGGGGTCTCTTGGTTTTGAGTGGTCTCATAGGGGCTACCTGCGCGCCAGTACGTAAAAGCCTCTGAGTTTACATAAGCAAAGGCTTGTCATTGTCTAAAGCTTTACTAGTTACGGCTAAGGGATTGTGGGTTCGAGGGTTTTAGGGCTTCATGGTGTTAGAGGTTTAGATTTTACCTGTACAGGGATATTCCTCCCGCACCGGCCTTTATTCCAAGGAGTCCATGTGGTGGCGCATCGGCCCAATGTGTAGCATATTGCATTTTTCAAAAACAAGATAACAGAATGCAAGAATAGAATAAGAGGAATACCAATAGCAACATACAAATGTACGGATATACTTATACAAGTACAATGGTCGTAATGACAATGATAATGCTGCCTGTAGGATGCTGTTCGGATTAGGGTGTCTTAACTACACTTTCGTCGTTCTGAGACGGCAGTCTTCTTTGTGCAATGGCTGAACTTTGTTGTTACGCACTTGTTTAACACCGAGCCTTTGACACTTGTTGGGGGGCTCAGACTTCTTACGGCCTTGGGTAGTGACTGAGGACGTAAAATAATGGAAGCACTACACTTGTTCGAATGTTCAGGTTCAGACGCACAACATCCCGCCAAAATCCGTACTTGTAACAAAACCCAAAGGATACAGGTACGTTGGTGGGCGCTACTTCCACAATCCGTGGCAAGAGTATTCCCCGGTATAGAAACCCCGTGTAAATAACTCTGAAACACGTCCGTAGGTCATAGGTAACCCTCAAACCTGGTTCGGACCTTTCCTTAGATAGTGAACGGGGGAACTTTAAACTTTTACCCTTATATATTAGCTCTATCTTAGAAGGTTAGAACTTTTTGGGGCCCGGTTGTTGAAGAAGAGAGTTTCTTGAGCTTCCAACACGCAGACCTAGGCCCAGATTCATGCTTCCGGGGTTCAGGGCACGAGGGCTTGGGGTTCAGACTGTGCCTTAGATCCCTACAGACTTGGCGTTCTTCTGGTTGGCTCTTAGGACTTTAACTTTTTGGGTTTCTATATGAACTATAATAAGGAGACTAAAAGTTTGACTTTTAGGAGGGGTTCAGAAGTCAGCCAAGTAGAGTTCGCCATGATTGCTGCCGGCAACGTGGAGGAGCCAGGCCAGCTCGTCGGGCACATTGTCGCAGCTACTTGAAAGGCCGAGAAGACAGGCCGCGAGAAGAACGGTTGATGATATAAATCCTGCATTACCCATAATAGCATAATAAGGAATATACCATAATTCCCATAGCTTAGGGTCCTTCAGGTCATGCAGGATTTATATCATCAACCGAAGCACGTGGACGATTTGGTGGCCAAGCCGAGCGTGGTCAAAGCTGTTTGCAGAGAGCAGGTGCGCATCGCCGGCCCCATAAACCCCAAATCCTTAAACCCTAAACCCCTAAACCCTAAACCCCTAAACCCTAAAACCCTTAAACCCTAACCCCTAAACCCTAAAGCTACCCAGGCGACAGTGCAGACAGATCGGATTTGATGGTGAGGCTTTAGTCTTCGGGCCTGGGGCTTTTCTTAGATTATGTTTCTGATCTAGTAGGTAGTATGAGGGAGACCCCTCAAAGGTGAACCTTCTTAACCCTACTTCTGGCTCGCTTAAAAGGCACCTTGTTGAGAGGGTCTATATCCCCAAGGGTCCACCTAATCCTAACTCCTATGATCAGAGCCTACGAGAAAGTGGAGTTTGCTAGTATCAGGCAATTATAGAGAGGTGTAATCATTTGTATTAACATCCCCTTGTCTCAGATAGTGAACAGGGGAACTTTAAACTTCTTGGCCTTATATATTAGCTCTATCTTAGAAACTTCGTACTTTTAGGGGCCCGGTTGTTGAAGAAGAGAGTTACATAAGGTGTTCGGTTCAATCTTAGTAGCTGAGTGGATACACTTTACACTTTATGGGACAATATTACCCACTATAAAACTGAAAGTTTAAACTTTTGGGGGTTTATGAACTCAGCAACTAAGAAAAGGTGCACCTTTCAGGATTAGGAATTAAACAGCTCTCCACCTGCAGCCCACTCTTACATGCCGCTCTTCCTTGATTGTCTCAGTTTAGGTCTGTTTGGCGTTAGCAGTTCCATAAGATTCCTAATCGGAGTGTACATGGATGCGGTGCTCTTCTGGGCTTTGTGTACCATACTTGAATACTTTTTTTTCTTAAAGGAACCCTTATGAAATAAAAGTTTATACTTTTTTCCCCCTGGTTACTTTAAAGCCCAGTAAACCCTAAACCCTAAACATGAGCCCTGGAGAGAAGAACTCTTCAATCAAGGGGTCGGAAGAATTTCATTAATATAGGGGCCGAAATACTTACCAATACTATTTTGGGGGGGTTCCTTATCATAAGTATAGTATAAATAGTGGGCCCCAAAACCCTATTCTAATTATTTAGGCCCCCCACATTCTTCGTTTGGGTTCCTTATCATAGCTACGCTGTCATATAGTTACCTCAAAACCCTATTCTAACTAATCATTCATGCACACTGTAAGCTCCAGAACCCGAAGCCACAACGCCTCCTGGAAGAGAAGAGGTATTGAACCCGACCCTCATCCGCGTGATCAGGTGCACAGGGTTCGGGGGGGGGGGCCAAGGGGCGGCCTAAGCTTCGAAAAGGGTAGCAACTGATTTCAGGTAAGTAACCTTTTGTGTGAGGGCTCGGAAACCGTAAACCCTAAACTCGACACGGCCAAGTGCCTTCTTTTTGGAAAATAGGGGACCCTAATATGGTACCGTAAATAGTAGGATCCTTATTATAAGGACCCCAAAATAAGGTACGGTACCCCTAATTTTCGGAAACCCCCTAAACCCTAAAGATCCCTTATAGGAACCCTTAAAGGATCCCGTTAAAGGAACCCAAAGAGGGTACCCCTAATTTTCTGAGGCTTCGCCTCTAAACTTGGACAGTAGGAAAATGGAGGACCAGTCTGAAGTCGGGAGCTGCATGGGAACTCAGGAAATCTGGAAGGTATCTCAGGTAAGATATGAGTAGAGCCCCAAACGTGAAGGCTTCTCTATATATATATGTATATATATATATATACATACATACATGTGTATATAAAGAGATATATATATGTGTGTGGGAGTTTCCGAAAATGAGGGGTACCTTATTTTGGGGTCCTTATAATAAGGATCCTTCTATTTAGGGTACTACATTAGGGTCCCCTATTTTCGGAAACTCCCATATGGATATATACATAAAAAATAAATGCAAAAAACATGTGAGTTTCAGAGAAGAGTGGCTCCTGAAGTCAGCCACCCGGCAAGGCTCCATGTGATCATATCGTGTCTAATCTTGTCCCGAAGCCATTACTTGATGTTTCACTAGGATCCGGTGTAGGCCCTTATTCCCTGTTTTAGTGCTTAGGTTCTCCTATAACCCCCTTTAACCCAAAAAGGGCACCCTTTTTATTCCTAGGTTACTCTTGGTCTAGTTCAAGACCGGAATAGGTTTTTGTTTTATATTTCGGAATACAGAGATTGTCAAGGTGCCACCCAAAAGACAGGAGACAACCTTGCGAAATGATGAGTGCATCGGTAGTACCTGGGTAGATGTTGGCAGAGGTTCGGGTTTCGGGAATTATAGTGGGCGCCAGAAAGTTGGAACATGTAGGACGAATGGTGCTGGGATCCCCCATACTTTACCTTAATTAATGGCATGGCCCGAATGATGTTCCAACTCTTTGGCTTCTACTTTAGGCTTCCCGCATGACATCGAGTGTCCCGGGACCGCCGGGAGGAGCAGCGTCCGCTCCAGAGGACGATTGATATAGGGGGCCTTGATAGCCTGAGTACAGCAATGCTCCTTTGTGGTTTATGGTCTTGGGTTTAGGGCCATAAATACATAGAGCATAATATTATGGCCCTACATAGGCCGCGCACCGTCGGCGGGACTGCCTTTGCCGATTCTGGATTCCATGCGCATGCCCGTGTTGAGCACGAGGTCAAGGGGTGGAGAGGCATCTGAAGTTACTATAGGGGCCGAAACAATCACCAGTCCTATTTGGGGTTCTTTATCATAAGTAGTATAATGGGCCCCAAGACCCTATTCTAATGATACGGTTGATGGACAAAATCCTGCATGACCCATTTTTCAGGAATATACCATATTTCCCATAGTTTAGGGTCCTTAAGGTAATGCACGATTTTTTTGTCCATCAACCGTCAAGGCCCCTATATTTCAGCATCTCCTGGTTCCTTGCACTCCTGGTCGGCCCACTCCAGAACCCTTGGGTTAATGAATAGGCACATGCCTTAACTCATGCTATACGGAACCCTGCCTTAACAATTACCCATACTATTTTGGGGGTTCCTCATTATAATTATAGCATTATGGGCCCCAAAAACTATAATTATTAAGGCCCCTATAGTATACGCTCCATAAGTAAGGGGCTTTGGAGTCATCTCTGCACGTCATCTTCGGGTTCGTGGATGATCCTCCCTTGAGTTCATGGACGATTTGCGAAAATTCGATTCTACTTCGAACTACCAAAACCTACTTCTTGTAGCATCCGTACAACTTCTATGTTAGCGGATGTCATAATAACGCTAAAAAAGTAGGGTTACTGTAGCTTAAGGTAGCGACTAGGTGTTTAAACCACCTTGCAAACCCCAACTAGCATACGGAAACCGCGAGAGACGAAACGGCTAAACCCACATCCCTAGGCCCCAAACTCGGGAAACCCAATCTTGAGCTACCTAAAGCTTTTTTTTCGTAGGGTACCTAGACATTCTACATCAAGGGTCTATAGTACGAACTTAAAGCAAGTAGGTTGCTCAAGGCAACCATTAAAACCTCAAGGTTAAGCATGACC
This sequence comes from Symbiodinium sp. clade A Y106, assembly GCA_003297005.1. Taxonomy (NCBI): domain Eukaryota; class Dinophyceae; order Suessiales; family Symbiodiniaceae; genus Symbiodinium; species Symbiodinium sp. clade A. The sequence continues at coordinate 86,314 of BGNK01000789.1, read as the reverse complement.
CCGGAACCCGGCTGTCTTTACCCTAAACCCTAAACCTTGAACCCTGAGCCCTAGACCCTAAACCCTAAACCCTAAACCTGAACCCTAAACCCTAAACCTAAACCTAAACCTTAAACCCCAAAACCCCTAAACCCCGAGGTGTTGCAGCTTCGGCAGCTACCGACCGGCCACTCGCCCGCCATTTACCTGGGTTCATTTTCCCCTAAGACTCCATGTGTCCACATAGTACTATTGGGTGCGTTTGGGGCTTCAGCGCTCGGTAGGGTTCAGGATTTGGGCCTAAGACGACTAAGGGTTTGGGATTAAGGGTTCAGGAAAGGACGTGGGACTGTGTAATATAGAAGCCTAAATGAACAGTTCCGTACTACCAATAGAAAATCTAATCATTCAGGACTGCTGTGGCCCCTATACTAGTTTCACACGGTTTTCTGCATACTTCACCCACAAAGAGTGGCCCAGGGAACACGCCAACAGGGCACACCGCACACCCTTCTCCCAAACCCTGAACACCAAACCGTAGACTGTAGACCAGCCTCCAAAACCCTTAACCTTGAAGCCTCAACCTAAAACCCTAAGCCCCTCAACCCCTGAACCCCCAAAATCCGAACACTAAACCCCTGAACCCCCAAATCCGCGCTAAACCCTGAGACAGCCTCATATACTTAAAGGCTCATGGGACTTAGTAAGTAAGGTTGTAGTCGGGCTAACACTACTTGGGTCAGTGGCATGTTTTCGAATGGGGGCACCAATGTTATGGCATGTTGGGACCAATGCTATGGCATGTTTTCGAATGGGGGCACCAATGTTATGGCATGTTTTCGAATGGGGGGGACCAATGCTATGGCATGTTTTCGAATGGGGGCACCAATGCTATGGCATGTTTTCGAAAGGGGGGACCAATGTTATGGCATGTTTTCGAATGGGGGGACCAATGCTATGGCATGTTTTCGAATGGGGGGACCAATGTTATGGCATGTTTTCGAATGGGGGGACCAATGTTACGGCATGTTTTCGAATGGGGGGGCCAATGCTATGGCATGTTTTCGAATGGGGGCACCAATGCTATGGCATGTTTTCGAATGGGGGGACCAATGTTATGGCATGTTTTCGAATGGGGGGACCAATGCTATGGCACGTTTTCGAATGGGGGCACCAATGTTATGGCATGTTTTCGAATGGCCGAGCTTGGGGGCACCAATGTTATGGCATGTTTTCGAATGGCCGAGCTTGGGGGGACCAATGTTATGGCATGTTTTCGAATGGCCGAGCCTGGGGGGACCAATGTTATGGCATGTTTTCGAATGGCCGAGCCTGGGGGACCAATGTTATGGCATGTTTTCGAATGGCCGGTGGCCGGAGCAATGTTATGGCCTGTTTTCGAATGGCCTGTGGCTGGGCTTTAGGGTTCTTTAGGGTTTAGGGCCTAGGGTTTGGGCTTTAGGGTTTAGGGGCCTAGGGGGGACCAATGTTATGGCCTG
>BGNK01000789.1:67244-83551 GCA_003297005.1 Symbiodinium sp. clade A Y106 | reverse complement strand
CCCAAACATCGAGTTAAATTCGAATTTTAGCCGCCAAGTTGGCCTGACCCGGCCCCCGCTTCAGAATGGATTAAATTTGAATTTAATCCTTTTTAGAATTTGAAAATCATCCTCATCCATCCTAGCCGTGCCTGTGCCTAATTTCCGATGAACCTTCAAGAAAACCTCGCAGCCTCGAACATGTAGTGCTTGAAGGTTCACGCGTAGTCAGAAGTAGGAAGTGGATTGTATCGCCGAACCCTGTACTCTGAACCCGAAACCATAAGTTGCAAAGTCAGCCCGAAGAAGCGTTTGAAAATGCACAATGACACCTTGTGAAACCTTTCAAACCCTTGTCAAACAGCACCAAAAACTGAAACCCTGTCAAAACCTCCTCCAAGCTACACATCGGAGTCCCGCTTGCAACGCCCTAAAACGGAACCCTATAGTTATAGGCTCTATAAAACCCTTTCAAAAGCCCGAAAGGAACCCGGGCGTGGTCGAGATGCCAACGAAACGTCAGCTCGGCGAGCTACTGAACACCGTCAAGGCCCACTCTTGACCTGGATTTTTGATGCGTGTATATACTGCAGGGGCCTTATTTAGAATAGGGTTGTGGGGGCTCCTGATTAGAATTATTGTATAATATACCCCCCATTCTAGTTATTAAGATCCGCATATTACACGCACAATCGCAGTGCAATCAGTAGTAGTGGCGCAAAAGCTTTAGCAGCAGTCTCAGCCGCAGAATCTTGGTCCAAGCTTCAACCGTAACCCCCAAACCATAAACCCCACAACCTGATAGTCGATCAGGGTCCTTTGTCAGAGCTTACGCTCTTGACGGCGTCGGGCAGAGTTTTTGGTTTAGGGTTAGGGTTTGCACGGCGAGCTCTTGCCTGCCTTAGAAGGGGGCTGAGAGTTCCGTAGGCGCCGGCCGGCATCCCAGTCCGTGCTGCAAAATGGTTTGCCAGGCGCTCTACCCAGATGGCGAGGTCTGGGAGCAGGACGGGGATCCTCAAACCTCAAATCCTAGCGTTCAGCATGTGAGGGTTGATGGGAGGATATCCTAGTAGTAGAGTAGGTAACCTTTAACCATTTTGGGGCTACTATAATCCCCTAGCCTTTAGTTCCCCTTGGCAGCTCGACAAGTAAGTTATTCTTAAGTACGCTTGCAAGCGCCCTGAATGATGTCTGTGTTTGTAGTTGAAACCCTAAACCCTAAACCCTTATCGCTATACTTGCACACAACAAGTATAGCTGACGCCATGAAAGCAATGCGAACCAAGAGACCTCGTCTGGCTTGTCCGAGTTGCGAGAGCGTAAACCCTTATCGCTTGTCCACCAGCCTCGCACTTGTCAGCCATCACATGTTACGGTAGCAAGCCTGAACTCATGAAGCCGTGCCGGCTATCAGGCGTGTGTGCGAGTCGAAACCCTTAGTGATTCGGTGTTATGTAGTTTAATTTTTAATACCACTAAACCCTTAGCCCTAAACCCTAAACCCGGCAGGGTCTCGTATATGGGTTGGGGATCTCAGTCTCAAAACCAAGGAGCGGCCGGAATCCAGAAAGAACCTCAGCTTAGACCCCAAACCTCAGTCCCGGAAACGGTTGGGTAGTTCTTTAAATTAGAATTCCCCGCGGATCCTTTTTAAAAGGGGTGCCGCCTTCTTTTGGGTTCCTAAAAAGCGACCCTAACTTAGCGACCCCATCAGTTTTGAAGCCTTGCCTGGCCTGTGCGAGGTGCGGGAGTCAACATCCTAAACCGCACGCCACAACACCCTGAATCAGAAACGAGCCCTTGACCCGACCCAACCCTCAATCCTGATGGTGTTCCGGCTGGCAGAAGGCCATGACACGAGGGTGTTGCGCTTTTGTATAAGCATGAACCCTCAACCCCAAACCTCCCAAAGGTTTGGTATTTTTCGGGATCGGACGGGTTCAGCTGGGGGCTTGGTTGTTGTGGCAGTTCTGCTATTGGTTTCGGGTTTGGGCAGCGATGTTAGACATGCTTCGCTCCAGGTGAAATACCTTGACATCGACCACTCAGATCCGAACGATCTCAAGTTCGACTACAACATGAGGCTCTTCAAGAACGTGCCCAAGCTTTACTTGACGCTATAAACCCTGAACCCCTAAACCCCCCAATCGCACGGGGACACCTTCAAAGTTGTCCAAACCCAAGCCTGTTGGGTTTTACGCGGTCTTGAGTCTGAGTATTAGCCAGACGGTTTGGGGTTTTTTTCGGTTGGACAAAAACCCTGAACCTATTTGTGCTAACGAAGGGTTGAAGGCTTGAGGTTTAGGGTTTTCTTTTTTTCTCAACCTTAACCCCGACAGCAATGGGCAGAGATTGAAGTCTCAGGTTGTGTGGATGCACAAGAGCTCCTGGAGAAGAGTTCTACATAGGGTGTACATAAAGGGTTTAGGGTTTAGGGCTTTGGGGATTGACGCGGTAACAGCCTACGGCATCATGGCATAGTCCCGCAGTCACGGAAGTATTTGCATGGCGTAGGGCTGTAGAAAGTTTGAAGCTGAGATCATTCGTTGCAAGCTGTGGTGTAAAATGCCCAGGCGTTTTCGCAAGGCATGAGCCAAATTCTTCGTCTGCGATTTCTACGCGAAAGTGCAGTCAGCCAAGGTCCTGAATCCTGATCCCCAAAGCGCCCAACGATGTGTGAGGGTGTCGAGTCAGGGATGAACATGTAGGTCTTAGGGCCTGGCGCCTTGACGTGGGGTTCTGTATAGACTTCAAGGCATGAGTCTCTAGCAACAGCCTCCACCTAGAGGACGGCAACCCCCAAGTGACCATGTCCTGACTCAAAGCCGTCAGAGTTAAGGCATAAGGGCTGCACCAGAACCCATATAAGCTTGTGAGCGTTAAAGTTTCTGGCCCCAAGAGATTTGTAGGGATTTGCTCGGGGGGTGGATGGCTCGGCCAGAAGTATGTGTCAACATGCTGTTTTACTTTTCAGTCTACATATCATTACCCCAGAGCCTTACATGTATGGTTCAGGTTTAGGCTATATTCTTGTCAGTTCCGAAAGGCTTAGGGTTTATATGGCTCAGGGTTTAGGATAGAACCCTAAGCCGTAAATCATGAAGTCCCAAACTCAAGCCTCAGGCGACGAAGGTCCGAGAAGCAACGCAAGCTCCGAGAAGGACCCACGAAGTCACGGCCAGAGGTTCTGGGATCAACTAAGTGAGGTTTAGGGTTTACTGAATCTGGGGTTTGGGGTTGAGAGCCTGTTTTGGGTTGCATGTTTTGTTGCACCAAGCCTGAAGCCCAGTAGCGAAATGAAGTATAAGGTAGCCGGGGAGAGTTTTTGCGAGGTGCGAAGTGTGAAGAAGAAGTAGCTTTCGCCGTTTCGGCTTTTGGTTTAGAGGGTTCCTCTTCAGTGTTTAGGGACGTATGTTTCGGGGTTAATGGCTCCTCCGGTATCCGCAACGCTGAAGCCCCCCAACCCAGAAACACGTGCAGAATTTCGCCATAAATATGAAGCTCGACAAATCTCCTTCCAAATCCGTTTCTGCTGGCGTCCAGGAAGCTGCAGCAGAACATTGAGCAGGTTCCGCCCGATGATGTGGGGAAGCTGGACGTCATGCGGCAGATGCTTTGGGTGCCTTTGGTAGCACCTGGGAGTTGCGGCGAAAATGCAGTCACCCCTATCCAAACCCTTCAGTATGGAAACACAAACCTTTGTCTGCAGACGAATCCTTCAGGACATGATGTGAGTTAAGGCATGTGCCTCAATTAAAGGGGCTTCGAAGTCTTTGGGTACATCTTTGATTCTGCATTGATCATTTGTGTGGTTCTCTTGCCGGTCAACTTACTCTCATCCTGACATATGCTACTCTTGTGGCTGTTAATTGACAACGCTATAGGCTATAAGACTCAAGGGCGGATAAGTTCAATACTTGATCCAAAAAAACCGCGTCGAGCAAAGAAGCAGCCTAAGCAAACAACCCACCCTTTTAATTTCCCATATAAACCTTGACAAGGCCACCTTTAGGTCCTGATTCCACTTTGCAAGAGCTTTTTTCTGTCGACCTCCGAGCCGCCTTCAAGTAAGGCAAAAGACACCCCTTAACTCATGTTAGGGATCGTGTTCTATGTTGAGGGGACCTCACTCGTCGAAGGCATACTAAGACCCCGGCAGTAGAGCGCGCAGAAACACTTACATGAGCATCCTTGACAGTTTTTGTAAAACACCACATAGCCTTCTCTTTAGCCGTTGTTTGTGTTTTTGCTCTTAGGGGTGGAGGTTTCATAAAAACGCGAACAACCCAAAAACAATAAAACGTTTTCGCAGGGTTTCTAGATCCCACGACCGATCAGTTCAGCAACTGCGGTACTTTTGCGGTCATGTCATCATAAGCTCCTCTTTTCTTCAGTGACTTGTTCGTGTTCTTGGAATTCAGCCCCGGACAATCGTCCGAACGGCTCCCACTTCCCGTCGCTTCGCAGGCTCTCTGTGCTATCGATGCCTCGCAGATCATTTCGAGCATTGGTCAGAGACTTGTCGGCTATTCCTGTTATGGCCGGGCCTCGTGCAATTAGATTGGGTCTCTTCTTTTCTGAAACTCTGACGTGAATAGTCGTTTGGTCGAGTCACGCCGCAAAGCGCGTCTGCCGCCGGACGAGTTGTTGCCTGAAGCTTGGTCGGCGTGCGACCATCCGAGGATCATCATTAACATCCGCACTGCCACGTGGCTGTGCATCCACATCTTGTTTGAGATTTGTACTCATTGGTCTGCATTTGAGAAGCTGCCTTTAGAAGATGTTTTCCTGTTGGGTTCGGGCTACTATACGAGACACTAGTTTTGATGCAGTGTATCTATGACGACGATGCATATACCACGATGGCGCATTCGTCCTACCTACCTGCTACTACATGTACCGTCCTCGGAGGTGACGAAGTCTTGCAAGAATCCCTACCCATATGATGCCGCCCAGCAAGATTCCTGCGCAGGCGCGTTGTACAAGGGTTCCCGGCTTCAGGACCGCTTTGGGAATCTTTGGGATGTTCAAACGTCGAACGGAAAGTGGGGCGAGTAGGGTTCTTGTGTAAAGACGGTACGCGGAGGGGACTATGTAATGGTGAAGAAAGACCGCTTCTCAAGGGCTCCATGTTTGGCAACCTGTAGGGATTTGCGAAGTAGGTCGTTTGCACTCCGGCGTACAAGCGTTGCGAATCCCACACTTTTTTTGCAACTGGCCTGCGACGACTAACAGGGCCTCAATCACCACACCTCGAAACCACGGATCACGGCTGGCGTGGCCCCAATCACTGAACCCAGACATCGCTTTGTAGTTTCTTTGCCAAGACTAGATGGCAAGCTCTCTGAAACCTTATAACCTACAGTCTCCATTGTAGTTCCTTTCATGGCTTAACCAATTGATGATTTTATAAGTATGAGGATCTTGTAGGTATTTCGGGAAACTCTGAACCCCCGAAGCCTGTGCGTGTGCGCAAGCAAGAGAGAGTTGATTCCCTGTCCTGATTCCCTGCCGCAGCCATGGTCCAACTGAACCTGGCGATTTGGGGTTACATCGCCATTTACATCGAGGATATGTGCCTGGAGCCAGCTTGAGAAGAACTTTACAGTCTAGGATTTCGGGGAAGTAGCCTTCGGGTGCTTTGGGATTTCGGGATTAGCATCGTTTCAAGTGCTCGCCCGAACTTTAGGTCTAAGGTTCGGGGTTTCCAAAAAGCCCAAACCCACGAAACCCGTAAAACCTAGACTCCAAACCCTGTCCCCTTTTTTCCCCCCAAACCCCTAAACGCCGAAACTAAACCCTAAACCCACCGAAGTCAGCTTTGGAGTTTCCAATCGACCCTGTGGCTTCTGAGGGTCAACTCCTGTGGCCACTCGGATGCACGAGAACCTGGAAGACCTGGGATCGTTTTAGGGTTTAAGGTGTTTGGGGTTTCGGAGTTTGGGGTCGCGTCGGTTGTTCAGCATTTCAGATCATCCTAAGCAACCTCGCGAGTTCCCCAAACCGTGACAACCAAATACTGAAGCCACAAAACCCCTAAAGGCTAATGTAGGCTGGGCCTATAACACCAAAATAGTAGGATTCATAAAAGGAACCCGCATATAGGCCCAAGGTTTCTTAATCAGGTTCCTACAACACCAAAATAGGATTCATATAAGGAACCCTAATAAAGGCCCAAGGTTTCTTAATCAGGTTCCTACATTAATCCCTAAACCTCTTAGTAGCTGAGTGGATACACTTTACACTTTTTGGGATTTTTTGGGATGAGACTACCCACTATAAAAACTGAAAGTGTACACCTTTTTGGGGCTTATGAACTCAGCATCCAAGCATGTACCCAAATAGTATATACTTTGGCCCCAAAGTTCTAATATAGGGACTACTTTAAGGCCTAAGTATATACTATTTGGGCACTTGGATCCTCACTTATGAACTCAGCATCTAAGACCTTAGCCCCAGACCCCAAACAACCCGAAGCCTGATCAGGTCCAACTTTCAATGTCCAAGCCGGCTGTGCCTCGGCCTCCCCGAGCCCCAAGAGTTCGTAGGCTTTTAGGGGTTTAGGGTTTTAGGAGTTTAGGGGTTTAGGGTTTAGGCTCTTCTTCTATTAGTGAAGACTTCTTTTCATAGGATTCGTAAGAAGGTTTTCAGGGTGTGTTATGGGATTTTCGGTTTTTTACCTAGCTTATATGCATCGGGTGAATAGTTGTCAGGTTGTATCTGGGTTTTGTGGGGGAGATGCAGCTTCTATAAGGGTTGTGAAATGTGTTTATAGAGTTTTCCAGGGAGTTAATAAGCTCTCTAATCATGAAATACACCTGATAACTAGGGTTGGTTTCGATATGGCATCCAGGTGAAGCCTAGCTGCGGTATAAGCTTGGGCTGGCTTCACAGTGTCTAGGGTTCAGAGAGCTGTCGGCTGTCGGCATTGCACGGCAAAGACGCTCTTGTGCTCAGGTATGCCAAGTATGCTAAGTATGCCATGTGCCGGGAACCCCCACTATGAACAGTACGTCCTGGGCAGTAATACATAGGCAAGCCATCACAGGAGCTGCAACTGGAGCGGTGTCCGAGCTGTAACAGACCGAGCTGTTGCGGAGCTGTAATGGGAAGCCCCCACAGATGCGTTGCAACATAATGTGGCGGCCGGAATAATGTCAACACTTTTGTTCCTTAGGGCTCTTTGCCGTAACCATACTATAATATAACCCGAAAACGTTTCTAATTATTTATGTCCCCGCATTACACCGGACAGGTAACAGCAAGGGCTCGTCAGGTCGCAAATCCAACATGCGGCATTCGTTCCCATATAGCGCTTCTCTATCACCGACAACCCTCATAGCTTTGCAAAAGCCGATGATGGCCACTTCTAACCAAGAAGCCCGTGCCTCGCAAACGATCAAGCAGGAACCCGAAACGAGCGCGGAAACCCCAAATATTAGGCTTTGGGCCTCTTTCTCCAAAGCCCCGACTTGCAAGGCGCCATCGACTTGACAGGTTGCTCGGAACGCAGACTAGTTTCGAAACAGTAGCACATCCGTTATACCTGTTGAAAAACGAGTATTTTGGTCGGAATGCATCAGACGTGTTAGCAGATACTACGAGCAAGAATTGGAGGAGGTAGGAGGAAGGCTGTTGTTGTCGTCGTTGCTGTTGCAAGCTGGGAAAGTGTCATGGTCATCGCTTGATGCCTTATTACAATGTACTGCTAATGGGGATGCGGGTAGTAGCGAGGTACCAAGAACATCAGACTGTACTACTTGGAGGATCATGGGACTTAGTAAGTAAGGTTATAAATAAGGCAACTATACTTATAAACCCAATTAAGGTACTTATAACTTTACTTACTAAACTAAGTCCCATGATCCGCCAAGCACCCTGTTTAGCAACAGGCATAGGCCGGCTGAGGTTCTTATCAGGTATGAACGCTGTCAACAGTAGCAGTACGAGTCCTGGGAGATGTTAGGCTTATATTTTGTGTGTGGCCGGCCTTCGTTGGTTTCGTAACTACGTCTATCTAATTTCTAGAATGAGGTTGCCGACACCGAATGCACCTGCAGTCCATGTGCTTGGCTTTGTCTGTCCGAGAGGTTTCACTTGAGCATTTGCGGCTGTAAGCTCATCGTCACCCCGATGCGTGTAGCTAAGCAGGCCAACTGTAACATGTAATTGTCCACTGTCTGCTTGTGGTTATCCCCGATGCGGGTAGAGCAGAAAACCACGGCGACTGTAGTCACTGCAGTCTGCAGCTGGCAGCCCTCGGGTGCTTTGGGTGTAAGAGGTCATTGTCAGACCTTAAACGGCATATTGACTGGATCGTAACGTGTCCCGAAGGCCCCGCGGACATGTTTTTCGATCATGTTTTGAGACTTTCCAGGAAGATCCCGAAACCCTGCACAGTATTTGTAAGAAAGGCATCTCCGGCAACATCAGGGAATACATCGCCCAAGTATGTCCCACCGCCAAACCGGAACGAAATCAGGCTTCCTGGCTAATGCTGCCCTGGTCGGTGCGGCTGGAGCTAACATGAGGTGGCCTGGACGACGACTACTACTACCACGACTATACTACTACTACTACTACTCCTACTACTGCTACTCCTACTGCTACTGCTACTGCTACTGCTACTACTGTTACTACTACGACTACTACTACTACTACTACTACTACTACTGCTACTGCTACTGCTACTGCTACTACTACTACTACTGCTGCCACTACTACCACTACTGCGACTGCTAGGAGAAGAGTGCCGTTGCGGTTGCTGCCACAGGAACGCTGTCTCTCACGTGTGCTCTTGTTTTTGTCAAGATCGCAGCTTCTGTCAAAATTGCCGGCGAGCCCTGAATTCGAAAGCTGTGCCACTCTGGATGTCTCAGGTCCAGCTGCCTGCCCAAACACGGCTACTGGGCACCTGGTCCGGAACATGTGCTGAACGGCATGCCCCGTACTTGGAACCTCACAATGATTTTGCACGCCTCTTCCTGTGGAAAGCTATCTTCGAAGACCCTTCAGTTGTTGCGTGCCAGCACAACAACCACCACAACCAATTCCATCACCCCTGCCGTCGACCAGTACACCACGGGCATACTCAGCGCATTGCCGTTTGGTCAAGTTGTTCATGTTGCGTTGTGTCTTAGCTCCGTCATCATCATCTTAGCCTTTCAGCCATTCAGCACAGCATCATTGCTTCCACTCGCCAGCATCGATAGTTTCATCGCATCCTGGCGCCATGATCATCATGATCGTGGCCAGCACCTTCACAGCGTCGTGCGGTCAGTCGTCCTTCGCACTCCCAGCGACAATAGCACTTGAAAAACCGGCATGAAATAGAGTAGGGCCCCTACATTAAGAGTTCGGCAAGGGGTTTGGCGTTAATCGGGCTGCTTATCTGACGACTTTCTGCTCGACCAGGCCTGCTGGGCAAAATGCCCTTGAACCAGGAACCATGGATGCACTCTTGGCAGAACGGATTAGACCATGGACGTCATCATGATTGGGCCCTGGACGCCTTCTTCTCAGAACGGATTAGACCATGGACGTCATCATGGTTGGGGCATGGATGCGCTCTTCCCATAAAAGATTAAACCGTGGGACGTCATCATGGTTGGGCCATGGATGCTCTCTTCTCAGAACCGATTAGACCTTGTTTCTGTGCTAACCATTGTGAAAAAAACGTGTCATTTAGACCGAGGGTGGGGCAGAAGCCGATGCAAGCAGAAGGGGCATTAGTTTCGCACACGACGACAGTGTGAAGCAGTGCAGAAAGCCCTTCAAATACCAGTGTGCCTTGAACAAATAATGGAAATTTCAACATAAAGTTTCGGTGATAAGGTAATGGCCGGAGGCAAGGAAACGTGCATTTGCAGGGGATTCTGAACCAGGTAAAGCAGAACTGTGCAAAAAGCGTGGGTCCCTTATGGCCCCGCCTAGCCCTAAACCCTGAACCCCAAACCCTAAACCCTACACCCTAAACCTGCAGGCTGGTATGAGGCTGAGGCGCTGGGGCTTGAATGTTTATGATCGGGTCTTTGGAAACCAACCCAATAGGCCGCAGGCCCCTTGATTTTTTATGTGAGCCCGACGACTTAAGCCTTCACGCCACATCCGCATGTGGCTTCCGAGGAGGAGAGAATTGCGAAGATCGAAGATAACGGTGTCGTTGGCGCCATATCCGCAGACACTTGCCTTATCGGAGCGTCGTAGAAGGATCCTTAACGGTCTTGGTCAATGGCAGTAAGGTTTCGGGCTCGGTCTGGCCGTATAGACCGTCAACTTCACACTTTTGCCCCTAAACTCAAACCGGAGACCACCCTAAACCCTAAAACTCAAACCGGAGACCTCGCACCCCGCACGCTGGCGTCGATCTGCCCTTCGATGTTGGCGTTGGCTGGGCTTTTCGGAGTCACAAGTTTACTTCAGAGCTGAGGATTCCAGATTTGAGGGGTTTTTCAGGTTCAAGGTTTCGAGTTCAGGTTGCGTCCTAATGCGTGCTATGTTTAGGTGGGTCTAGATATGTTGCAGGATTTAGGGGTTTTGGGTTTTCAGGCCTAGGGAGTTCAGAGTTTACGGCATTGACAGCATCTACAGTGGGCACCATAAGACAACCGAAGATACCAATCATTGAGGTGGTGGCAGTGCGGCTGGTGCTGGTGTGCTGGAGTGGCAGTCGCAGTCGTAGTCGCAACCGTATACGCAGCCTTTGTCGCAGTGGTAGTCGTCGTAGCAGTGGCAGTGGCAGTGGCAGTGGCAGCAGCAGTGCCAGCAGGAGTAGTAGGAGTAGGAGGCTTCGTAATACAGTAGCAGCAGCAGTCGTCGGTGGTGGTAGTAGTAGTGAGAAGGAGGAGTAGGAGTATTAGTGGCGGTAGCGGTAGCCAGCAGCAGCAGCAGCAGCATGTTTGTAGCGGTTCTGAGTTTGAGTTTCGTTAGTCCGTAACTAAGTATGGTGAACTTGGCGTTTTGCTTGTTTTCATCATCGTGGTCATCCCAGGACACAAAGACCAATGGAGTCCGGACCTTCGCAGGCTTCACTGCCAGTACGAACCTTATCCTCTTGTGGGCTTCAGCACTCGGGGCGTGGGGCTGCGGTTTAGGATTTACGAGTGGGTCTAGGTGAGGGTGGCAAAGATATACTTTTGTAGTCATGCGCCGTCGACCGGGTGTGGGTTTCCAGCGTTTACGTTGCAGTGGCAAGGGGCACCACGCCGTTAGTGGAGTTTGCGGAAACAGCACGATGTTTTGTCAAAGGTTCAGTCATTGCACTGGCTTCCGGTTTGACCTTCAGAAAAAGAGACCCTTACGATATGTTATGTTATGATATGTTATGTAGAACGCCACTCATATCAGTTTGATCGACAACCCTAATTGAAGAAGCCTCCCTTTGTTACAGTGCTTGCGAAACTCTTGGGAGCAAATGGGTCCCCAGATAATACGGAACGCCGGACCACCTGCGCACGACCCGACAGATCAGCATGTCGACATGATTCTGAGCACGAACGCAACGAATGAAGTTTAGCCGTATTAGACGCCAGAGCGAAACCAGCCTTCGTTTGGACCTAACGTGGAACTAGCTGCCTTAGGGCTGGTGCTCTGGTGTCCGCTCAACCCAGGTCAGCTTCAGAAGGTCAACGACGAAATCAAAGAACAGTCGGGGGCTCACTGCTGTTGTCAGCAGTACAGATGTTACCATGTCATTGTTGGGATCGTTATTTCTAGAATTCATGCTTGAGGCCATCGTCACGGGGTTTAGGGAGTTTAGGGTTTCACCTAAGGGTTTGGATTCTCTGCACTGTTTTTCCTGGGTCTACGAAGCCACTCGTGTTTTCGATTATTGTTCAAAGGCCCGTGAAAGCCAGGGGGCCGTAACTTGAAGCCAGGAATCCAAAGCCTGCGTCTTAGCTTAGTAGCTGAGTGGATACACGGGAAAATATTACCCAATGTAAAAATGAAAGTGTACACTTTTTGGGGCTTATGAACTCAGCATCGAAGCTGAGAATGCCAGCACCTGGGAGCCTCAAACCCCAAAATCCGAAGCTCCTAAATCCGACTCCCCAAGCCATCGAGCCTAAATCCGGCTCAGCCCTAAATTCCAGACTGTGGGAGCACTTTCCGGGTGCAGGTTTGCGGATAATACCGAGCGAAAAAACAGATTTCGGGCAACTCGGCTCCGTGGTGGGTACAGGAATTTTAGGCAAGGGATTCAGGGCTTAGTGCATTGCAGTCCCTGCTCAAGAGGGTTCAGAGCTTTGTTCTTTCAAGCTTGTAGGTTACTCGCACAATCATTGAAGCCTGTCAAGTTGCGTGCAGCGGGTCTGCCTGTCCAACCGGGTGGTTTGGGCATGTGCTGCTGTTTTCGGGTTTTCTGAGGAGTACAGTGCATGTCCTCTGCTAGTGACCAAGTTCCAGTTGCAGAAAGAGTTTGTTGTGTTTTGGCTCTTTAGCGTTTAGGTGTATTTGGCATTGGTTTGCGGTTCCCGGCTTGTTGCCCGGGGCGTTGTTGCTTCGCTGATAAGTGGGCTTGATTTTGTCTCGAGGTCCCACAAATCCAGCCCAAGGAAGAATATCCTCCGTACAAACCCAAAAACCAAAACTTATAAGCGGGTTCCTTAAGGACAGCTAATACTGGGGTCGGAATACGTAGTGATAGTCAGTATCCCCTTATAATCCTTCAAAAACTATACGATGTTATGTCGCAACAACACCCAACCCTATGCTACTGGTAAATGTCCCTACATTATATGTGAAGATCTATGCAAGTCTCCTGTAATCTGCAGAGAAGCAGCTCGAAGTGAACAGGGTACTTGCAGAGCTTCCCCAAAGCCTCAGGATAGGGTTGGGGGGGGGGTTTGGGATTTATGGGTTTAGGGGTTCAAGAGTTCAGGGCCCCAGGGAGTCGGTCCAAGGGTTCAGGGTCTAGGGTCTAGGACTTTATTCTCTGCCCCTTATGGCACATCAGAGAGCTCCAGCTTCAGAAAGCCACTGTATCGTTTAAGGGTTTTGAGTTTAGAGTTTAGGGTTTAACGGTTTAGGTTTTTAGACTTTGGGGACACCTCCCTCGTCAGGGCCCCTCTAAGCCCTCAACCTCCATTCAATCAGGCAGCCGACCTCCAAAGACAGTCTTTTTGTTTATTATACAAATCACTCGCCTGGAACCCTAAACCCGAAACCTCTAGACCCTAAACCCCTAAACCCTAAATTACCCTGAACCTCTAAACCCTAAACCCTAAACCCCTAAACTCTAAACAGTCCTTCGAAACGTCAGCACCATGCAGGCTCAAACATCGCTGGGTCGCGGCTTCCGACGCCTGGATGAGGTTGCAAGGGTTGGAGGGCTTAGGGTTTAGGGTTTAGGGTTCAGGGTTTAGGGTTCAGGGTTTAGGGTTCAGGGTTTAGGGTTCAGGGTTTATAGAAATTGTATAGGGTTTGGGTCCGGAGTTTTGGCGGGTTTTGCCGGGTTTTAGCTTTTGCTTTTGCAGTTTGATTTTTGGATTTGGGGGGCGGCTGGAGGGTTCTGCTTTTTGCTTCTGCTTTTTGGCTGGACTGGGCTGGGCTGCCGCTGGGCTGCCGCTGGGCTGTCGCTGGGTTGTTTTCGCACAATAGAAATTGTATAGGGTTTGGGTCCGGGGGTTTTGACCGAACGTTTTGAGCGAAAGTTTCGTTTTTGCTTTTGATTTCGCATTTGCGCGGGCCGGTCTGGCTGGGCTGGCTGGCTGGGTGGAGGCTGGGCTGGGCTGGGGAGCTGGGGCTGGGGCTGGATAGAAATTGTATAGAGTTTGGGTCCGGGGTTTTGACCGAAAGTTTTGACCGAGCTTTGCTTTTTGCTTTTCAATTTTGATTCTGGTGGGGTTAGGCTGGGCTAGGCTGGGCTGGGCTGGGCTGTGGGGGCGGGGGCTTGGATATTGGCTTGGAATTGGGCTGGGATTTCTTTCACACGTTTAATGAAAATTCGAAACTAATGAAAATGCAATTCAAAGGGAAATTCACACAATTTCTATTTATCCTGCTCTTGAGGGTTTAGGGTTTAGGGTTCAGGGTTTAGGGTTCAGGGTTTAGGGTTCAGGGTTTAGGGTTGAGGGTTTAGGGTTTAGGGTTCAGGGTTTAGGGTTCAGGGTTTAGGGTTGAGGGTTTAGGGTTCAGGGTTTAGGGTCTAGGGTTTACAAGACTTGTGGGATTTACGCTTTGGCGCTTTCGGGTTTACCTGAACCCACAAAATCTACCTGTCAACTGTAAGCTTATTCTGCCAGAGTTTGTTCGGTGCTGTGGTTGTTTGGGGGTCTTGACTCATTGACAGAAATCCCCAGTAGATGCTATTCTATATATGGGGGAGAGGTTGGCTGTTTGCTTCAGGGTTCACAGTACCAAGTGAGCACACATTCGTGTTTGCGAGGGAAGGGGTGGGGGTTTGGAGTGAGAACGCAGGAGTGAGTGTACTACATCGAGCAACCATCTTTTTCCAATGTCATGATGACATCCCAAGCCCAAAACCAGAACCCTCAAACACTGCCCAGGGAAGCAAGCGAGTCTTAAGTAAACACCCTAATCCCTGGTCCTCCTCATGTTCCCAACTTCCTTGCGTGGGTACGCAGAGAACCCCGAATACCCTCAACGAGGAAGATAGCCCGAAACCCGAAAGATTGCAAGGTAGGAGGAAGAGGAACCCTAAAGATGCCTTATGCCTCGCTGAGATCCCCACTATGATATGTGTTCAACTCCTAAATGGGAGTTTCCGAAATGTAGGGGTACCTTATTTTGGGGTCCTTTTGCTAAGGATCCTACTATTTAGGGTACTATATTAGGGTCCCCCATTTTCGGAAACTCCCATATATGTTCAACTCCTAAATTGGAAACATGGGTTGGCAGGTACTCCGGATTATCCCTTTTAGGGTTTAAGGTGTAGGGTTTAGCGTCCGTCAAGTGACCTGGCTTTCGCTCCGGAAGCCATCCCCGCAGCGCAGCCCTCAAGCACAAGTGAAAGTAACACGGGACTCAGTAAGTAGGTTGCAAATTGTGGCAGAGTGGCCCTGCTTGGGGCATCTTGGGGCTAAATGGTATTTCTAGGCATGGACATATTATACAGAGAGAGAGAGGGATATATATATATATATATACATTCACACATACATGCATACACATACCGACCTACCTACATACATACATGCACGCACTCACGCACGCGTGCGCCCGTATGACCCTAAACCTCGGAGCCTCGCATGGATTGTCCGAGTGTGAAAGCCGAAACCTCGGAGCCTGAAGGGTTTGGGTTTGCTGCGCAGGATTTCTATTTAGGGCTTTAGGTTTGCTGCGAAGGGTTTCAGAGTTTAGGGATGCTCCGAATGCCTGGGAGAGAGCGAGAGAGAAAGAGATAGTGCGTCCAGTTCTGTCCTGCAGTCCCCCCCCCCTCCTCCCTTTCCCCCCCCCCNGTCTACAGTAGTAACCACCGTCCTAGTCCGCAACCCCCCCCACCCCCACCCTGGAGTCGAGCATCCAGATGGGGAATGGCTTGTTTTAATGTGTTTTGTTGTCACTCATGTGTGCCTCGAGTAGGTGCTTCTGGAATATAGCGTCTGGATGGGGAATGGCTGGTTATGTGTGTTCTGCTGCTTACTCATGTGCCTCTCCATTTTGTGTTTGTGGAATCCAGCGTCTAGATGGGGAATGTCTAGTTTTGATGTGCCAGTGCTGTGCGTCTCGAGTGGGTTCTTCTGGAATCGAGCGTCTAGACGGGGAATGGCTGGCTTTGATGTTTGCTGCTGCCACTGATGTGTGTCTCGAGTGTTTGTGCTCGTGGAATCGAGCGTTTAGATGGAGAATGGCTTGTTTTGATGATTTTAATGTGTTCTGTTGTCACTCATGTGTGCCTCGAGTGGGTGCTTCTGGAATCGAGCGTCCAGATGGGGAATGGCTGGTTTTGATGGCCTTGCAGAGCATGAAAGATTCAAGGTTTCTGACCCTCGCCCGGTAAGAAACCAAACCAAGCCAAGCCTTCAGATTCCATACTTGCATGCCAATCTGCACGTACCTGCGGCTTTCAAAGTCGTTCCGTGATAATCGCACGCACGGGGTTACCAGACAGGGGGCTTCCAAGATGAACACTCGGTCGGTACGTGGATCACCGTGGATCGGGAGTGCAGCATCCCGAGATCCATGTTCGACATTTGCAGCCCTCGTCCTCGCAGCGGCAGGGTTGTCGCCTGCACAAAAACATCTGTCGCATTGGGTGCCTCTAGTGATCTTGAGCTGCCGCCTCCGGGCGTGCGTGCTCCGAGCCGCCGCCTCCGGGTGTGCGTGCTCTTGAGCCGCCGCCTCCGGGCGTGCGTGCTCGGAGCCGC
>BGNK01000789.1:33016-67200 GCA_003297005.1 Symbiodinium sp. clade A Y106 | reverse complement strand
CTGCCGCCTCCGGGTGTGCGCTCTCCGAGCCGCCGCCCCCAAGCGTGCGTGCTCTTGAGCCACCGCCTCCGGGAGTGCATGCTCCGAGCCGCCGCCTCCGGGCGTTCGTGCTCTTGAGCCGCCGCCTCCAGGCGTGCGTGCATTGAGCCGCCGCCTCCTGGCGTGCGTGCTCAGGAGGTCTGCCAAGCTTAGTGCAGACAAAGCTTACATGGTGACATGGTGCAAATAAATCTTGAGAACTCGCAGTACTTCTTGCTGCCCGGAGCCTCGCGCGACAGGAGTGTTGGAGCCTCACAAGCAGCACCTACCATGGGAAATTGTTCAACCACAACCACTGCCAAGGTGGAAGCCTCCGACAGGTGGCCGGACAGGGCTACTGGCAGAAGTATTTCGAAGCCATGAAGCCTCCATGGAGAGGCAAAGAGGGTTTAGGGTTTAGGGTTTGCAGCCAGAAAGTTGGAACATGGCTTTAGGAGGATTCGTGCTAGGATCCCCTATAATTTTCCTTAAGGGCATGAGGAGAATGATGTTCCAACTTTCTGGCTTCTACTACAGGGAGTTTGGGGGTCTACTGGTAGGATCATGGGACCGAGCATGTAGGGTTATAAGTGTCTTAGTTGGCATAGTTACAGTACCTTTTTTATAGCCTTACTTACTGAGGCGCATGATCCTCCAAGTAGGTTTTAGAGTTTAGTGTGTAGGGTTTAGAGGTTTAGAGAGTTTAGGGAGTGCAGGGTTTAGGATTATTCTTCATGTATGTGCATGTTGTAGGGGTGTCTGTTTGCTTCGGTGTCGTGCTCCTCACCCGGAGCACGAACTCGTGGCCAGCCTAGCTTACAAGTAATTTGCAGACCTCAGTCAGTCAGCAGACGCAAGATATGCAAACCAAGGGCAACGGAGGTGCTGGACCTCGACCCGCCGAACCTACAGGTAAACGTCGAGTGAACACGTGGGCCGAAATTGTTAGCCAGCAGAGCCGAGCCACCGAGCCAGGCCATCGACGCGTCGAAGCACCTGCTCCTTGTCAAGTTCGGTGCCGCGGTTTGGTACCCACCCCAAACGCCTAAGGCGGAGAGCAACAGCAAGTGGGTAGGGGACCAAAACTGCGGTGTGAAGGTGCACCGAGGGGCAAAGGAGGAGTACGGTAGGTGCTACTTGCGCCGGCGGCAGGATGCTGTTGGTGAAAACCAGGTGTACTCCTGCCGGTGCAATTACCTCCTGCCCACGCTTCGTGCTGACCCGAAAGAAGGTGTGGCCAAGCCAGGCTTCTGGAGGATGGACGAGTTGGTCCTCAAGGGATGGCTCTGAGACTGCAGGGCTGGACGGGTGCGCAAAGAGTGCAGCAAGGTCAGCAAGGTTTGGAAATGACTATGTGCTTTTGGGATTTAGGAAAATTTAGGGTTTGGGTTTAAGTAGCTTGCAGGCAGGCAAGCACACGACTACACTTCCAAATTGAAACAGATACAGCCCTGTCTAGAGCCTGCCTATTCAGTGCCCCAACCCTAGAAACTCCAGAAAACTCTGTTTAGAATATTGTATAGATCCCCCTCGTCTGGCTTGCCCATAAGAGTTGCCTGGAGCGCAATGGGGACCCTTTTTTTCGACCCCCGATGTTTCTTTTCAATCCCCTGGTAGTTTGGTCCCTGAAATGGCAGGGCTCCCCCCCACCCTACCCCGCTACACCCACCCGCCCCTTCCCGTGCACACCCTCCCGTCCGCCCCTCCGACCAGCCCATGTCCCTGGGGCGCCATTTGGTTCGTGAGGCTATCGCATTTAATTTCGCACCGGGTTGATGTCGATCAAGGCGGACTCAAGAAGGAGCCTGTTGCTTCGAATTTGAGTCGAGTGTGCGTGTACTACAGAAGTAGTTACGAGCCCTTCTAATTTTTCTATCTCTTCACGGCTGTGTTTTCTACTCCTACAGCACCGGTGCTTGCAGCCTTCTTTGTCATTCGTTGGACGTCTGATTGTGTTCGTTGGACCTTCGTTCTACCACTGAGGGGCCAAAATCACCCTCTTCTGTTCCGTGTCTTCATCTTCCTCTGTGTAGTTCTCTGTCTGTCGTGGTTAACCTCTTCGACGCGACCTGGCGGACAGCGTTCCCATGGTTGGAACGCGGGACAAGGACTGACCAGCCGTGGAATACTTGAAGACAACATATTTTGAAGAGATCGCCAGCCGCAGAACTCTGAACGTTGTACAGCTGGGTGAGCCGCTGCCAGGCCACGAGGGATTCCTGTTTGCCGGGTTCTGGTCAGGCATCCAAATGACGTACCCAGGATCCGGGAGCGGAAGCCAAACAATTGAGAGCTTCCATGCTTGGTGGCAAACTGTGGTAACGAAGAGGACACACGCAAAACCTGCCGACGTTTTCGAAGTCATGTCGGACCTGTATGCAAAGGACAGAGAAGTTCGATTACAGCCAGCCTCGCAAGTTCGGAAGTTGGCCGTCCCAACCCGCCAGTGATCCCCTGAACAGTCAGAGGCTGCGAACGGAAGGTCGTTCCACAGCTGTGGATTTCTGGCAGGCTCGAGGTGCGAGGCTGGACGGAAACCACAATTATGCTAAGGTGGTACGGCGGACTGGCGAAGGCAAGGCCACCACCACTTTCTATGTTATGCGTTCCACAAAAGTGATGGACACCATGCCAGCAGATGCGGTCGTACAGCCACGCACAGCCGCGCTTCTGGCTGATCTGCTTGTCCTCACCGGCAACCTGGCGATGAGACAATAGCTCTTGAAGTCCCTGAGGGTCTGTTCAGCAAGCATGCGGTTGTGATGAATGGCCATTTAGGTCAACACTGGTGGTCTAGACAGTGGGTAGCAAGCCAGACCACGGCCCCGAGCAGGCTGTGCACGTGCCATGCATTTCTTATGCATGCTCAGTGTGAGCATTGCGTGTATGTGCAGGCGTTGAACAAAGAGCTTCAGCTCGATTCCATNGCATGCTCAGTGTGAGCATTGCGTGTATGTGCAGGCGTTGAACAAAGAGCTTCAGCTCGATTCCATTCCGTGAAGCGTCCAGTCGGACGCAAGCGCAAGGCCGACCAGCAGGCAGCGCCAAAGCGCGTGAAACGTCCGCGAGCGCGCCGCGAGCGCAGGTAGGCCCTTTGCAGAGTGCAGACTTGACGTGGCAGTGCTTGCGTTACAAAACAAGGTAGGTGGCTGACCTGCGTTTTGGCACATTCCCAAAACCCAAAAGTCCTGTAATTTACGACATTTCGGCTCCGAAGGGCTATTTTGGGAGCTTAGCGAAGTTAGCCAAAAAGCATAACCATATCTCAAAATGTAAGGAAGCGTGTAAAAAGTGCACACTCTGCTTTCACAGTGCGCTCGAACCCCAGTTGGACTGCACACTAGCGCCAAAGCGCACGTTATCATGATTGGCCCATGGATGCTCTGTGCGAATAGATGGAGTCTGATCTGGAATGATTTGGACGTTATCATGGTTGGCCCATAGATACTCTGCGGAAGTGGGTAAGGATGATCAGGTCTGAGCTGGACGTTATCATGGTTGACCCATACATGCTCTGTGGGAATGGATGGAGTCTGACCTGGACGTTATCATGGCTGGCACATTGAAGCTCTGTGGGAATGGATGGAGTCTGATCGGCCGTTATCATGGTTGGCCCATGGATGCTCTGTGGGAACTGATGGATGGAGTCTGATCTGGACGCTATCATGTTTGGCACACGGATGCTCTGCGGGAATGGATGGAGTCTGATCTGAACGTTATCATGGTTGGCACATGGATGCTCTGCGGGAATGGATGGAGTCTGATCTGGACGTTATCACGGTTGGCACATGGATGCTTTGTGCGAATAGATGGCGGCTGATCTGGACGTTCTCATGGTTGGCCCATGGATGCGCTGCGGAAGTGGGTCTGGACGTTATCACGGTGGGCCCATGGATGCTCTGCGGGAATGGATGGAGTCTGATCTGGACGTTATCACGGTTGGCACATGGATGCTCTGTGCGAATAGATGGCGGCTGATCTGGACGTTATCATGGTTGGCCCATGGATGCACTGCGGAAGTGGGTCTGGACGTTATCACGGTTGGCCCATGGATGCTCTGCGGGAATGGATGGAGTCTGATCTGGACGTTATCATGGTTGGCCCATGGATGCTCTGTGGGAATTGATGATCAATTGATGGATGGAGTCTGATCTGGACGCTATCATGTTTGGCACATGGATGCTCTGCAGGAATGGATGGAGTCTGACCATCTGATCTGGACGTTACAGAAACAGCAACAAAAAATATCGGCCAAGAACACATAAAAATGCAGTCAAAGCCGCCCTTCAGCATAAAACGCGCCAACAAACAGCAACAATTAGAGCAAAATCGCAACGCAGGCAAAATCAGCAAAAAAGGAAGAACGAAACACAAAAGCAGAGGACAAATGCTCAAAAACCCGAGGAAAACGCGCGCTGCAGACCAAACCCTCGCAACAGCAACAACGAAAAGAGGCCCAAAAAGGGCGTCCGGGCGGCGTGTCAGCCACCTGGCCAGAAGAAGAGTGTGTTGTAGTGCGCATGACAGACACTGCAGAGAATGTGAGACAGTCGAAGCTGGCCGAAAGAGCCACGCCGTACGTATTGAATGCGGTCGGAGCGGACGCAAGTGTATGCAATCAGGGAGGACTGTATCATGCTTGAGGCGTGGTCATGGGTGGGCCATGGATGTGATCATGCCACGCAGGATGGTTGAGGATGGGTCCAGATCACACCACGGACGATCCAGCGAACTTCTCAAACCCAGCATCATTGGTTCCGTGCGTTCCGTGCAAAAAGAACCCCAGATAAGTGATGTTATAGGAAAAGGACATAAGCAAGAGTACATAAGACCATGGGAGGTGGAAGAAAAGATGCATGGGGTGTAAATACATGGGTGGGCCATGGATGGGTTGGAGCGGACGTTATCATGTGTTAGTAAGAGGACATAAGGCCACAGGAGGTGGAAGAAAAGATAGATGGGGTGGAAATAAACGGGTGGGCCATGGATGTCATCATGCCATGGATCATCCAGTGAACTTCGCAAACCCAGGATGTGATCATGCCACGGATGATCCAGTGAACTTCACAAAACGTAACCGTCGTCATCGGTTCCATGCATGAGGGACCCCAGATACGTGGTGTTAGGAAGAGGACATAAGGCCATGGGGAGGTGGAAGAAAAGATAGAGGGGGTGTAAATAAAGATAGAGGGGGTCAGCGGGAAGCGATATGGGGGTCGAAATAAAGATATTCAGGGGTCAATAAAGGGATAGTGGGCTGAAGAAAAGACATCGGGGTTCAAAAAAAAAGGCATGACCGAGCGTAATGCCTTTTTAACCCCCCGTAAACCCTAAACCGAGACCGTGTGAGTGCAGGAGACAGCGGAACTCGCTACACTCCCTGCAGACCCGGTCTCGTCTGCTTCTCAGGGTCATGATTTGAGGGCTTGGGGTTTCGGATGTGGGTTGCGGGCTTAGGGCTAAGGGTTTCGGATTTCGGGGAATTGGTTGGTTTAGGGTTTAGGGGCTTATACCCTAAACCCAACCCTAAACCCTAAATATAGGGGCTTTAAGTCTGGCTGGACTAGAGCCCGATAGTAAAACGGGCCTTTGGGGCCTTGTGTGCTTAGGCCATACCCTCAACCGTTTGGGTTCGGGGTTTAACGCGAAACCATTGCTTCGCCGCGACAGCTGTTCCGGGCGAGAGAAGCTTGCTCGAAAAAGGTTTAGCGTTCAGGGTTTAATGGTATCAATATTATTCCAGTTGTAAAGAATAATACCGATAATACCAGTAATGATACGGCAAAAAGTAGTAATAATAACAATCAAAATAATATTCATAATCAGAATCATATTCATAATAACCGTAAAGGTTTGTACTGTAGAGTTCAGGGCTGACGCGCGATGTGAGGTTCACTCAGCGCCGCAAGCTCTACTCTAATTTTTAATTGAACCCCGACTCTCCTCCGGCAATAAACCCTGCAAAAAAAGTGCTGGTATAAGATTTTCGGATTTCTGAGGTTCTGTATAAGGTTTAGCACTAAACCATGGCACGGCGGAGAGAGAGAGACAGAGAGAGACCCTCAACCCTAAGGCAAGATGTGCAAATGGGACGGTCCCGGGCTTCAGGGTTTTGTCTAGCGGTAGAAAAAAGGTGTTGCTGAAAGCTTGTCGGTTTTGGGATTTATGTTCGAGGGTATTAGAAGGGATAACAAGGCTGACTTATGGGGTTTAGAGTTATGCTTAGATACTCGGATGTCTCCAAGCAGCACAGTACATCAAACGTCAGATTGCTGCCCCTTTACATCTGGGAGTTGTGAGGGATAGGCAAGTGTGCAAACAGCACAAGTCGAACAACAGATATTGTGGACTGCTCCATAATCTGTTAGTTGTTTAGCAGCTTTAGGGGTGTTGGATGGGTAATTTCTTAATCGATGGTATACACTAATCAACTCCATGAACCCTCAGATTCCTCTTGTGCAGGCATTTTATAGGAAAAGCTGCTGGAAACACGGGTCCCTGAAGAGAGGACACTAGGAGAACCCAGGCACCCTTGATGTGTTGCATCAGTGTCAAGAGTCTACCCCAGCCCTAGAATCCTGAACCCTGAAACCCTAGTTGCTAGCATACCGGAGTTTGTGTTCACTGGAGGGGAAAAGAGCTCTTGCCGCACCGACAACGCTCCAACTCTCGCTCCTGCCCTCAACCATGTGTTCTGAAACAACGAAGGTGTAAACCTATGGCATTCAATGAAACCTAACCCGGCTGTACACCTTCAAGCCAATCGCATTCCGAAGAAACGACCCGAAGCCCTAAATGACAGCCTGCTTCGTGCGAGTTGCGAGAGTCGAAACGACAGGACCCAGCAGGCCAACTCCGAAACCGATGTCGAAACCATGCAACATGGTGCGCTGGGGGAATACGGTTTGCATCGAAGGCTTTGTTTCAGGGTCTAGGGCCTCAGGGGCGCGGGCTTAGGATCCAGTGTTCGGGTTTTCTGTTTTATGGTCAAGGCTCAAGAGCGTTAGGCTTCGGGCTCCTGGGCAAAAGCAAGTTGAAAGACACCCACAAAACCGTGGTCCGTGGTCTACTGATTCAGTCTTCTATACTAGCCTGGGTTCTGGAGCTGGGTGCCGTTTTCCTTGTTGTTGGATCTTGTGTTCGTGTGGAGCAATTCAGGAACTCGGGCCCGGTGCCTAAATCACCTGAAGCCACAATCTCGGACCAAGTTGACTCAACCCTCGCCCCGTAGCCCCGAGAAATCTTCGATGAGATTCAACTCCATGAACAACCTGAAAACACCGCGCGCAATACGCCTTGGAGCCCAAACCACAAGCCGTAACCAGCCTTAAAGCGCGAAACCATCCTAAACCCGATGCTGCGGCTTGCGACGCAGAAACACGCAACCCCAGTCCCTTAATTTCGGTTTCCCAAAGTGTTCGGACGCAGGGGCAGCGCACATCCTCCAAGAGGCTCGCAGCACAGCGTTCGCCTTGCGGCTTCGGGTTCGTCAGGAGCCTTTGGTCCTTCAGGGTTTAGTTTGGGTTTAGGGTTGAGGGTTCTGGTCCCTTTAGTCCTTTAGGGCTTATAGGGTTTGCACACCATGTACACTCCGAAGGAAGATACAAGCAAGACCGCGATCAGTGAAGAGCCGACCCAGGCAAGCAGGACTACTACGGTTGATGATAAAAATCCTGCATTACCGTAGTGACCCTAAACTATGGGAATTATGGTATATTCCTTATTATGGGTAGTGCAGGGTTTATATCATCAACCGCATGATCACGATGACCATGAGCGGCACGACGACGACGACGACGCCGAGCCGTGCCAATCGCGATGACCAGGACCACCGAGACGATCACAACGACCAGGACCGAGAGGACCGAGGACCAGTGCGATGACCACGAGCACCGACCGCGACGACGACCGCGGCGACCAAAACCAACAGGACTGCCAGGACCGCCACCAGCAGGATACCATGAAGCTGTAGGCGGGAGACGGAAGGCACGACCGTCAAAATCGATCCCACAATGTAATGGTGGGATCAGGATCGTGCGTTCCCGAGGACGGGTCGGAGAGGGACTGTAGAAATGGCAGGACTTTAGTCCAGAATGTGTGCCGCACCATGGCGGAACCGCCTCGTGCCAATGTCCCAAGACCTCTTTCCTTCGTAACATCTCGTAGCGTCACGCTACCACGCCAGATCCACCAAACCCCAAAAAAAACAAAAGGAGGCCGGAGGAGAAAGGAGGCTTCTGGGGTTTCCAGTTCCCATGTTGGCGCGCGGGAGTGGAATTTAAAGAACAACGGGACTTAGTAAGCAGGTTACAGGTTATCAGTTGGATAAGTGTTGTTCTGTTTGCCTGTAATCTTATATCTTTCTTGTAACCTGTACGCCTGCTGACTATGTCCGAAAATCCTCCAAGCGGGTAAAAACCTTGGACCTTCAAGGCCTAAACCGAAACCTAACAGCCTCATAGTGCGCTGGTAGCATCCGAAGCAAACGATGTTGAAGGAGACATGCCTGAGCCGCTCGGTCCGAAAGACTCATTGTCTTGGCAACTCACTCAGTCCCTCCATGTCCATATCTGTGTCCATCGTCTTCCGTTATGTATCAGTCCAACACCAATCATTACAAGATACTAAGGTACTGACCATTCGCCGGTTTTCCGCAGACTTTTGTTGTCGTTGGAGGCACCAGCGCCTGAGCCAGAAACCCACAGCCCGACCCGCAAATCCTGACCATGAACGGTTCAGGTATAAACTGTCGCTCATCATATTTACCTTAAATCCTAAGCATCCAGACGAGGACCTTAGTTTTCCCGAAATGTGGAAGCGAGGTAGTGGCGGCCAGTGACCCCAAAGACAAGGCCCCGCTTTTGGGCGTCGTTGTGGTTTCGGGTTTCTGGGGGTCGCGTCGTCAGGCATAGGAGGGGCTCGGGAGTAACTGTAGTTTTCGAGCATGTCAAACTTCGATGCCTTCTAATGTTGCCGTTGTGTTATTGCCTTAAGCCATCGTTTCCCTACTCCTCCAGCTCCTGCTCCTATTCCTACGATTACGACCATCTACCCCTACTCCTCCAACTCCTACTCCAATTACTACAACCATCTACTACTACTACTACTACTACTACTACTACAATTACTACAACCATCTACTACTACTACTACTGCTACTACTACTGTACTACCACCACCTGCACGACGACGACTATTACTACTGCGACCACTACGATCGCGACAACGACGGCGACGACGACTACTCCTGGTTTTTCGTCTTCTCTCACTGCAACTGATACTCTGCAAGTGCGGTTACCTACTTGTGCTGCTGCTGCTGCTGCAGCTGCGGCTGCTGCTGCTGTTCCCGCGACTTGCAGTCGTTACTTGGCCTAGTCGTGTCGGCATGTGTATTAGTCGTGCTTTGGCTTGTTTATACTTTTGCCGACATACTTCTCGCAGTGCAGCTTACCAGAGTAAAGCTTTTAGTGGTATTTGCTTGTTTGCGCACGGTGCAGCATGAAGTACAGTCATGCACGAGTTATTGGTGACGATTGCGTGCAGCAGTGTCACGGTTAAGGAGCTAGGCAAGGCTGCCAGTACTGCACTGCATCCACCAACTGGGCTGCCGCAGCAAAGCCTGACTTAGAATTCACAGCACCTGCCGTTCCACAACTCTGGCTTACTGGATGCTTAACATAGGGGTCTGAACAACTAGTAGTGCTATCCGTTAGGTTTAACTGGTACAAGTATAGTCTCATACCCGAACCCCAATTTCACTTATTGTTGCCCCTTTACAAAAAATAGAAAGATATCCCATCAGTGTTGTTCTGCCATCCATGCCACGGCAGTACGTTGTAATCATTGTTATGTTATGTAAACCCCAAGCCTAAACACCAATCCCCTGAAACCCCACACCCTCGTACCCTACTCTATCGGCATAAACCATCATGCACCCTAAGCCTTCAAAGTCCAGTATCACCGACTGCGAACCAAGAGACCTCGTCTGGCAAGTCCGAATTGTGTGAGAGACTACATCCTTGTGACGCCATCGATTCATTGCGCCAAGGAGTTCATCGAAGGCAAGGTGAAGCATGCGGCAGACAGGTGGGCCTCGCCTTTTCGGGTTCCTTTAACGGGTCGGGTTCGTTGAGGTTTGGGGCGATGTTTCGGGCCTGGCCTTGTAAGGTATGAAGCATCCACATCGGAATCCTTTCGGCCAATGAGCATGCACAATGTAGAGGTGTCTCCATATGGACAGAAAGTCGGACTTTTCGCATGCTGACAGATGACAAGTAACAAATAGCTGCAAAGCAGTATATCCTCTAAACCACGAAACCCCTACACCTTAAACCCTACCTATATCTGCCACTGAGATGTTCGTCGTGAAACTTCATTATTTTGGATGAACTGAATTGAGAGTTCCGGTACGTTCACGATTCGAGTTTGGGATTTGCGAGTGCTAGGTGTTCTGGAGAGTTCTGGGCTTTGCAGCGACTGTAGCTGAAGTGAGTCCTATGGTCTTCTCCACTGATCAATATCGAGTAATTCCTGCTGGGCTGCTGCTGCCATAGTTGCCGGTGTCATTATTCTGGCAGTGTGCCGGTGCCACTCCTACTGTTCATTGTTACTGGCTCGGCCACCATTATGACCTAGAACCATCATGGGTCTTGGCTTAACATAACGGGCTGCGTGCAGCCCTGAAAGGACTGCCCACAAAGCTTCAAGCATTGAGGCCTCACCACAAACACACACACACACACTCGTGTGCCTGTACACTCACTGACTGGATTGCGGGCAGTGTGTCTCGTCTTTTCCTCGGCCGCAAGCTTATGCCACCCGACTCGTTTATGAGGCCAATAGACACAACACCAAGAAGGCCAAAACCCTTCCATAAACGAAGATAACAGAAGCATCGATGCAAAAAGCCGCAGTAATCATGTGTTCCCTTGGACTAATTTTCGCAGCCTCAAAGCTCGAAGCCTACACTTACACAGACTTACACCATATGCGGCCCCATGAGCCCGAAAACCAAGCAAGTAACACAGCCAAGAGCCCGGCGGAGTAGGATGGGCCTGACCAGCGAAGAGATCTATGACTACAAGAATGATGTTTCCCAGCCTCATAGCATGGCATTCCTTGGCGGTTCCGCGCGGGTGAGGGTTCTGTTCTCTCTGGCGTTTTGGGAAGGATCCGGTAGCGTACATGAGTTTCTTCACATTGAGGGTTGAGGGTTTACGCTCTGGGGAGCTGATCGGCGGAGTCTGGGTTCAAAAAAGGCGTCTGGGGAAGCCGAATGGTTGATCGCAGGTTTGGTGGTTCAGCCCATACACCCCGAAACCAAAAGCATCACGTACAACGACATTGCCAACCTCCAAACACGTCCAACCCAAGACCAGTAGACCCCAAACCGTAACTAGGGCGTAGGGCTTAATATAGACGCTTGTTTTGAAAATTGAGTTCAATAGCTATACCATCATGGGCCCCGAAGCCTAAGCATTTAGGCACCTGCATTATGCATTAGGAGTTTACAAGCCCTACCTCCGTAGGATCGTCAAAAACCAACAGGGACTTCCTTGGGACTTCCTTAGGACTTCCTTAAAGGAAGTCCCTGTTGGTAGCTGCAGTTCTTCTCAGGCCGACATCCCAAACCCTGGCCTAAACCCTGGGTCCTTATCATAGCCCCTATAGTAGCCCTTATAAAGGAACCCAAAACCCTAATTGCGCCCCAAAGCCCGCAAGCCCCGAACCATGAAGCTGTCGTGAAGCCTTGCGGCTTCCTCGTGCGAGTCAATCTATAGTCTCCCTAGGAAACATGTTTCGTTTTTGTTCATATAAAACCCGAGAGAATATTCAAGCGACGAATTTTTATTGTGGTTCTAAGGGAGGTACAGCAGTGCTTGGAAACCTAAACCCTGAAGCCTTACAGATGTAAAACCTTCTAGTCCTTAACTCCCAGGCCCTCTGATGGCCATGGGTCGCTCCCAGACCCCTCGTCAAATCATATTCGAAGGGCCTTCTTATTGCAAGATTTCATCAAGGTTTTGAATCGTTCCTACTCAGCGGGCTTTGTGTTTTTTTGTACTATCCTCGTTGGCTAGGTAGGCAAGGCCCCGAAACCCTAAATCCCAACCGTGAACCGAAGCTTACAGCGTACACCCGAAAACCCTAAGGGTTTAGCAAAAAGGGCCCCGAAACCCGATAAGTGCTCGAGGTAATGGACAAGAGGTGGATGCATGTGTCGTGCGGGTTTGACCTGAGCCCGCTGGCTGCATGAGTTTCAGGTTACGGTTGCCAGAAGACTGACCATAGGGTGCGTGGTAAACATGATTAAACGCGGTCTCATTTTCTAATTGTTAAAGACCCTGTCAAACTCAAGCGGATTTCGGGACCAGTACCCTGTGCATGCACTGCCTGAACAGATGAAGTATCACTGTGCTGAAACCCTAAAAGCAAAACGCGCTAGCTTGCTGAGGCTAGGCAAATTTTGATTGGGCTATAGGCACAAGACAACTCATAGTCTTCTAGGTCTGCAAAGTTCCCTTTTCTATCGGGCTCTGAACAGGTACAAGGTTTAGGGGCTTTGAGTTTTACATGCTACAGCTGCTCTATTTGACAGAATCAGGCCTTGAAGCCAGGGAACCTTACAGCTCGTAACCTGAAGCATAAAGACCACATGGTGGGTTAGGGCCTACAGTGCCTAAGCTTTCCATCCCGGAGCTTGGCGTCGCGGGGCCCTTTGTCCTGTAATTTAGGATTTACGGTTTCGCGTCCAGGCTTTACGGTGTAGGGCCTCGGGGGCCTTGAGTCCAGTAGCGAAGAGGGCCTTCTAGGACTCAGAAACCCTAAACCCTAAACCGTGAGTTTAGGGTCAGTCTGCGACCAGCCAAAGACTTCCGGTCCCTTGAATGTCTCAAATCTCAATCGTCGCTTCAGCCCACCCTCCCCCCTCCCTCCCCCTTTCAACTAGGTTTGTGCTCTCATGAGTACCTGGCGTCTTTAGTATAGTCTATAGTGACTTCATCTTCGGATGCCGGGGTTGTTTTTTGGGGCGAGTTGGCCCTTGCCGATTTGCCTTGACACTAAACCCACTGCCCTCAAAGAAGCCATCCCTTACCGCAAAATATCTGGGTAGTTCTCCAAATCATGGGTCCTTCTTTAGGTCAGAACAATAGTACGGCACCCTTGTAACAAGGACCCAAAAACGGATCCAAATTTAGAGAACTACCCATATGGTAGATGAGACTGGCAAACCGAAGGCAAAGCTGTTGCACGCCTGGCGCAGATGGCCACATTGATTGCCATGTCCGTGAAGGACCGTCCACGGCTGACTTCGCGAATGAATTTGGGCTCCCCGATCAACCTCATTTTACTCGTAGGGACCTTCTGTGAGCATTCTATAAGGGTTAAGGGCTTAGGGTGTTAAGCCTCAAACCTTCCTCACAGCCCAATGTCTTTGCGTTCCCCTTCGTTGAAGCATACGAGATGAGGGGTATTCTATTCTTCTTCAGGTACCAGAATTGCAACGTGTCAGTGGTTCGCTGTTCTGCCGGGTCCAGGGATCTGATATATGGCAGTTTCCCAAAATTAGGGGTACTTTATTCGGGGGTCCTTATAATAAGGATCCTACTATTTAGGGTACTATATTAGGGTCCCCTATTTCGGAAACTCCCATATGGATCGTGGGAGCCCAGGTTCTGCCTTAGGTCACTCGCTTCGTTTGCTTTCTATTCGTGTATGTATGTTTATGTGTATCTGTGATATCTACAATAGCTGTAATATTGTGTATATATATATATATATATGTAGACTCTGCTGTTTCATGTATAAACTGGGTTTGTAGCTCTGGGCGCTTGTCTTATGGTTCGCCGTTTGAACTTTAGGGGCGAACGTTCACGACCAGAGTGCAGTTCAATATCGCGAAGCTACCTCAAGGGTTAGCCAGAAGAGGACTTTGATCAGGTTGTGTTCTGGTGGCCGTGTCTCATCTGTCATGCTACAGGCTTCTCTCACTCTGGCCCTGGCCGGGATAATATAGGGGCGTTAGTAATACGAATAGGGTGTTGGGGCATATTATACTATACTACTATATTTATAATAAGGACCCCCCCCCCGCCCCCCCCCCCAAAAAAAATAGCATAGGTAATTATTGAGGCCTCTAAAAAATTATGTTGGCGCAGGTTCAGAGGTGACGGATGAAGTTCGGGCTGGCAAGTAAGACCAATAGCAACAGCAGCAGAAGCAGTTTAAGGTTTAGGGTTTTAAACCCTAAACCCTAAACGCTGTGTCAGAAGCAAACTCTCGATTCAAGTGGCTATAATCAGCTAATGTATGGGCCTCAATAATTAGAGTAGGGTTTGGGGGTATATTATATACTATTCTTTTAATAAGGAACCCCCAAAAAACACCATTCTATTTATCAAGGCCCCTACATCAGACATGACGAACGAGCTCACCCATGCCTGAGTTTAAGGTGCTACTGTCGTGGTGCTTCATATGGTGGAATTGCGCACGGGGTGGTCACACAGGAGGGTAGGGTTTAGGCTAGTTACAGGCTGTTCCCTCTGCTTGGTTGTACCGGAACTCCAACACCTCTGGAGCTACACCGACAAGCCGCCGGTGTCCCTAAAAGATTTCTCAGTACTGTCCCAGGACTGTGGCGAACACAACTTCGATATCAACGGCCATCAAGGTCGGCGTAAAAAATAATACCCTGAAGTTCAGAGTTGAGGATGTTCGAAACCAGAGGCTTCGCCGCCGAAAGGATAATGGGGGTTTTGCCTGCTTATGTAGCATCGAAGGCTTTGAACCCTGGGCCAAGGCTGTCCTTACCAGGAAGTATCAGGATTTCTGCTATCTAAGGCTCTCAGAACCCGAAATTCCCGAACCAAAGCCCCAAAGCCCTAGACAAGAATCAGTGTACCAGACAACAGGTGACCCTGTTGACCGCAGGAGTTTGTAACTTGACTCAGCTACGGAACCCTGAAACCCCAGAAGCCTCAAAGGCCACTTGCAGGTTCATGGGCAGTGACGCATGCGGTAATACGGACCTGAACTGAGGCTACGGCTACCGGCACCAAATCGACCTATCGCCACCTTACTTAACACTTCGTTTAGTTAACCTGAAAGCCTTAAGGACGCAGATCTTCCTCAAGATGTCCTGAGCAGTGTGGGGCTTCAAAGCTTCTGTATGATTCGGGGTTGGCTGTACAGCTTGACACTATGAACGTAAACCCTGGACCCTAATGCCGAACAAACAAGCCCCTCGGGCTTTTCTTACACCCCCCCCCCTCCCGCTTCAGGATTTGGGTAGAGAGCTTTCAGGTTTATTCCGGGCTGACAGAGAAAGCTTCGGAAAGGGCTTGAGGTTTTGCATTAGGAGTGGGGTTCGGGTGTTAGGGTATGGTTCTAGGAAGGAGTAAAGGAGCAAAGGGTTTGGTGTTTAGCGTCTTCCGTTTTGCATTAACCGCCTCAGTCCAGGCGGTTGGGGTCTGGAGATTGGCTAGACTGAGCCCAGTAGCGATAAACAGTTTTCAGTCTGGTAGTTGGGTTTAGGCTCCAAAGGGCCTCACCTTAAACCCAACCCTAAACCCCGAAACCCGAAACCCTAAACCCTCAACCCTACCCCTTGCAAAAGAGCATCTGAGACACGAGCCTCGGGAAGCCAAGCCTTGAAACACGAAAACCCCTAACACGAAAAAACGCACCAAAGGACTAAACCCCACGTAACCCTACAGTAACAGTTATACAACCATGGCTGTAACCCTTGTTGTAGCCCTTGAGGGAAGGGACCCTAAACCCTAAACCCCAAATGCACGACAGAGCACGGTGCAGGCAAGACGAAATGCGCCATCGACGTGACGGGAGCCATCGCTTCCGCGGGTCACACCCCCACAGCTTTATGGTTTTGGGGCTTAGGGCCTTTAGGGTTTAGGGGCTTTGGGTTTAGGGTTTAGGGGTTTCTGGTTTTGGGGCTTAGGGTGTTGTAGAGAGGTTTTACGGTAGGGTTTTTTCGCTGGGGGTTTGGGTTTTGAGGCTTGTGCGAGAAGTGCCTTAGGATGAGGGGCGTTCTGCAGGAATGGATGTGGTTCTCCACGGTGTTGGGAAGTCCTTAAATGCCCCAAAGCCCTCACGGGACGAACTGCCTGACGTGTTTGCAGTTTGACTTGTAAGCCTAAGCCCTCAAATGTCCAGACCAGAAGTTCGTAGACCTACACTCGAACCCTAAAGGCTCCAGAAAGACACCTCCAAAGCTTCTGAAGTCTGAGGCCTGGCAGAAGCCCCCTGAAGCCGGAACTTAGCCCTATGCGGCACCCGACAAACCACGAGTGCTCTGAAGATCAAACCTACAAAGCCCTTTACAAACCCTAAACCCCTAAACCCCAAAACCCCAAACCTCGGAGCCCCAGTGACAGACATTGTGTCGAGCCAGACGCCCGAATTCCAGTGGCATAGGGCGTTTACCCAAAAAACTACTCGTTCAAGGTAGTATGTGACGGCTCCGCAATCGGATTATGGAACCGTCTTCTGAGCTAGAGGCAGGATCTAGTTTGATGCAGGCATCGCCGCGGGCATGATCACAATCAGCACCATCAACTGCCCGGCACAGCTGACCTTTACCCAGGCCATGGGCGAGCGCCGCATGTCCAAGATAAACAGGGTTCTAGGGTTCATTCATTAAGCCTTTGGGGTTTTGGGTTTGCGGTTGAGGGGTCTTGGTCCTAGACTAGGCATGGTGGGACTTAGTAGTAGAGTAGGTAACCTTTAACCTTTTTGGGTAGTATAATCCCTATATAATCCTTATATTATGAAAAAGGTTAACGTTTGGTTCCCCATGATACCCGACAAGTAGGGGGATGTAGGGCCAGGATTTCCCTTAGAAAGCCTTGAGCCCCCAATCGCTTTGTGTCCGAAATGCGCTTCAGCTTCCTGAGCCCCTTGTTTGCAGGGCAGCCTGGACAGCTAAGCAAAACCACCCCGAAAGCCAAATTATGTAAAACAGACCCTAACCCCTAAACCCCTAAACCACCTAAACCCCTAAACCCTAGAACCCCTAAGCCCCTAAACCCTAAACCCCTAAACCCCTCAGCGCTAAACCACCTAAACCCTAAGTGAGTGGCATCAGCCTCAGGCCCTGCCGGCGTGAACCCGAAATCCCACAACCAACCCTCGAGAGGCCCTAAAGCCCTAAACCCTAACCCTTAACTAGGTTCCTGACTAGTACCCTTTTGCCCTCTTTATGTTAAGGTACCCTTATTAAAAGAGAATAGTAGGAAAAGGGTACCCTGACCATGAAGGGGCTACTCAGAAACCTAGTCCAAACCCAAGGACTTTGCGCAGCCGCGGTGATCGACTTGGTGTCGGCCGTCACCTATATCGGAACGTCTATTGCTGCTTCGCTTAAAGTAGAAGCTTGAGGGTTTTGGGTAGAAGCCCAAAAAGTTGCAAACCGCATGGCCTCAATCCCAAGGAGCAACGCACAGGGAATCCCAGCACTATTTGCCCTTAGCCAGGTTTCCAACTTCATGGGGTTTACTATAGGTTCAGAGGCCATCTTGCCTGGGATTCAGAAGGTACGCCCTAGACCTAAGACGACAAGCAATTCAGGGATGTTTAGGGTTTAGGGATTGGGTTTCAGGATTAATCAGGGCTTCGGGTTCGGCAGCGTGGGGCCTTGATGAAAACAGTCATGTGGGTAGTTGTCAAAATTATGGTGCCTTTTTGGGTACCCTAAATAATAGGTGGCGTAATATAATAGGGGGACCATAATTTTGACAACCACCCATGTAGCAGTCTGATGCTTAAACCCTGATTTCACCGAGCAGCCGCCTCACCGGGGCATCCTGAAGATTCCGGTGAGCCTCACCTGTAGCCGAAAACACCTGCCATTGGGGTTTGGGGGTTTAGGGGTTTTGAGGTTTAGGGTTTAGGGCAGGCATTCTTTTGGGCCACAGGTAAGCTTTAAGCATCTAGAGGCGCAGAAGAGGCCTAGGATGCCTTGGGGGAGTCTCAGTAAATTTGGGAGCAGACCTGACGCAGCCTAGGGGCCCTTGGGTCACTTTTGACCCGTAGGAGCACTTCACTTAAATCATCATGTGGGTGGTGACATTTAATTTACCAATCTGCTGACATTGAATTCTTAGAGACGTCTAAAAAGAAATACACCACAAGAAGTTATGGTTTACCTTGCCCTAGTTCCCGTCAACCCAATTTCAAGATCATTCCGCAGTAGACTTATGCTGAGGCTAGCGTGCAGAGCACTTGTGGTTCCATGGACAACTACCCTGGCGTTCCTGGCACCTAAGATGCAGAACCCTTGCGAGGCGCGGTGTCTGCAAGCCGGGGCATGGAGGGAACACACAAGCACCCCTGGCGGGATTCTGGCACCCTAAACCCTAAACACCCGAAGCCTCAATACCCGAAACCCTAATACCCTAAACCCTTACAAAAACAGGAGCTCAAAAAAAA
Organism: Symbiodinium sp. clade A Y106; assembly: GCA_003297005.1. Lineage (NCBI taxonomy): Eukaryota > Dinophyceae > Suessiales > Symbiodiniaceae > Symbiodinium > Symbiodinium sp. clade A. The sequence continues at coordinate 48,735 of BGNK01000789.1, read as the reverse complement.
AACCTTATACACTCGACTAATACTCCTACTTTGCTCCTGGCATTGCATGCCCTTGCGTAGCGAGACCCGCAGCGAGATGATAATGTAGGAACCTGATTAAGAAACCCTGGCCCTATAACCCCAATATAATAGGATAACCCTAAACCCTAAACCCTAAACCGTTTAAGAACCCTAGCAACCCAAGGTTTCTGAATCCGGTTCCTACATTATCTCTGATGCGAGGATTAGCGGCCTCAGAGATGGGGCTGTTGAATTCATCAGGGGTCTCTTCTATGAAGGCCCAAAGGCTCAAAATTCTCTCCTTTTGTTCCAAAAATGCGAGTTACATCTATACACGAATATAAAAGGCTCATAACTTAATGGTATTGATGTTTAATCAAACGGGCTCGGAGTCCCCAAGCCCCAGCCCCAAAACGATCACATTGCCTGTTTTTCCACGCCAGGATGTCTCCGGAATTTTCGATGCGCTGTCCTGATTCCTACCACAGCCCCATATAAAGCTTTCGCTTGAATGGAGAGTGTACCTCAAACTATGTTGGTGTTCTTGTTGTGCTTTTTGGTATTCCCCAGGCTCAAGGGGGACTTGGGTTCCGTGAGCGTGCGAGCAAGCCGCAGCGATGCTAAACTGCGCATTGCCAGCGGGCGAGTTGGATTAGTTGGATTTATGGTCAGTCTTCCAATTCACGCCTCTACAGCGATTTTTGGGCACCGGCTGGCTTGCGCAAGTCTATCCCATCGCCTACACGCCTCATCTTTGACCTCTCCGGCTCAAAAGCCGAAACCACAAACCTACTGCAAGCCGCGAACGAGGGCTTCATAATCGTGTTGATGGCACCAGGGTTTTGGCTTTAGCGTGTCGATCTTGCAGTGTTCAAGCTCGCATAGATTAGTCGCACGATTTGGGGGAGCATTCGGAAAGGGGAGTATATAGGGGCTGATGCAAGATTCTTGTATTGAGCTTTGGATTCTGGATCCGAAGGGTTGGCATTGGCGCAAGCCAGGTGGAGCTGGCTCGTTTTCCAAGCACTTCTTCCGAGTTTGCCGCGTTGCGGCGAGACTCCTTAGCGGGTAATCGACACTTGCGTTGATGTCGTTTGGTTTTCCTGTCGTGGAGGCGGCCACATTGGCGCTAACCCTGCCACAATGATGTACACTGAGCCAGCATGTCAACTAAGCTCACCCACCCTACAGCACGAAAGTAGACCAAAAAGGTTGGCACCCTTACGCCATTACAAAGACGATAGGAGCTTCGTATAGTCTGGCCCAAAACCCAGCAAAAAACTTGTAAAAGGACATCAGCCCTAGAACCCTCTTGGAAGCTCCGCTGCTTAACCCGCGAAGCCTGCCAAAGTGACGCCGACATCGAGCTCATCTGTGGCAAAGTCCACTCATGGGGGTCTTAGATGCAGAGTAGAGCTGAGAACATTCCCTCTTCCCAAGCCTTCCTGCAACAAGACCCGTTTCAGGCAGGCCAGGACATACCAAAATAGACATATCTATATCTATCTATCTGTATATATATATTATGATATCATCTATATGTAGATATACAATGTATAGTTACTTATACATATATATATATACGTATATGTATATATATATATGTATGTATATGTGTATATATATATGTATATATATATATATGTATGTATATATATATATATATACATGTATGTATGTATGTATGTATCATGACCTAGAGGGGTTCAGGCTCTAGGATCTAGGGCAGATGTACTATAGGACCTTGAACAGTTCACTATGTAACACTTTTCAATTTTCAGGCTTCTTGTTATGTTTATAGCACAATATACCCCAACGCCTCAGTCTAATTATTAGGCCCCTATACGATACAAGTTCCAGCGTCATGGTTGTTTAGATGAACAGGGACGAAGGCGGCGATGGCTTGACGTGCTAGGCTGACAGACATGACTAGCACTCCGCGGCCTTCGCTGCACCCGACACCTGAAACCCGAGCCCGGGTTTAGGGTTTAGGTGTTTAGGGTTAAGGAAGTCTAACGTGGTTTAGGTTTCAAGGCTTGGGACATATGACCCTGAGTCGAATCCTAAACTACGCTTCAAACAGGTCGTGTCAGGGCCTGCCTGTCGTGCCAAGATGCGCTGAGAGTGTTTCTAGCTTTGCCTGGACACCTCAAGCGTAGCGATCTTTTTCAGGATACACTCTGTTGTTGAAATCTCTGAATTTTTTCACCTGATGGAAATCTGAAATCAGAAGTCGATAGACAGGGGTACGGCTCACAATCTGAGGGCTTGTGTAACGGGCCCTGGGCGGCCCCCACACGACGAGTTTTGTAGAGAGCTGGTTCTGCCACAAGTGCCAAAGATTGTCGCAAAGGTGGTGCGACAGGGGGCCCCCCCCCCGCGACAAACGGGTTTTGAGATTTTGAGCCGTATCCAAGGCATGAAAAGCCAAGCTCCCTTGGGACTGCGAGTACAATGGATTGGATGCCAATTGCCTGGAGGCGCAGCCAAAAATCTCGACGGTTAAGTTCGACGAGCTAAACCCGAAAAGTAGCACCAAGTTTGAGCCTTCGGGGATAGATGATTGTTATTTCTGAATTGCTTAGAGCTAAATCCTTTACACTAGAACAACAGCTTCGAGGTTGGCCGGCCATGAATCCTTGTGTAATGGGAAGGTGTTCTTTTGTGATCTTTCTACAGAATTTAAGATCTTGATTGGGTATGACTCAAAAACACAAACCTGCGAGGGCCAGTTGCGCTCCGGTGCACACTATGGGCACGAATTATGGAGATATTATTGTGTGACTGGTTAACTCAACCCGGTTTACTGAAAGTCTGACTTCCGGGCCAGGGGTGGCTTGCAGTTAAGTAGAGGAAGTTTCCTGGTGCGGCGCCTGAGCCAGGGTTGGGATTTATATAGTAGTATTTATAGGACAAAGTAGGTTACTAAGTAGGTATATCTTATAGAAATAAGCAAAAGATGTTTGCTTATCGAATATATATATATATACATACATGCATACATACATATTGATTGGCATAAATTTGTAGATACATCTAGATTTGCTATATATATATATATTCTCTGAAATCATGTTCGATTTGTTTTATGTGTCTATATATATATATATTATATTTGTTCTGGTCGTCAAACTATTTATATTCGGAAATAAATTTCACGAGGTTCTTCTTTATATGAGATAGGAAACTATATAATTGAATCGATTTCAATATATACAGTTATATGATCAATATTTTCTTTTATCTTCTTTATAAATACAAAATTTGTTATTTCTAAAGGATTTTGAAATATATGATTTTAATATTATCTTACAAAATGGTGTTGTGCTGGTTACGTCCGTAATTCTGTACGCACCCCTCCCCCCCCAAAATGATCGATTTCTGTGTTTCTTCGTGAAAGCCTCTTGCATGGTTGTCTCGCGTGACTAAAATCCGCGAAATTTTAGTGTCGCGAGCGTTTCTTTCCCGGCCCTGAAATCTCGAAGATTTTGGCAGCTTTAAGAAATCTCGTGGTAAGAAGATTTTATAGAATTTTGGAGGCGCTAGTCCAGTGAATGAAGCTAAGTATTAGTCGCATGTCGAGGTTCGTGTCTGGTTCTGTTTGGGTTCGTGTTCGGGTAAGTGTCCAGGTTCGCGGGTTTGTGTCCGGGTCAGTGTTTGTCGTGTCCGGGTTCGTGTTTGGTTAGTGTCTGGGTTCATCGGGTTCGTATCAGGGTTCGCGGGCTCGTATCTGGGACTATGTTTGATTCGTATTCGTTTCATATCTGTTTCGTGTCCGTTTCGTATTCGCTTCGTCATTGTTTCGTCTCTATTTTGTATTTGTATCGTATTTCACGAAATCTAGCGTAGTTAGTCTTTTATTTCTACTACGATAGTAGTGATTGCCGGCCTGCGCGTATTTCTCCCGTCCCCCCCTTTTTGATTATCTCTGGAAAACTCACCGCTCTCTCTCCCTCGTTTTAATCGATTATCTTAGGAAAACGATTCCACTAGAGACCCCGTAAGTAGCGATATAATGAGTATTTCGATTTTGCGTTGAGGATAAAGAGAGCGAGATAGAGAGAGAGAGGAGCAATCTAAAGATTAATTATTTTCCCCAATTTATATATAATACTCAAGTTTCCTTTATAAATTAAGTAGTCGTCCAGTCTTGAGCTAATATTATTCGATATTATTATATTCAAATGTATCGTGAATATTTAGGGGTCATTGGGCTCGCATCAAGCCCTTGATCTTGACTTTAATCAACATCACTCAAAATAACGAACTAATGATAAACAATCAAAGTAGCATTCGCTAACAATAGAAAGAAAGAAAACAAACTCAGAAGCATTACTCTCATTCATTGGAGGGAAACGACGATTGCTAGTAATATTTTTCGAATCATTCGCAAAAGGGGGAGGAACATTGCACTGGACAGTCGATGTGCTCGCAGTCGGGCAATATTCTATACAATATTGAATCCGAGAACTTCATTCTCTGCAATCCACGGAAGAAATCCATTCAATATTTCAACATAGACTTCACATTTCCAAAATGTAGCATTCGACAAAGCACTCCTGAATTTCTTTGCGACTCAGTGCTGCTGCTCACTTCGTTACCTTCGAATTCATTCGAAATATAATCTCAGCGCCGGGGATCAAGGCATTCGCGATATCTGAGAGAACAGTCGCTGAGCTCGAGGATGCCATTGTCTTTGCCTTCTTAGATGATATTGGAGCAATCGATGAGGTAGGGCCATTCCAAGCATTCACCAGCTCGTCGTGATCATCTTCGTACAGCTCATCCCAGGTCGAGCAGTCGTGATGCAATCCGGATGTATTGGTCTGAACCGTGGGAACCATTGGGTATCCCATAAGGCGCCAATCGATAAGTCCATTGATTTTTATTATGATCACTCGATTCCATTCTTCTATTTCCGCGAGGTAAAGGAGAGCGTGCCCTGCGGTCGACACATCATGTTCTCAATCTGCGGCATTCTGATGATGACATGCTCCTCGTCATTCTCCAGGTAGCCATTCTGGGTGGAGATATGGCCAATGAGCTGACGATTAAAATAATTCTCGAGCTTCATCTTCTTATTCGAAGCAGCAACCCATTTTCGCTGGACTTCATTCCTGCTTCTTCGCCTCACAACGAAGACAACTCCCTCATAATCGGCATTCTCATCGAAGCATCCTTAGCAATACCATTGCGTAGTCTTGCACATTGCTGACAGTGCATAAAAGCTGCCATTCAGCTGATGGTATGGGAACTTTGACAGTTCGGTCGTGTTATTCCGAAAGAATTTCTCGCCAACACTCAAAGGAAGCATTACCCAGTCGTAGACATTCACCAGGTCTTGAACCATATTCTCCTTTGCATTGGGGGAGAGCTTCCATTCGATGTGCTAGTGACCCTTCACAAGGAACATTCTCTCTGCCCTGGTCATTCCATATCAGGCACCCCGTTGGGGCCATTCTGGACCATGTTGATGCAGGCTTGACATTGGGCCACTCGAGTGCTCATCGGGGTGCTCAAATTTGTATCCCGACAATCCACCACTCCGTGTCCCAGGGATCAAAATGGACAGGATCGGGGCCCAGTCATCATTCCACTCGCGGCGATATACTGCTTCTACCAGTCCGACCTGTACATCATATAGTCGGTTGGTAATCGCACAGGCATCCATTCTGATCTTGACATATTCAGTCTGGCTGTCAGTTACTACATACTCATCCAGTCGCTGCCAAACCTTTGTGATATCCTTGCCCATGTCCATTCGAGACAGTGCGGCTGACACTTCTCGATTCTCCGGACCATTCCTCGAGAACCGGTATGTCGTCAATGTCTTATTCATCAGGTGGAAGGATTCCATAGGAAAATTATTCTTGCCAATCTCCCTGCTCTCAGTCGAAGGCGGTGCGGCAGTCGGCGGTCTGTTCAGCATTCGGCTGAATCAGCATGGCTGCGATCCTGGGGTCAGGCCTGATTCCCAGATTCGCATCGACCATCTGACTTCTGGTCATTGCTTCCAGTGGCACTGAAGGAGCAATCTCTCCATCAACCACAAGGCTTCTGCCACTGCAATAACCATTGCGGTATCAATCGGGCGAACATAAGACTCGCCTCTTGCCAGTCGCATTAGGTCTGGCTTGTCGAACGGTAGTTCACCTACCACATTCATCGTAACCAGGGTCACTTGGACACCATCAGTCTGGATTTCAGTGATACTCCTGCCAGAAAGGCTGGCAAGATCGCGTACCAGTTGTTCTCCAGTCAGCTCTTCGTACTGGACTTCCGCAACAGTCGGCATTGCGGGATTAGCCATTGCTACAGTCGAAGCAAGGAGGCAGTCGCGCAGGCACTCGGAGCAATCTACAATCGCACTAAGGAAGCAATCAGAGAAAACATTTCGGGGAAGCATATTGATCTCATTCAGCAGGGCAATTGTCTCAGATATTGTTGCAACACAACCTACACTTGCAATCACTCGATTCGACATTCGGCGAAATCGATCGAGCGAAATATTTCGGAGAAAATCCAGTCTCATTCGAGATCGGTAAATCCAGTATTTCTACCAATCGAAGAAAACATTTCGGATCCGAAAACTCTCTTATTCTCTCACACTCTCTTTCTTTGGCTTTGGACTTTTCAGGGAAACAAATAGTGCACATGCAGTCATGACAAGCAGCCGGCTTCATTTTATATTAGACAAGACAGCATTGACATGTTGCACTCACTCACTCAAGGACATACACACACTGCAATCGGATGCAATCAGAAGCTCATGCACTCAATCCCTCGGCGTGGACTTCAATTCAACGACGCCCAGAGAAGCATTCGCGCGCAGTGCGGGCAGAGTACATGCACGTACACTGAAGAGAACGCGCACTCTGGGGCGGGAGGGCGGGGCATACAGTGAACATTCAGAACGGCAATATGATTATCAGGTATATGAGCATCAGAAACCGCATTACCTTTGAACCAATTTGAAACCACTCCCAATTGGGTCTTTAATCTTTGCAACACATCAGTGGCTTCATATTTGATCATTAGGTCTGCGGGATTCCGTGTGCCATCAATCTTTGCCAGTCGAAGCAAACCCATTTGCTCCAAATTCTGCATATACAGGAACCGCAGTTCCACGTGCTTTGTTTTCTTTCCAGTGCCAAAGCGGGTTGCCATTGACTTACCGGCAATTGATCCAGTATGGGCAATCATATTGATTTTCTTCGCCAGCTTTGCTTCAAGCAACATTGACCGAAGGAACAGTGCTTCCGATACTCTTTGGCCAATCGCATACAACTCCGCTTCACCATTCGACAATACCAATGTACCTTGGGTTCTGGCAGTGCTCACCATGTTGCACCCAAATATATTCATAGTGGATCCGCTGGTTGACTTCTTAGTCTTCGAGCATCCAGCCCAATCGGAGTCGACATAGACATTCCCATCCAACGAAGAGTTGCCATCAGACAGCTGATAAGATGGACGCAATCTCAGAACACACGTTTTGACTCCAATCAGATACCTCAACAAATGCTTAAGCTTGACGACACTCTGTATTGTCGGGACAGTCATATCCCGACTCAGTTCTTTCGTCGCATAAGCAATGTCTTCTCTGATCAATGCCAACCAAAGCAGTTTACCAACTACAATCCTATACATCCTGTGTTCTTCAGGACTCAACGGTGTGTCCGAAACATTCTTGACAATCGTCATATAAATCCAGAATCGAATCAATATATGATTATGATATGCTCATATCAATCGAATCACCATTGTGTCGCAATCTTCTGCTAAGAAAGGTGTGCTCAGTCCCTGGCACAAGCTGGCCAGTCTTTTTGAGCAAAACCTCTTCTGACAGTCTAGATATGAAGTCCTTTCGTATTTCATCACTCCCTATGGCCAACAGATTATCAACATATGCAAGCACATACAATTTCCCAGATTCATGACAGTAGAGATTCGGATCACTCTTGCATCTCCTGAATCCCAATTTCGAGGTCATTACCTCAGCAAAGTGCTCTTGCCACAATTTTGGGGCCTGTTTCAATCTATATATAGCCTTCTTCAATTTCCAGAGACAGTCGCCATTCGGGTAGAATTCTTTTGGTGGCCAACGTACACTTCGCCAGACATTGCTGCACGCAGGAAGGCAGTGCTCATATCTCCCAGGGTTATTCCCCAATTTCGAGACATTGCTAGGCATAACAGCAGTCTTATTGTCACCAGTGAAGGTGTCGAGGCAAACAAATTGCCTTCTTTATTCTTCTCAATATTCTGGAAACAACCTCTCGCAACGACTCTGCACCTCAGGTCAGTCTCATTCTTCCAGACTTTGACTCATCTGCAATCGAGGGCCTCATTGATCTTTTCCTCGGTATAATCTTTGACAAGCACTTCATCGTATACATCAAAGTCCTTCATTGAGTTCATCTCTTTCATTATTTCTTTCTTCTCAGCCTCAGGAGGGAACTCACTCTCCCAGAGCAGTGGCTCTGCAAGCCTCATTTCCTGCTCAATCTCTCCTTCCTCGGCATTAACCTCGACATCAATCCGGGTTCCATCCTTTGCAACGACCTCGTCAACTCCAACAATCGACGCAAGCCATTTACAAGATTGGATCATTCCAGCAATAACATGATACACTGCTGAGATCCTCATTTGCTTGTTCATAGGCTCAGTCGCAGGAGCATCTGGATCAATCCTTGCTTTTCTGGTGCATTCTCTCCAGGGTCTGGAGGTTCATGAACAGTCTCGGCGGGCGCACGGTCAGAACCGTCATTCTGCAAGAGATCTTGAATTGTCAGACTCTCACTCTGTCCTGGCGCCAAGTCTTCAAGCTATTCATTCTCCTCATCTTCCTCTTCGACGCGTGACAGTCCTGGAGGAGGTTTCACTCTACCTTTCACTCCAAGATCAGGCGACATTACGAACGAAATCGAATTAATTCCATCACTTTTGGGCTGCCACGGCACTGACAACATTTTTGTAACTCCAACAGCATTCCACTGCTGAGAAGGCGATTTCCTCTTGATAGTGCGGACCTTGAAGACTCCATTCGCATTCCTGAAGATGACCTCATCTGCCTCAGTGTCCTTGCCTAGGTACACTCCGAGAAATATTGGGATCTTCTTTTAGGAATCTTTTCTTTATTGCTAATAGGCAGTTTTGCGTCAATCCACTCACCAAACATGCACAATGATCCATTGTACTCACGCGACCACCTTCGGCTGTAGGCAGTCTTACCGTCAGATCCAATCAGATATCTGTTGATCAGCCATTGAGCATGTTTCACGCACCAAGTGAACATTGGAGATTCCGATGTCAACTTCAAGCCAGTCGCCTCTTGCACTTGCGAGAACAGTCTCCTCAGTTGACGGTCCTCTGCACATTTCCAACACTTCCTTGACGCTGGGAGTGTCCAATCGGTGCTGCGCGCATCGACAATCCTCCAATCGTCTTGCAAAGGTCCTTGGCAATCACCTTCAGTGAATTCTCCATATCATATTGAACAATTCCAAACGTTCTACCAATCTCGAACACAAACCGACGTAGTTCGGCTACAGCATATTTCTCAATGCTACCCTTCGCAGGCAACACAATCGCCATTGCATAGCCAGTCTGTACGTCAGTTGCATTCGAGATCGTTCGCTTCGGAAGATCATTCTCCGTAGATAGAAAGGAGAAATCAGTCTGAATCACTGATTGCCGGTCATTCTTCTTCATGGCATGATTTGATTCTGTTATCCCTTCGATTTGACATAGTGCACGCACCAGTCACGATACGGGAGATGAGTCAAACCATGCAATCTCCTTTCACTCTCTTCACCTGGAATCTTCAGCATTTTTGGCTTCAAGGCACTCTTGTCGTCAGTCTGTTGCTCGGCATTCTTGTCAGCAGTCGGCCGATCAAGAGGAATAAACAATGTGTCCAATCCACTTGTGACCAGTGGGACCCCTAGGGTCCTCGCATTTCTTGACCGTACCATCAGGCATCTCAATGTCAGCGCATTCATTTTGATGGCCAATGTCAATCTGCGACGGATCACTCGAATCGAAGAACATTGTATATCGATCACCCCACAAGCAGTCACTCAACAATCCATCAACAGGAGAAGGAGCATCATCTGGATGGAAGTAGTAGGCTCTCCATTCATGATGCATTCGTATCCAATAACGAGGAAGCAGTACCCACCGGTCAGCAATCAGTGGGAAGGCCGGTGTACAGGGTCTACGGTCTTAAGGGATCTTGAGTCTTAGTAACTTTTTTTTGAGGGCTTAATCGATCCTGGGATTTAGTTTCCATGGCTGTTCCTGTCCAGGGGATCGATTCTGCTGCCATGTTGTGACAGTGACCGAAGGGCATTCTCCAACTCATGCTCCTCAACATTCCGACTCATTCTTATTTGGCGATCAAGCACCTCAGGCTCCATATTGGCTTTCAACGACCTCCATTGTGTCATCGGACTTGCGGAATTCAACAATCTCGTCATTCACAACTTTAGACTTGTGACGTCCGATCAGTGGATCATGTGGCCGCCGTGCAGACTTCTGCACATATCTCAATTGTGGTTTATATCTCAATCCGATTCTTCTCGTCCTCGTCATTCCTTGGGGTCTTTCGGCCTCGTGTGACTCAATTCCAGGAAATTCTTATCCCTCGCAGTAACAATCGAGCCGTCCTTGTATTGCTTGAACGTCACTCGTGCGCCAATCAATCTTGACCATTTGCCAATGATGGGCACCGGCGACTTGTTCGCCAGTTTGATCCTCGGATCCAACATTTCATTGTGCCACACTCGGACACAACTTCAAATCCGACTCATTCACTTCTCACATGTCCCAGCGATAGCTTTCCTTGGCTTTCACTTCTTGCGCTGCGGCAATCAGTGCTCCAATCCGGAACAAGTGGTCAATCGAACCGTGATTCATGTCCGTCACTCCACGCAACTCAACAGATCCAAGTTCATTCTCGATCCCATCCATCACTTCTGGAAGACAGCTCGCTGCCAAGAGAGAGGGGAGAGAGAGAGGGGAGAGAGGAGAGAAGGAGAGGAGGAGAGAAAGAGAGTAGGCGAAGAGGAGGAGAGGAGAAGAAGAGAGGAGGAGGAGAGACGAAGAGATGAGAAGAAGAAAAGAAAAGAGAAGAGAAGAGAAGAGAAGAGCAGAGCAGAGCAGAGCAGAGCAGAGGAGAGGAGAGGAGAGGAGAGGAGAGAAGAGCAGAGAAGAGAAGAGAAGAGAAGAGAAGGGAAGGGATAGATAAGAGATTAGAGAAGATGGAGAGCAGAAACAAACGTGGGGGGGGGTTAGAGAAGATGGAGAGTAGAAACAAACGAGGGGGGGGTTGCTTGTGCAATTTCTTTGATTTCACGCCTAAACTGAATAGATTTTTTGAATATCGTAAAATTTAATATTCATAGACTCAAATTCTAAATAGATCTAGATTTGATAGGTCCCATAAAGTTTTCATAGATACAAGATTCCTTAGTCCATTTTAGCTTGCTTTCGTTCTTCTGGCCTTGCTACCCAAATATTCCGAGGTCAATTCGGGATTGTCTTCATATTTAAATCGCATTTGGTTTCTATTTGGGATTCTTAGTAAGTATTTGTCCCCCCCTTCTTTCTTTATGTTTACCGCGAATTTCGCGTGGTTAAGATTTAAGAATTTTAAGTATTTTCTGTCGGTGCAAAAATTCGGAAAAGTTGTGGTAGTTTCAGGAAATTTTATAATATTAAAAGAATTTCGAAATTTTGGTTATTCTAGAAAAATACTCTCGTGATGATGATATTTTATAGGTTTCGGTAGAGATATTGGTGCAATATTTATTGATTGAAGTGAAGTCTTAGTCGTATGTTTGGGGTTTCGTATCTGGTCCGTGTTTGCGTTATTTCTGGATTTGTCGGGTTCTTGATCAGTTCGTGTCTATTTCGTATTTGAAATGTATTTGGATTTGTATTGGGGTTTGTATTTGGTTCGCTCGTATCTGGTTAGCATCTGAGGCATAATTCGTTTCATATCTGGTTTCTCGGTTGATTTATATTTGGATTCGTGGTTGGATCGTATTTTTATATATATCGGATTCATATCTCAATTCAGAAATATTTGATTCTTGTTATAAATAAAATTTAAGAGTATATTTTATTTAGAGTATATTTTAATTATTGAAATTAATAATTAGATATATTATTATAATTCTGAATTCGGTATCTAGACGTAAATTATGCTTTCTGAATCTAAGATTATATTAATTAAAGAAAAAATTCGTCATTGATTAATATATTAAAGATTTCGATTTTTCAAATTTTCATAATATTATATATCTTGAAGATCGTAAATTTTTCGCATATCAGACGAAATAAAACAATTATAAGACTTATTTATTTCTATCATTTTTTCTGCTTCGAAAAATCATATGGATATTTGAGAGCATAACATATAATTTATAAAGCTTATTTATATTTATGGAAAATATTTCTAAGTTATTATATTTTAACAGAATATTCAATATGAAATATTTTGGAGATAATATCAATCTATAGGCTCATAATTTGAATTATTCTATATATTTATCTTATAAATCTGAATAATAAAATCATTGCAATCAGAATATTTTATGGTCTCAATTCGAATATAAGATATTCTTCTATCTAAAATCTTCATCTCAAAAACATGAATTTTCAAATTTATATCTCTCTATATCTTCCTGCTAAATTGATTTTTTATAAAGAATAATTTAATATAAAATCTCGCTAGCCCTAGATTGAATCCGAATCTCAAATATTGATTTATAAATCGAATATTGGTCTTTATTATATAGTATGTAATATATATCTAAAGCCTTTCTTCTAATTATTGAAGTCCTTATATTATGAATGAAATCTAGTCTCTTGCTTCAGTTGCTCTCAGCGTTTCTATATCTTTAGTTTTGGTATCTTTATATTTGGGGAATATAATTGATCTACAATCGGGTTCCCTTTAAGGGTTCAAGTAGGGTTTGGAGTCGTGGGCGTAATAGAAGGGATAAAGAGCTTATTGAATTCAAAAATATTGACAAGCGTGTAGAGCAGAGCTAGATTAGGAATAAGATAGAATTTGACAAACATATGAGGTATTTCTATATTTGTAATCTTGCTCGTTTTTGGAAGAAGCGGGACAATTCTATTTATTCTTTTAATCTTGATTAGAATTTAGATATAGGTATTAAATGACATAAAATTCAGAAAATGATTAGATTTTTCTGATATACGTGAGTTTGGAAAAATCAAATCTAAATATGACTTGAAATTGTGGGCTCGATATGAAAAATTTATTTTTTAATCGAAAATTATTAAAAAATATTTATTATGAATATCGATTTTCAAAATATTGAGTATTTCTCTTTCTATAATTTTTTTGAATAATTTTTAGTTGAAATTCTATAAAAATATAAAAAAATAAATTAAATATATATTTACCGATCTAATAAATTTCATTTCCTTATGAATATTTTGTATAGAATATTTATATTTAATATTCTGAAAAATATGAAGTTGAAAAATAGCAAAGTCATATTTTCTCTTATAAGAATTATATTCTTCTTATAATTAAATATATATATTTTGAATTTCTTCAATTATTGAAAATTCCCAAATTATTTGGATCTTATTTATAATTGAAATATAATTTTTAGATATTTCTTAGATATAATTTAAAAATAGTCTTTTAAAGTAAATAAAATCATTGAAAATTTATTCTTCTTTTCACTTCATTTTCTCATTATATGACCTCAATATTATGCATTATTTCAATTATTAGGGTCTGCTAGGTTTCTTATAAGTAGAAATCTTCAGAAATGAATATCATAAGATATTCTTTAGAATTGAATTTCTATGAATTTTATCAATTCTTTAGCAAAAAAATTATAGCAAGGAATAGAGAAATTTTTCTATTCTGATAAGAAAGATTTAAGAATGAGCAAGGATATTATGATAGATAAAAATATATTCGAAAGATTTTTGAAATCAGAAATAATCAAATAATTAAATATACGAATCTATACCGCCTGCATTCGCGATTTCGCATATTTTCGAATTCGGAAATCAATCAAAAACGATAAATTATGAAAATCTTTTTTTATCTTAAAATCAATTAATGTTAAAAGAATATAGAAGACATCTTATTAAAGAACATATCTCAATCGTTTTATTTAGTCTTATTGATTTCGAATGATCTTATTATTCCTTATATTTTGAATGGTCTTATTATTCCTTATGATATATAATTTCTTATTTTTCGAGAGAATATTTAAGTAAATAATATCTATCTAATGCAAAATTAGATCGAATATATTATATCCAGGTTAAATCAAATTGAATATAGATAGAAATGGAAGATCCTTTGTTGAAGCTAAATTCTTGATCAAATAATAATTTTTCAATTCCAATAAACGAATTGCTCGTGCAATCGACGGCGATATTAATTTCTATTATAATCTAATCTAAAATATCATTTTATAAAGATTATTTTATTTATAGATATAAGGTAAATCATAAAACTATATCGAATCTTATTTGAACCAGAATATATTATCTCTATTAATTTGAATTTAAAAACTAATAAATATTTCTAAAATAAATAATAATATTGAAAAAAGATCGTAAACAATATATAGAGAAAAAATATCATATGATAGATTTAATTCTTATGGTAAATATTATACCGAGAAATATCCGATTATGATTATCATGATTCAAGATGATAAATATTCCAATATAGAAGTGAAATATGAGAATATGATAGAACATATGACGAATGAGATCTAATTAATGATATATGGATATAACAATATACTAAATAATTCAATTAATAAGAACTCTTAATAATCTAATAATGATATTCATTATATCGATAACTAAATCATTGAATCAAAGAATATGATATCACTTGAAAATGATAATAATATAATAGTCAATATCTCATTCAATATAATAATAAATATTAAAATCATGAACACGATCTTGAAGAAGAAATGATACTCTAACAGATAAAGATATAAGAATTGAGGAAAATTCAAATAATAATGATATTCGTTACGGGGACAATTATGACGAAAATAAACGTCATGATGGCGGATGAGACGATATCCAATAAAATAATAATAGATGATATCCTGATAAATATTTCTCATTATGATATCAGAAGATATAAAAGCTAGAAGATAAAATCTATAAATTAAATAATATGAGGACCGTCGGAATATCATCGGATAATATGATAAAAGATATTATAATGACAGATTATATTTATCTAGGAACGATACGACGCCGAATGATAACATATCAAAATAAATATGATGACGGATATCATAATAAAGAATTACAGATGACCTACGCCACGATAGAAGATACGACGAACGAGATTTCGACGGACGACGCACGAACAGACGAGACGACGACGGATGACACGACAACGAACGTTGCGACGACATATAATGATATCCAATCAGATGTCGCGCGAAGAGACGAGACGATACGAAATCGGAAAGCACGACGATAGACGATAGATACCACGGCAGACGACGAATAATACTAAAAATAAAAGATGGCTCAATGACGAATATTACCGAAATTTCCCAACGTACCCCCAGATAAATTTCCAAAAATCAAAAGAATAATTATGAATAAATATCATTTCAAATAGAAAAATTTTTCCTCGAGAAGAATTAATAATATTAGATTAAAATGGCAACAAA
>BGNK01000789.1:1307-32953 GCA_003297005.1 Symbiodinium sp. clade A Y106 | reverse complement strand
CCTATAATAAAGATTAACTTAGGCCAATGAATCTTAACCAAATCTATATGAAAAATGGATATATAATTTATTAAGTTTACGAAATTTATTCAATCTGATAATATTCGATTCTCTTCTTCTCTTGCTCTCTTATTTTTTCGCTCTATATCATTCTCTCTGTCTACACGATTATCTTTCTTATTTTCTATTCTCTAATCTTAATCTCTCCTTTCTTCTCTCTCTCTCTCCCCCTCTCCCATTCGCCCTCTCCCTCTCTCCCTCTCCCTCTCTCCTTCTCTCCTTCTCTCCCTCTCTCCCGCTCCTCCTCTCCTTCTCTCCCTCTCCTTCTCTCTCCGTCTCTCTCTCTTCCTCGCTCTCTCTTCCTATCTCTCTCTCCCTCTCTGTCTCTTCCTCTCCCTCTCTCTCTCTCTCTCTCTCTCTCTCNCAGGGCCAGGGCCAAGGCCAGGGCTAAGGGAAGGGCAGGGTGGGGGTGGGGGGGTTTTCCTGAAATAGTCAGGAAAAACGGGGGGGAGGGGGGAAGGGGGGCGGCCGGGGTTCACTACTATCGTAGTAGAAACGAAAGACTAGCTACGCTAGCTTTCGTGATATCAAATTCAATCCGAACCCAAATACGAACCAAATATGTCCGAATACGAACCAGTCACGAAACGGGCACGAACCCAGATACCCGCCAGACACGAACAAGACACGAATCTAGACACTTACCGCACACGAACCGGACACGACGAACCAGACACGAACCCAGACGCGAACCAAACGCAAACACACGAAACCAAACACGAACCCAAACGCGAACCAGACGCGAACCCAGACACGATCCCAGACACGAACCCAGACACGAACCAGACACGAAGCGGACACGAACCAAACACGAACCGGACACGAACCCGACACGAACCCAAACACTAACCAGACACGAACCGGACCCGAACCCGGACACGCAGACAC
Organism: Symbiodinium sp. clade A Y106; assembly: GCA_003297005.1. NCBI lineage: Eukaryota > Dinophyceae > Suessiales > Symbiodiniaceae > Symbiodinium > Symbiodinium sp. clade A. The sequence continues at coordinate 32,005 of BGNK01000789.1, read as the reverse complement.
GAACCCGGTCGCGAATCAGACGCACACTAACCCAAACACGAATGCAGACACGAACCGGACACGAACCTGGACACGAACCAAACACGACACGAACCCTGACATGCGACCGATACTTGGTTTCATTCAGCAAGCACAGCACTAGAGCCTCCGCGAAAAACCTGTAGAATTTGATTACTGCAAGAATATCCCCCTCAAGCTACCAAAATTTGGAAGCTTTTAATACTGCGAGATTTCATAAAACTACCACAATCTTCGGAATTTTAGTAACGTGAGACAACCATGCAAGAGGCTTTCACGAAGAAATGCGGAAAAGGACCAAGTCCAGGGGGCAAGGGTGCGCACAGAATCACGGACGCAACCAGCACGACACCGTTTTATCAGAGAATATTATAGAAAATTAAATTATAAGAGAATTTTTGAAAATAGGAAACCCTAATATAGTATCCTAAATAAACAAAAAATCCGTAATTTTCGGCAACACCTACAAAAAAACAATATTTGAAGCTTCTTGAACCATTTAGAAAAATATCGAATATCTGTCTTGTAACATCGCATTTAATATGATACATTGTTATACCCTAAATCCTGTATATGATACTTCTCTATTTTGTTCAGGGCGGACCATCCAAGTAGTTGACCTTGTAGGTTTACTGTCTGGTTCTTAGTAGGGAATGGGGGGATGGATCCCTATAGTAGTCTCTATATAATCCCCAATAAGAGTCCCCATAACCCATTCCCCCATTCCCTACTAAGCACCAGGGAGTTTCGGCTTCTGGCTTCAACTAAAGGTTTAAGAACTTAGGGTGTAGAAGTTCCGGTTTAGGGGTGTATCTGTTCCGGAACTCCTCCGGCTTGCCATGACTTCTGGGGTTCAGATCTTCGGAATTTAGTCGTCAAGTCTTTTGCTGAGCCCTCCAGGCAAGTTGGCTATCAGCTCTCCGACATGCTTGCAGTCCGGAGGAAGCAAACCATCTCATCCATATCTGTACTTCAGGTTTCCCATAAAGGGAAGAGGAGCTTCTTTGATTCGATTGGTACTTTGCATCCTCAACTCGACTTGCAGTCGGTGAAGAAACCAGAGACAGCAAAACTCAGCGTGTGCTAGGTTGGGCTACCGCGGCAACGGATGGTGTCCAGCCAAATCCAGAAGCACCTTCAGCCGCGGTATCTTCGCATGTTAGGCAGGCTAAGGCCCCCTGCAGGCTAAGGCCCCCTGAAACGACCCCTGCGATCTTGCTTGGTCTTTCTTTAGCCCCCAAATATCGAAATCCTATGGGTGTATAGGGGTCGTAATCTCGAAGCTCCTTCTGACGCATGCCTAAGGGTCTGAGGATACCCAGTTGAAAGGCAATCTGGACTGTAACACTTTACATCATACCCTCGACCGCTTCGGTTCTAGTGAAAGCTGCTGAGGCTTGGTTACGTTCTTAGCTGTTTGTGCTTGCCGAAATCAACAAGCCTGACTTGAAATTTCTTTCATGCGCCCTGAACTACCTGTCAAATTAAAGCCTTGAAGTGACGTCCTGGCCTGCCCGGCACGGTCATGCTGCAGGAAGGCGGAGAAAGAGGAAAGGGCGTGTTCTCCACTCTACACTGCATCTAAGACCACAAGGAATGGACTTTGCCATAGATGAGTTCGGTGTCGGCGTCACATAGGCTGCTTTGGGCTAAATGGTCGGTCGGCGGTAGATGAGTTGCTTAGGTTTTCAGGGCTATGCTCTCCTTAGAAATCAGACAAAACCAGCAAAGAGAGCTGAGCCAGGGCATGGGGGTTTACAGTTTTAGGGCTTAGAGTGGGCTGGCTAGATCAAAACAGAACCGCTTCCGGCTGTAATGGGTACGGTGCCAGCTCCTGCGCCGGTTGAGCTAAGGTGAGGCAGTGGCCTTGCCTATCACTCCGGCAATCCATGACTCAGAATAGCCGCTGTGAACACCTCCACGAAAAAAGTCAAACGACATCAGCCGGATGTCGATTACCTGCTACGGAGTCTGGCTTGCTGCAACGCAACAAGCTCGGAAGAAGTACATGGAACCGACTCAGCTTCCAGCTGGCTTACACAAACACAGACTGCCAGGATCTAGGATCCAAAACTGACGACACAAATTCCGAAGAAGTGCAAGATAGCCTAAAACCCCAAACCTCTGTTAGCGAGCACTCTTCTCACTACACGACTAACTACATGATCTTACGAAGCATCCCCTCAATCGGTGTGAGCTGCCAACAATCTTTCCTGCCGAACTGAACCATTGAACACTGCTAGGACTGCTGGGTCCGATACCTGGCGCATCTACCCTAAACCCTAAAACCCTAAACCCCTAAACCCTGAACCCTAAAACATGGCATGAGCCACTCAAATCCTCACGAGCTTTGATCCCTGACCTGGATCTACATTGATTAGGGTTTAGGGTTTAGGGTACATCGAATCGCAGAATCAGGGTGGACGGCTCCCCTAAACCTACAAGCCCTAAATCCAAGTCCCAATCTTGCCCAAACTCCAAACCCTAACCGAAGTGTCGGAGCTGTAGAAACTCCCGCAAGCCAGCGGATTCTGGGATATCTCCATGTCCCTAAGGGTCCATGTACTCAAATAGTATATACTTGGGCCTTCAAGGTAGTCCCCATATGGGTACTTCGAGCCACAGTAAATACTATTTGGGCACATGGATCCTCAGGGTGTGTGATTGGAAGCCAGGAAAGCACCTCAATGCAGTTGATGATGTGGAAATATGATATCCCCGATTTCCTAAATCCCTCTTCTTCCTGGCTTCGTACGAGCACATCGTCCTGCGACTGACCATAAATCCGCATGGCAATGCGCTTTAGCACTTTAGCACGCAGCGGATTGCTAGCACCCACAGAGACCGAGACTCCTTTTTGCAGGCTGCTAATATAGGGGCCGAAATAAGTACCAATACTTTTTGAGGGGCTCCTTATTAAAATTATACTATATTATGCCCCAAAGCCCTATTCTAATTATAAAGCCCTCATATTACTTGAAATTCATGAAACCCTAAACCCTAATGTAGAAGGCTAAATAAGCAAATATACTATAAAGATGCCCAAAACCCTATTCTAATTATTTATTAAGGCCCCTGTACTAATCCTTCATACTGCCCCTTATAGTAACCCTTATAGATCCTTTTTAAAGAACCCTTCGAAAGGGAGCCCTGTTCTAATTGTTAAGGCCCCTATATTAGAGACTCCGTGGATAGGACTGAGGACAGCGCATTTCAATTCCGGAGGAGACCTCCATGGGCATGGAAACCATGTGCAAAGTGAGGATTTCGGGTTTCAGGGTTTCGGGTTTAGGATTCCGGGTTTTCCAAGCCGCTGGTTACAGTTGTCTTCTTCAAGAATCGGCCACCAAAAAGCTCAAATTTTCAAGCAGAGACTAGATGTCTACTAGATGTGTAAGGCCAAAACTTTCAAGTTCTCCCGTTGGCTATCTAAGAGAGCCTCATCTCCAAACCCCTAAACCCTAAACCCTAACCCGTCTTCCGGGAACCTCCCTCAAATCTGAACCGGAAGCCGAGAAAAGAAGTTACGCCTTGGGCGCTTGTGAATGATTTATCCTAGGGGCCCTTAGGGGAGTAGGGGGCCTTAATGCCCATAACAAGGACGTAATAAGGCCTATTTCAGGAAGTATAGTCCCCTACCCCCGTCCCCCCGACCCCCCTTAAGGGTTATGAATTTACTGAAATGCCTTGGCTGAGCATCGCTATTGTTCAGGGTTTAGGGTTTAGGGCCGTTGAGGGGGAGTTTTCGTTCTTAGGGAGCATAGGACGAGATCCCGATACTGCTCCGCCCTGAACCTAAACGCCTCAACCAATTCCCTAAACTCCCCTGCCTCGCAATCGTCTCCATCTTAGGTGCCGGGCACCCCAGGGTAGTTGTCCAGGGATCCACAAGTGCTCTGCACACTAGCCTCAGGGTTCAGGGTTTAGGGCCGTTTAGGGTTTAGGGCCTCAGCAGCAGTCTGCCGTAGAGTATGAGGGGTTGGGGCTTTCGGACTCGATGGAACCACAGTGCAGCCAAAGCGACCTACCTTTCTGGTGCGTCTGGATAATCCTGAACCCTGCACCTCTGAAGCCCCTGATTGTGCTACCAGCTTGGTTTCGCCCGCTGGTGTGCGGTCGTTTTTCGCCGAAGCACCGCGCTTTAGGACTCAGGGCTGTCCTAGAGGCATCGTACCGGTTTAATTCAGGATAATCATACGGGTTCTATAAAGGCCTTCTGTAGCTGGGTTTAGTAGGGTTCTAGAGTGTCCGGGCTTACGGTGGATTGCGGTTTGAGGGATAAGGGTTCCATGGTTTGGAGTTTAGGGCTTGCAGGGTTTACGGTGTAGAGGATTAGGAACGTAGGGTTTTAGGGCTTGTGGTTTCAAGGGTTACGCATGTAGGTGTTAGGGTGTAGGATCTGCGTCCTTGGAGGCGTCCCACCTGACTCTAACGACTATTACTGAGCTTTGAAGTAACCAGGGAGAAAAAAGTATAGACTTTTGTTTCATAATGGCTCCCTTTAAGTAACAGGTCCCAGAAAAAGTACTAAAGTATGGTACTCCAAAGCCCAGAGTTCGGGCTTAGGGTTTAGGGAAGGTTGTTGCGTTTGCCAAGTCCCGCTTGATGCATGTTTCAACTCAAGCTGCTGATCAAAAGACTGCGGGTTTAGGGCTTAGGGTGCAGAGGGTAAATGTACATCCAAGCAAAACCCAAAAGGAAGGCTCGACCCAGTCAAGAGCTACTGGTGCAGCTGCCATTCTGAATACCAGGAGTTCTAAACCCTAAACCCTAAACCCTATTCCGACTGGAAACATACTCAGATCTGAAGGCTTGAATTTGGGGCCATCACGGCTATAATGCAAAGGGTTTAGGGTTTAGGGTTTAGGGTTTATGCAAAGCCAAGGAGAAAAAGGTTGTCAACTGGACACTTGCTGCTTCAGATCCGAACTTTTAAGTTCAGTTTGGTATATGGCTTTGTGGTTTCCCGGATCGACGCACGAGACCTACACAATCCAAATTAACCCTAACCCTTCAACGTAAACTGAACCGTAAACCCCAAAAGCCTATAAACCTAAAAAGCCCCAAAGCCCTAAACCCTCAATTCGAAAGAGTCCTTCAAACACTCGATGCTCAAACAGGCCTTGTGGCACCGAGGGGGATTTTGAGGGTTTTGGGTTTAGGGAGTCTCGAAGCAGCCACAGAGAAAGTCGACACGTTCATTCCGCAATGGTTCCTACGACGGGTTTAACGTTTAGGGATAGAATTCCGGAGTTCGATAGTCGTAGCATCCCAACCCCAAGACTCTGAACCATAAGCGAAGCAGCAATAGATGTTCCGATATAGGTGGTCGCCGACACCAAATCGATAATCGCGGCTGCGCAAAGGCCTTGTCTCTGGCAAGTGGAGCCCTAAACCCGAAACCCTGGGCGACTGGTGAGTTGCGAATTCAGGGCTTCCGATTCCTAAACCCTAAACCCTGAACCCTGAACCCTAAACCTTCGACCCTAAACCCTAAACCCTGAACCCTAAACCCTCAACCCTCAACCCTAAACCCTAAACCCTCAACCCTAGAGCCCCCCCAAATGCTCGAACCCTGAAGTTTAGGGCTTCCAAGTTTATGGTTTAGGGGTTATTGTTTCTATTGTTTAGTGTGCAGGTTTGAGCCCCAGAACGGCGACAAAAGGATCCAGTCTTCAACGGTTTCCGTCTAGCTTTAGGGTTGAGGATTTAGGGTTTTGGGGTTTCCCGCATTGTTTAGCTGATGGGCTTGCGGCTGGCTGGTAGTGGCACTGCTGGTAATAGGTTGATTTTAAACTGAGCTGACTGGATCGGGAGCAATGTTCGATGGGGCTTGGGTAGGGCTTTTCTTAGTTTGACCCTCTTGCTGAGATGGGGCCTGTCGTTCTGAACTGCACTTGCCAAACTTTACGGGCTTGGCGTCTAGGGACCGGTCTGATGCAATGCCATTCAACTGCAAGGAGATGATATGAGCTGCACCTAATATAGGGGCCTTCTAATAATTAGTTAGAATAGGGCTTTGGGGTACATTCTACTATTGTTGTAATACTATTGTTGTAATAAGGACACCGCACAAATAGTATAGGTAATTGTCAAGGCCCCGATAGTACCGATACCTTGGGTACTGCCCTCATACAGTAACAGTCTATAATTGGGCTACTATTAAGGTCCTAACATATCTACATTATGAACATTATCCAACTGTTACTGAGTGGGGTTTAGGGTTTAGGGCTTAGGGTTTTTGGGTTTAGGGTAGCGATACCCACCGTTCTTCACATTGGACCTGTAAACTCTGAAGCTCCGAGCCCGATCCGTGTGGGGCCTCAATGCCTGAACCCTAAAACTTCAACCCAAACCCCTACTAAGGGTTTAGGGGTTTAGGGGTTTAGGGTTTAGGGGTTTAGGGGTTTAGGGTTTAGGGGTTTAGGGTTTAGGGGTTTAGGGTGCAGCGTGTTATTCATGTAGGGGCCTTTATGATTAGAATAGGGTTCCTCTTGAAGGGTTCTTACAAAGGGTCTCTAAGGTTACTATAAGGGCTACTCTAAGGGTTTAGTATTAGGGGCCTCAATAATTAGATCAGGCTTTTGGGGCCCATTATACTATCGGAACCCCCAAAATAAAGTTGGTAATGATTTAGGCCCTTATAGTATGAACCCCTAAAACCCCAAACCCTAAAACCCTCAAACCCCGCTATACCTTCGGCAGGCGGCGCTCGCCCATGGCCCTGGTAAAGTCGACTGCGCCAGGGCAGTTGATGACGCTGAGGGTGATCATGCTCGCGGCGATGCCTCTCAAGGCTCGGGGCTTCGGGGTGTTCAGGGTTTAGGGCTTTAGAGTCCAGGGCATGGGTTGTTTATTTTATGGCTCTTGCAAGGGCTTACTGCCAGGATGTTTTAAGGGCTACTCAAAGGGTTCGATAGGTCGACCCCAAGGGCTCTACTGGTCTAGAAAGGGTTTGAGGTTCTACGCACTCCTCCGACATTCGTAGCAGTGGTCAGGGTTTAGGCAAGTTTTGGCCTGAGGCAGGAAAGAAATAAGCGAGAGGCCTGGACCCAGTTAAGGGTTTAGGGTTTAGGCTTTAAGGCCTTGACGAAATATCGAAAATCAATGCAGAAAACCCCAACCCCCTATTGGCCCCCCAAACCCTATGACCACAGCCCCAAAAGCAACGCCCAAGAGCACCAGCACCCTAAACTCCAAACCGTGAACCTAAATCCCTAAACCCTCCTAAACCCTGAACCCCTAGACCCTAAACCCTAAAACCCTAAACCCCTAAACTCCAAACCCTGAACCTTTCACTGAATAGTCTCTTTAAAGGGACCCCATTGTGGAACCCCATAGTGCCCTTTAAAGGGACCCCATTATAGCACCCTATAGTGCCCTTTAAGGGGAGCCCGTAGCTTAGGGAGTGCCTGCCGAAGCGATGGCACCCGTGACATCGATAGCGCACTTTGTCTTTCCTGCGTCGATCTTAAGGGTTTAGGGGTTTAGGGCTTACGGAATTTAGGGTTTCAAGTCTTTCGAGTTGGAGTTTTAGGGTTAGCGTTGGGGTTTTGGGTTTAGGGTTTAGGAAGTTTAGGGTTTAGGGAGCCTTTATGCGTTTAGGGCTTCAGGCTCGCGGACGGTATAGGGCAGCGTAGATCCCCTGAAAAACTTCCTGAAGCCCTGAATCTCACCGCCGAAACGAAGAACCGAAATTTTCTATCCCGTGACCCTACTCAGGCTCCCGCAAACCCAAAACTCCATGAGCCCTACTAGAGGGGGCCTTAATAATTAGAATAGGGTTCCTCTTGAAGGGTTCTTACAAAGGGTCAGCCGTCTGGTCTAGGCTCTGTGGCTTTGGTTGTGTCTTGGTGGGCAAGGGTCTGGAAGAACGGCCTTCCTCCAAATTTCAGGGCGCGTCGTGCTTCAGGCTTAAGGCATAGAATCATAGAACCCCCCTGCAAGTAGAACTCGAGGTGTCGGAAGGGGGGCCCTTTTCGAAAAAACCAAAAAGACCCTCAACTCGGAGCTTTAGAGCCTTCACGCCGGCAAACCGGCCTCCGAAACCTCCCTAAACTCCCAAAATTTCAACCTTGAACCTCCATATAGTGAACCCCAGAAAGTTGGAACATGGCTTTAGGGGGATTAGTGCTAGGATCCCTTATACTTTACCTTCAGGGCATGAGGAGAATGATGTTCCAACTTTCTGGCTTCTACTGTAAACCCTCCTTGATGGCCATTGACTTCGAAGTTGTAGGCGCCACAGTCCTGGCTCCGTTGCGAGAGACGGCTTCGGGGCCTCACTCACAGCGTTTGGGCCTTAGAGCTTGAAGGTCAAGAGTTTTAAGGCTTAGGGCTGGGGCTTTAAGGGTTTAGGGTTTAGGGGTTTTAGGGTTTAGGGTTGGGGGTTTAAGATTTAAAGTAAGCCCCAGAATGCTGGGAAACCGGACTAAGGACAACTAGTGCTGGGATTCCCTTTCCAGTACTCTTAAGGAGTGAGGATATGGGTTTCCATCTGTTGGGCTTCTACCGAAGACGGGTTAAGATTACCCTCCTGCAAGTTTAACAGTCTGTGGCTCCTATATCATCACCCATGTAATCCAACACACCTGTAGACACAGGATGTCGGATGTATCTACTGATATCCTCGACGTGGTAAGGATGAACTTTCAGCACTCCGTCGTCTGGATCATGATTTCATTTTAAGCGATTGCCTCTGACACCACCAAGCCGGGTGTGCAACGCCGTGTCACCAACAACATCAGCAAACAAGCATCGGAGGCCAAGAATGCATCAGGCTGAAGAAAACCAAACAGGCGCATTTAGGGCCTGAGGGCTTGGGTTTAGTGTGGTGGGGTTTAGAGACTTGGGTTTGTTGTTGCTCAGTGTCTGGTAGCATTAGCTGTTTTGAGGCTATTGCATGGGTTTCGTAGGGTGTAGAAAACTTCTGGGTGGGACGAGACTTAGACCTCATCGTAATAGTCAACTAAATAACCTCTCACTCGAACTCTATTGGGGTGGTCAAACTGTCTTGCTAAATTTCTTATTCCATTCCCCAAACCCTAAACCCTAAACCGTGTTTAGGGTTTAGGGTTCAGTTTCTTCCGGGTACAAGTCGGACACGGACGGCTTCAGCGTGAATTGATTTAGTCAAGACCAACAGGTTTCTGCTTATAGTTATGCTATACTCCATAGCCTTATTCTGCTTGGACAAAGCAGAACCCTTATGGGCCCCGTTCAAGCAACCTACTCTAATCAAAAGGGCCTCTGCAGTAGTGCCTCCTGGTTTCTTGTAAATAAGAAGTCCTAAACCCTAACGACTCGACATTCCAACCACTCTACATGCTTTGTGTAATAGCACTGAGGACTAGACTCGAAATGTAAGAGATTTGAGGTTCAGGGGGTCTCAGATAAACACGCGCGAAGGTTTAACCCCAACCAATGATCCGCTTATAATCACTACAAATACACCCAGCGGGACATAGCTTCCAAATACCGGCCGTAGTTGGGTCAGAATGTCATCTGTACGTAGAACTCTACGTCCTTCCTTAACAAGGCCGTTAACCCCTCAGCAACCCTAAGCTAAATCAAGAACCCTCTGCTAAATCCCTAAATCTTAAAAACCTAAGTAATCAACCCACCGTGATCGTTACGCCAGGGACCCGCGTGGATGTTAGGGGCATAGTATGTTTCTTTATCAAGACTGTTCTTATAAAGTGAACTTCCCCCAGACTAAAGCCGAAACCGTGAACGCTCCTTGGTGGACTTGGCAACCAGCGTGCCCAGCTGCGCCAGACGTGCGACTGCTTTGCCTTCGGAGCAACACACCCCAAACCCCAAACCCTAAACTCTAAATTGGTAACCCTAAACTCTAAACCAGACTCTAAGCCCTGCACGGTCCATCTCACAGGTCGGAGTTGTGCTTCCAGAAATGACTTTGCAAACCTACACCCTAAACCCTAAACCCCAAACCTCCAGAAGCTTCAGTCAGTTCTGAAGGGACCCCAAGGCTCAATGCCCTACGCCGTATCAATGAGGCCCGACACTACACAACTAAATCCTACCCTAAATAATTACGGCACCCCTCAGCCTGAACTCTGAAACCCTTCGGGTTTGAGTAGGGTTTAGGGGTTTAGGGTGTAGGGGTTGAGGGTTTAGGGGTTTAGGGTTTAGGGTTTACCTACCTGGACCCCAAATAACCTACCTTTTTAGGGTTCCCTGATATGATTTCCTTATACAAGTCCTTAAAAAGGTGGGTTATTTGGGGTTCAGGTAAACCCTATACACCTAAAACAGCCTAAGCCGCAAACCGTGCAGCCAAGCCGCTCAAATCAAATCCGCACTGCACATGCTTCCACGTCTTCTCAGTTTCCTCAGCGACTTAGGTGTCTGTAAGCTCGAATGAGGATTCGATACGGATTCCATGAAGGCTCCACAAAAGATTTGTAAGTAAATACCCACATCTTCCAATACACTGAGAGAGAATTTCGGGCCTCTAAACCCGCTAAACCAGTGTGGTTGCTGTAAGGCTGGGTACTGTTGGGGCCTTTACAATTAGAATAGAGTTTTGGGCTCCTTTATAGTAGAATTATAATGACGAGCCCTCAGGAATGATACTGGTGTTTATTTAGATTATCTTCAGCCTTTAGGCACCCAATTAGGGCTTAAACCGGCCCCATGAAAACGCAGGGTTTAACAATCTCTACGTACCATATTGAGGGGTGCTTACAAAAAGGGATCCTTGTCCTCCTGTTTTGGGTTGTACATTGGGGTCAGTCACTGATTGGGGTTGAGGGCTCGCTGCGAGTCTGCATCAGTCAACTGCTAAGTTCACCTTCCGCAGTCGTTTTCAAGCATTTCAGAGGTATGCAGCAGGCTTCTGACAAGTAGAATATATCAGAATACGGTTATGCGGCTATGTTGTATTCTGCTTTTAAACTTCGACCCAACTTCATGTTCGTGGGAAGGGCGCGTGAACCTCAAAAACCACAAACCCGATCAGGGCTTAGAGTCGGTGGTTCCTAGCTTCTTGTTCTTGCTTTTGGCTTTCAAGTTTATGGTTTTTGTCTTGTTGCTCGGGCTACCCAGATACCCTCAGTTTAATAGGAAAAATGTCTGAACGTTGAGGGAACTGTGTTGGAGTGTGGCAGTGGAGTCTTAAACCAACAAGGTTACAACCAACCCTTCTCCTCCCCGCTTAAAAAAAAGGCTTTGAAGCAACCAGGGCGAACAAAGTATAGACTTTTATTTCATAATGGTTCCCTTTAGGCAACAGGTCCCAGAAAAAGTATGAAAGTATGGTACTCCAAAGCCCAGTAAAAGCCACTAGAACCCAGAACCCGATACCCACCACAGATGCCGACAGCCACCGTGCATCACCTGAGGCCTCGAAGAATGCAAAGCTATGCTGATGATATAAATCCTGCCATTGCCCATAGTAAGGAATATACCATAATTCCCATAGTTGAGTTATCCATAATAAGGAATATGCCACAATTCCCATCGTTTAGTTACCCATAATAAGGAATGTGCCATAATTCCCTTAGTTTAGGGTCCTTAAGATAATGCAGGACTTATATCATCAACAGTATGAGGCCGAGAGGCTTTCTTCTTGTGGGCAATGATCTCATCTGAGGTCAGGCCCATCCTACCCCGCGGGATGCACATGGTTTGGGATTTTAGGGCTTGATGTGGACGATAGCCCTGCCTTTTACCCCTAGGGTATCAGGGAATGATGCTAATGCTACATCCGGTACACCCTCGTATTTCAGAACGCATGTTAGGCAAAAACAAAGAGTGCTAATATGGCCGACAACAGTGATCTCAGGACTTCTGGTGGTCATAGCAGTCATAGCAGCGTCGGTAGTAGGTGCTGCAACAGTAGTAATGAGGATTAGAAGCAAGAGCAGGAACCACACGGCTCCGAATCATAGTCACCACATGCTCATGGTAAACACTTCGGCAACGTTTGTGCTACTAGTCGTGCTTTTGCACCTCGTAGAAAACGATTGGGCGCTCAGTTCGACACAATGCCCAGAGCATAATATAGGGCATTGTACGTATCATAATTATACAATAGTATAGGTAATCAATAAAGCCCCTATAGTAACCCCTAAACCCTAAACCCTGAACCCTAGACCCTAAATCCTAAACCTTTATTCAGGCCCCTAGAGTAGTGACCGTGAAGTTCTTAACCCCACTGAATCATCTAACCCCTAGGGTTTAGGGTTTAAGGTCTTGGGTTTAGGCAGCCCAAACCATACCGTTAGAAAAGCCAAGCAGCCATAATCTCAGGGTTACGGCTGCTTTGCAGTATACGATGCACTGGTTTCATCTATCAGTGAGGCAGCAGCAAGCAACACAATTGCATGCGCAATCCTCTGGGCACCTTGACCCAGCTCCGGCAAACACTACCCCGAATCCTCCGGAACTTACGTCAGAATAAGCATTGACTTCCGAAACTTGGAGGGTGTCAGAGCCAAAACTCCTAAAACCTAAACCCTAAACTCTAAACCCTAACCTTTTTTTGGAACCTAAACCCTAAAAACCCTAAAACCCTAAAATCTAAACCCTAAACACTAAGCCCTAACCCATTTTTGCAACCTAAACCCCAAAAACCCTAAAACCCTGAACCCACACCCAAAAGCCCCCACACAAGTCGAAGGGTGGAAACAAATGGCCGGCAGGCTGAACCCTTATACAAGGGAGCTCTAAGAGTACTCTAAGGGTTCTTTTAAGGGTACTATAAGGGTTCTTGAAAAGGTACTATCAGGGTTCCTTTACGGGATCTGAAAGGCTACTACAGCCCGAACCCACGCAGAAAAATCACAGGCAAAAGCACCAGACAGTCAAACCCTGTTCATACCCCACCCCCCGACCTGTCTGCTGCATGCTTCACTTTATCGTCGATGAACTCCTTGCAAACGGCACCCGAAATTACGTCACTCCTCATACCAGGACTTAGGTGGTGGGGTTTGGGGTTTAAGCTTCGGGTGTGCGCAAGGATGATGACAGGCTGAAATATCGTGGCAATGCTTGGGCAAATAGTGGTGGTGGTGGTGGTGGTGGGGATGGTGGTGGGGATGGTGGTGGTGGGGATGGCGGTGGCGGTGGTGGTGGTGCTGGTGGTGCTGGTGGTGGTGGTGGTGGTGATGGTAGTGATGGTAGTAGTAGTAGTCGTAGTAGTAGCAGTAAGAGTAGTAGTAGTAGTAGTAGTAGTAGTAGTAGTAGTAGTAGTAATAGTAGTAGTAGTAGTAGTAGTAGTGGTAGTAGTAGTAGTAGTAGCAGTAGCAGTAGCAGTAGCAGTAGTAGTAGTAGTAGTAGTAGTAATAATAGCGGTGGTGGTAGTGGTGGTGGCATTGGCAGTGGCAGTCGTAGTAGTCAGTATAGCAGTCATCGTAGTAGCAGTAGCAGTAGTAGCAGTAGTAGTAGTAGTAGTAGCAGCAGTAGCAGTAGCAGTCGTTCTAGTAGGGGAGGTTGTAGTAAAGTCGAAGTACCGGCAGCACGTAGCAGCAGTGACGGCAGCAATATAAGCTGCAGCAGTAGTGGCGATGACGTTCGATGGTTATGATGATGATGGTGCTGATGAAGGATGAATGAGTGAGTGAGTGAATGCGGGAGCGAGTGAATGAAAGCATGAATGAATGAATGAATGAAATGAATGAATGAATAAATCAATGAATGAATGAACGAATGAATTCATGAATGGATGAACGAATGAATGAATGAATGAATGAAAGCAGTGTCAGTAGCCTTCATATGTCGCACTGTGGAAGGCTTGCCATCCTCGCCGAAAGCATAGATCTCTTAACTTACAACTTATAACTCTACACCTTTAGCCGGCAGCTTTGAATTGCCTAGCACCACGAAAACAAGAACAAATAGAAATAAGAATAGGTATCCTGTAACGGATTCCTTTAGAGGATTCAAGGGCTTACCATAGGGACCTTGACAAATCTAACACGTTTCCTTTAAAGGGCTCTATACTGGCTAGGAGGGCTTGCTGCAGCAGCTTTAACCAGTGGACTCGGGTGTTGAGGCTTGTACAGTATAGGAATTTACCAACCAGTGGGGACGATAACGTGATACTTTTCCCAACTATTCAAGCCCCTGTGTTGCCCTAAACCCTAAACCCCTAAACCCCAAAACCCCCAAATCCTAAAACCCCTAAACCCTAAACCCCTAAACCCCAAACCCCCCAAAATCCCCAAATCCTAAAACCCCTAAACCCTAAACCCCTAAACCCCAAAATCCCCAAATCCTAAAACCCCTAAACCCTACACCACCAAAGAAGCTCCCATCTCCAAACCCGCATGGCCGGGCCTTGTCGTCGGGGTCGCTGGCATCTGAGATCTGGCGGCGGTGCTCAGGTTTTAAAGTGGCTTAAGGTATAGTATAGGGTTTAAGGGTTTAGGGTTTAGTGGTTTAGGGTGACCTGTGGCAGTTACTACCATAAGAGCTTGTACCTTAACAGGAAGTCGAATCAAGGAACCTGGGCGCGCACTGCTAGAAACCAAAAGGGCTCTGTTTAGGGATGGGGGGAGGAAAAAGATTTAGATTAGTTTGTGAAGCCGAAGCCCCAAATCGAGCACCCTGCTGCGGGCCTTTTCCAGTGCGTCCGCTGCCCCTGAGTCCGGGATGCTTTAGGGTCTAGGGTTTAGGGCTTCGGGGCTTCGGGTCTGTAAGCTTTCTTTTTGTGGTGGTTCAATCGCCTTGTATTAGGTCCAAGGATTGGTTTTTGGTTTACACTTTTGCGGTTGTCGGGCTCAGGGCAGAGGGTTAGCGGTTCAATCGACTGTAGGTAAGTGAGTTTAGTTTGTGTGATTCAGGTATTAGGTTCTCGAGTAACCAAGAAGATACATCCTAAACCCTAAAGCCTTGCCGAATCGCACCTACTCAAGGAACAAGATCCAGGAGCAAGGAAACTAATCCGGTCAGCTTGGGGTCCTACGGTTTACGGGTATACCTTTGCCGCAATTAGATTCACACCTTTAAGTTATTACTATAAGAAAAATGAAACATAATTCCTTAGAGCAGTAAAAGTACCGGTAGCCGGAAAAACCTATTAACAGAACTACGTAAAGAATCCAGAACAAAAGGTACCCTGAAGAGGTAGGGTAACTTTTTGGGCTACGGGCACAGCCCTAAATCCCAAGCTCAATGGTAACCCTCAACCCCTAAACCAAAAAGTATTCTGTCCTCTAGAAGACATGGAACCCTAAACCCCAAACCCACGGTCCCGGCTTTGCACGCTTACGAAATGAAGCACCCTGAATCCGAAATCGCGAACCCCAAATGACAGACGCCCTAAACTTTTAAACTTGCAACTCCACTTCCATACAGCGCTAGGGCCTCAAGCCATACTTGGAGGAGCACAGAACTATAGTTCGAATAGTTTAAATACTTTTCAACTGGAAAATAAGCACGCTTTATCGACATTTTTACGATTTCCCACAACTCTTTAAGTGCGCCCTAAAGCCTCAGACCCCACATCCTGCACCCGAAGCACCGGTCTTCATCGCTTCCACGTCGGACATGGCTTTGGCCTGTTGGGACCTGTCAGGCTTTGTTTCGGGTTTAACCTTACTAATTAGAATAGGGTTTTGGGGCCCAGTATACTATACTTATAATAAGGAACCCCCCAAAATAGTATAGGTAATGATTTAGGCTCCTATAGTACGTAGGGCTTTGGAGCTTCCGAGAGCACGCGAGAAAACATGTCAGGAAGGGGTGAGGGTCTCGGGGCTAGGGGGTTCTGCTGTTCAATTCAGATTGCACTAAGATTGAAGATCTTTGGTTTCCGGGGCTCCTCTTCTTCGATACTAACGTTGAGACTGTGGGAATTCGGGGGTTGGCTAGGGACGGAGCTTTTTGTGGCAGGTAGTCTCGTGATGCAGTCGGGTTAGGGCTTTCTAGTGAAAGGTTTAGGTTTGCCGGTCTCGGGCTTCCTTTGCGAATAGAACAAGACGTGCTCGAGGGTGTAGGGTCTTGCAAAGGCAAGCGTGTCGAGCGTTGAGGATGTAGAGTACGAATCACAACGTTGGTTGGCTTATCTGTCGATGTTCGATGTTCGCCTTGCCACAACGCAAGACATAAGTCCTAAACCCTAAAAATAACATGTTAATCCCTAAACCCGAAACCCTGACACTGCAAATCGTAGTGATTTTCATGTCAAGTCTCAAACCTCAGTCCCAAGCACTCCAAAAACCCACTCTGGCACCGACAAAGACGAGCCAGTAGCTCATACCCCAACTCGCTAAGACAGCAGGTGGAGCCTCCAAAAAAGGGCACAGACTCTCATATGTCTCCAAGCCTCTGAGTTTAGGACCTTAACGTTTAAGGAGGCAGGGAGTTTAGAATTGTAAACCCTGACCACTAAACTCTAAGACTCTAAACCCTAAAACCTCTAAACTCTGACCCTGAGAGGCAGACGCGGCAGGGTCGGCAGGGAGCGTCGCCAGTCCGGCCGCCAGTTCGGCCGTCGCCTGCAAAGAAACGTAAAGTCTCGAAAACTTGGGGTTAGGATCTAGGGTTTAGGGGGTTTAGGGTATAGAGAACTTAGGGCTAGGATCCAGGGTTTAGGGTTTAGGCTTTAGAGTCTCGGGAACTTAGGGTTAGGATCTAAGGTTGATTTTTTGAGGCACCAGTAGCAGCACCTCGCTTTTGATGTCCCTGCATGCTGGAAATAGAATAACTCCAACCCTACACCCTCAACAGATCAAGTGTTGTTTAAGGCATGCAACCGATCAAGAAAAACGTGCGAATTGATCCGTGCCGGCGGAGGTGTAGCTCTACACCGTAGGCTTGTTGTCCTAGAATCCTCTACGCCGTAGCCAGTGATCCACTATTGGAGGTCAAACTGACAACTGCCAAACTTCCCTGACATCTAAACCCGCACCTTCACCGCAATGAAAGCCTCGCTCTGTACCCCACCAACATCCACAACATAAAGCCCTCACAAGTGTCTATAACCTAGAAGTCATCATATGATGGCAGTCATCGTAATACAAACTAGGAATCAATAACAATCGTGATGATGGAATAAATTGTATTAGGAATATTAATGAGTAAAAATCAGAATTATGCAACCACAACCAAAACATACTAACTGCTCCTGCTCCTGCTCCTGCTCCTACTACTGCTGCTACTACTACTACCACAACTACTACAACTCCTACTACTACCTTTACTCCTACCCCTACCCCTACGAATACGCCTGCGCCTGCTCCTGCTCTCACTTCTACTCCTACTCTTCCTCCTGATCCTCCTACTCCTACTTCTACTCGTACCCCTACTCCTACTCCTACTACCCCTACTCCTACTCCTCCTCCTACTACTACTAGTACTACTACCTGTACCCTTACCAGGATAAAAGCCCGGCATCCTCCTCCAGGCGTCGGAAGCCACGGCCAGCCGAAGATTGAGACTGGGCAGCGTTGAGTTTAGGGTTCGGGGTTTGGGGTTTAGGGTTTGGGCTTTATGGTTTAGGGATTTTAGGGATTAGGGTTTAGGGTTCAGGGTTTAAGTTTTCGGGTTTGTTGGGGTTTGGGGGGTTTAGGGCTTGGGGTTCGGGTTTTGGGCTTTAGGGTTTAGGGGTTTTAGGGGCTTCGGGCTTTGGGTTTAAGTTTGGATGCGTTGACGTCCGTTGAGAACCACTTCTTTTAAGGGGTTAGCAGTGCTTCTTCAACCGGGCTTCTTCTAGCCTTTTCCCTGAGAGCTTTTTGGTGATATATCTGTAGTGACCCGGGGAGGGTCGGAGAGAATCCGTGGGGGCTCTTCGGGTTTAGGAAATGCATGTTGTTTTCGGTTCGGGGTTTGGGACCTTTTTGGGAAATTGAGGTTTTCATCGGGCCTGTATGTTTTCTTTGTCATAGTTTAGGTTTTAGGGTTTGGGGTTCAGAGAATCCTTAACCCTGAACCCTGTAATATAGTTATAATAAGGAAGCCCCAATTAGGTTTTAGGGTTTGGGGTTCAGAGAATCCTTAACCCTGAGCCCTACACCCTAAACCCCAAAAGCCAAAAACCCCGGACCGGACGATGGCGTTGTTGAATAGCAGGACATTCACGTAACCGAAGGGAAAATAGTAATATAGGGGCCTTAATAATTAAAATAGGGTTTTGGGGCCCATGATACTAAAATTATAATAAGGAAGCCCCAAAATAGTATAGGTAATTGTTAAGGCCCCTATAATAAACACTTTCATGTCATGATGTTCCTCTAAGGAACAGGTCCTCAAGAAGAGTATTAGAGTACGGTGCTCCAGAATCGCGGGTATGATGCCCCCTCTTCCCTCTCAGAAAATTCAGCTGCACGAGCTTGGGGTTTCGGGATTCAAGGGTTCAGGGTTTAGGGTTTAGGGATTAGGGTTTAGGGTTTAGCGTGTAGGGATTAGGGTTTAGGGTTCAGGGTTTAGGTTTTCGGGTTTGTTGGGGCTTGGGGGGTTTAGGGTTTAGGGCTTTAGGGGTTTAGGGTTCGGGGTTGGGTGTCGATTTACGGTTTAGATTCGGGTCTGTCGCTGTTGCACAGAGTTGGTGTCGGCGACTCAATCAGTGTTTTATTTTTGAAAAAACAATATAATAAATAGTATTCATAATAATAATAATAAAACCCCCTAAACCCTAAACCTTAAACCCTAAACACTATAATAAATAATAATTCATAATAATAATAAAAACCGAAGCCTTGAACCCTAGATCCCCTGAGCCCCTCAACTCCCCAAATCCTACAGCCTTACGGCCCTTAAACCCTACTTGGAGGGTCGGGGGACTTACTAAGTAGTTATTTCATAGAGTTATAAGTACCATAACCCCAATTAGGGCCCCATTTAGGGTACTTATAAGTCTACTTACTACCTACTTACTAAGTCCCCCGACCCTCCAAGTAGACCCATAGATCCCCAAAACCCCCAATTCGGGAACGCAACTTCGAAACTCCCTCGACCCCAAAGCCCTAAGAGGAAGAGTTTAGAGATTCCGAGTCCTCGAGGACACGTAGAGGTGGTTTTGGGTTTGCAGCTTAAGGGTTAGGATCAGGTTTACGGGGTGGTAGAGGATTTCATAAGTTACGGGAAGTTACAGGGCTTTATATGGTGTATGTCGCTTTATGGATTGCATACAGCTCCACATGCTGTTGTTATGGGCTAATAGAGGGCCGAAGTACCCAAGTACGTGGGGTTAGGAGGGTGGAACCCTTAACGGTCCAAGTACTCCCTATTTCAAGAGGTTGGGGCCTTGCTAGTTGTTAGGTACCAAAGGCTTGAGAATTTACGGTTTAGGGTCACTTCTTTGGGATCTAAAGCATACAGTCAAATGCAGTCAGCACCGAACCAGCTTGCAGTTCAGGGTTCAGGTATCGGCTTTCGGCTTCAGGGCCTAGGGTAAATCCTCAAACCAACAACAAGCCAAAGCCCCTCTAGTACCCTTGGGGAAGCCCCGCTGCTTAGGGCCCCTGATGTATGTCGAATTACTACGTCGAATTAGTTTGGGTGTTTCAGTCCTTAGGGGGGCTTCGCTGTTGGGCCGGAAACTTCCACTGTGAGTATGCGCGAGTACTCGGAGTGCAGTCGCCCATCGCGGCCGCCATGGAAACTTCGAAGCACCCTCAGCAACAACAACAACAAGGACAAGGCCAACAACAAGGCCAACAACAACAACAACACCAACACCACCAACAACACCACCAACAACAACAACAACATCCGCAGCTCCAACCACTCAGTTAAAAGAAAAGGGCCATGTGCAACAACACTCAACCTTAAAACCCAAAGCCCCTAAAGCCCTGGAACCCAAAACCTTGCACCTTGAACCCTCATACTAAAGCACCTAAAACCCTTAAACTATCATAAAATTCACCGGCCACCCTCACCCCTTGAAGCCTTAATCCCAACGAAGGCGCCTTCCTAATTGGAAGAGGATTTGTGAGTATATTATGCGAGAATTATGACAAGAACCCCTCAAAATTGTGTTGGTAATTATTTAGGCCCCTATATCCTCAACCCTAAACCCTAAGCTGAGCCAAGGGGCCCTGAACCTGTCGTTTTGCCGGATTCTCTCATCTCGCCTGCACGAGGATGGTTTAGGGTTTTGGGTTTGGGGTTTAGGGTTTGGGGTTTAGGCTTAGGGCTGAGGTTATAAATGAGGTAGCAAAACTTATAACTACTTATAACCCCAATGCTGACGGATCGCTTACAACCACATTGCTACGTCCCAAGGACCTCCGACTAAGATGACGAATCCGAAACCAAACCTCCTGTCCTTCTATTGTGGCTTCTGACGCCCTAAACACACGCAGAAGCCCTCCTAGTTCGAGCAATTAAGCTTAGTGCTGTACTTCCAACCCTCAGATATACCTCAACCCAGCTTTAAGCTGGCTTTGCAAGTAGGGTTTAGGGCACTTTTTAGTTCATGGGGTGTGTGGGAGCATTGGGTTCCAACGACCTCGTGATATCCAGAACCTTCTACATCTCGAAGCACGCATCACCGCAAAGCCCTGGCAACCACGGCTTAGCGTTTAGGGCAATAGGACCAGACAACTTAGTTGCTGAGTTCATAAGCCCCCCCAAAAGTGTACACTTTCAGTTTTATAGTGGGTAATATGATCCCCAAAAGTGTAGTGTATCCACTCAGCTACTAAGAACAACGACAACAGGGCTTTGGGCCCCATTATACTATACTTACAATAAAGATCCCGCAACATAGTATTAGTAATTATTCAGGCCCCTATATTAGGGTAATAGGAACAGACAATAACAACGAGTCCCCGACGTCTCTTGGATCTCCTTGTTGATCTTCTCAAGTTGTGCTGGGCGAGGCAGGCAGGCAGGCCGAGGACCGACCGAAAGCTTGCTACTGTTGATGATATAAATCTGCACTACCCATAATAAGGAATGTACCATAATTCCCATAGTCTAGGGTCATGAAGGTAATGCAGGATTTATATCATCAACTTATTTTGACCTTTCTGTCCATGATGATGCCGATGATGATGATGATGATGATGATGGTGATGGCAGCGGTTACATGAATGCGATGGCGGCACGATTTGCTGGTTTCGCTGGTTAATTTGTGGTTTGTAGTGATCTAGTGTCGCTAGCAACCGTAAACGTTGTCAGCTTGCCTCACAAGCCGAACACGGTACAACTCCTTTGGTCAATGCTATCACTCTTCTTCTTCTTTTTCTGCTTAGTGCTGTTGTTTATGCCTTGTTTATCGACACCCATTCCGATCACGTTTTGAACTTTGTGCAGAACAGGTCGAACGCTGGAGAGAACACATGCTCGAAGCTTTTGTTGGCTCGTGCACTGGTGGCCAGGCGGTCTGTAGGAGTCGAGGTTTAAAGTTTAGGGCTTTACGATGTTCTAAAAACAACTTTGGGTTTCGGGCGTTTCAAATCAAATCGTCACACAACTTTGAGTTCGGGGGTGTTTTATAACAAACCGTCAGATTGGCCTGTTTCAGCAGGTTGCGCAAACAAGTAACATGGAGCAGGGTGCCTGTGCACGAACGTCTAAAGTTAAAGGCCCCACACCAGGTCACTGACGCCGGACTGCGGAAGCGCGTGGTTGCAAACGCCCGGAAAGTAGACCGTCCTAACACCCTCAAGCCCTAAAGCATATATGTATCCAACGTATCAGTTCGGGTGCTCATCTCGAACCCTAAACTTTGTAAACCCTATAAAGGGAACCCTATTATAGAACCCTATAGTACCCTTTAAAGGCTCCAGAATAAGCTCCGCACCGGCAGAAAAGCTTGCGGGTCCGAAGAGCGTCTGGCCGCGCGTCAGCGTGGACTGGGATGAGCCATGTTGCGGGAACAAGAACAAGACACAACCTGCTGCTATGGCAGTAACAACAACAACTACTACTACCACTACTACTACTACTACCACGATTTCTACCGCTACTACTACCTACGTCTGCTACTACTACAAGTACTACTACTACTACTACTCCTACTGCTACTGCTACTGCTACTGCAATAGCTACTGCTACTGCTACTGCTGCTGCTACTGCTGCTGCGACTGCTACTGCTACTGCTACTGCTGCTGCTGCTGCAGCTACTGCTACTGCTACTGCTACTGCTACTGCTACTGCTGCTGCTGCTGCTACTGCTCCTGCTACTACTACTACTACTACTACTACGACTACTACTACTGCTGCTATTGCTATTGCTATTGCTATTGCTATTGCTACTGGTACTGGTACTGGTACTGGTACTGGTACTGCTACTGCTACTGCTACTGCTCCTGCTCCTGCTCCTGCTCCTGCTCCTGCTCCTGCTCCTGCTCCTGCTCCTGCTGCTGCTGCTGCTACTGCTACTGCTACTGCTACTGCTACTGNGCTACTGCTTCTGCTACTGCTACTGCTGCTGCTACTGCTACTGCTACTGCTACTGCTACTGCTACTGCTGCTGCTGCTGCTACTGCTACTGCTACTGCTACTGCTACTACTGCTGCTGCTGGTGCTACTGCTGCTGCTACTGCTACTGCTACTACTACTACTGCTGCTGCTACTACTACTGCGACTACTGCGACTACTGCAACTACTACCACCAATGGAGTTTCCTGCAAGTGGTTATCCCCGACACCGGGCATTAAAGTCCCAAGGTCCGAAAGCCCGAGAAGGATCCATGTCGGGGTTCTGGGCGGTAAAATATCGAAATGCGTTTTGGGTTTCAGAAAACCACATGAGCCGATTAAACCCTCATCGTCTAGATTTCTACTAGTAGTTGGTTTTAGAAGTACAAGTGTCTATAAACTCGTATAAAGTGTCAGGTCACACCTTATAGAACCTTAAACGCCTCTACAAGGATCCTTCTACAGCCCTATACAAGGCAAGAGTCAGCCGAGATGGCACCAGGGAAACCACCTCCTTCGATCTTTGCAATTCTTTCGTCCTAGGCCGCACGCAGACTTGACTCGGCTTCGGGAGGCAGGGCGTCCCTGATCGCAGCCTTATATAAGGGCTCCGCAATGACGATAGTCTGCTGCCCTAAGCCCTAAACATTGAACTAAAGAACTTTGGGGGCTTCAAAAAAACTGGGGGTCGCAGTTTAGGGCCCCTTAAAGAACGCGGCCCTATTAGTCCCTGCTTTTAAGGGTTATGGAAAGCTTCCATATTCTCTGAAACTCCACATACGGTTTTGGATGCAAGCTTTTGGAGGGTTTAGGATTTGCGCTTTAAGAAGGCTTTCGGTTTGGAGTTCTTGGGGTTTTGGGCGTGCGGTGCTGGTCATGGATGATGACGACGGAGGTGATGAATCTATTCTCGCCAACAAACTGTTGACAGGTCTGAACACACGCAACAACACGATGACGATGGTGGCGAAGATGGAGATCAAAGAGAAGGTAGCTACATGGTTATGTTGATGATGATCAACAAGGCCATTGCCAACCAGGGTGCCCAGTAGCCATGTCTGGGAAGGCAGCTGGACCTGAGACACCCAGAGTGGCACAGGTTCTGGGTCCAGGGCTTTTCCTGGTGACAACCACGCCATCGGCAGCAGTCAGAATATTCGAGAGTGATTCATAGCTTGAGTAGGTAATTAAACGACTCGAAACAGTCAGCGTTGCAATGCAACCCAAATTCGCCTAAATGTGCCCTAGCCACCTCATGTTGGCTCCGGCTGCACCGACCAGGGCAGCGTTGGCCATGAAGCCTGGCTTCGCTCTGGAGTGGTCTGCGATGCAGGGCCTGCCTGAACCCTCTAAAGGCCCTGTAAAGCTGACCTTTCTCCGGTCCCTTACTATGGTTTTCTTGTATAAGTTCCTGACAAGGCAGTTTGCTTGAAGTTCAGGTGCAGGTTAGGATTATCAGGGACTGCACGCTGCGTTTGGTGGTCGCCCTCGGCCACGACACCTCCAATTCAGAAAAGAAGCCATGACGAAACATGTTCCTAAACCCGTAACCTCCGGGTGGTTGTTGGTTTAGAGGGTTTAGGGTTTCGGGTTTTAGACAATAACTTTCCGTCAAGTATCATGAACTGGAATCTCTCTCAAGGGCCCGAACCCAAGAATACCATCTCGCCACAGTCCTTCAACCGGCGCAAAGCCCTCTAACACCGAAATGCCGAATGTCATCATCAACTTCCAGAGCACACGAGTGTTGTTACCTCGCATGTGCAAAATGTGAGACTTTTGTCACACGTGACCCCGGCACACTTTCCGAGCCATCTGTAATGCTCCGATCGACATGTTTGTGCTTCTGAAACCAGCATAACAGTTGCTACTAGCTGCCACAGAATTCATATTTCCAGCACTATTCTTTCGAGAAGTTGTGTCACTATTCAAAACCGAAAAACCATGACCATAACACTCTACGCAGGTCATACCAATAGCTCCTCCTTTGCTGTTGCGGTCAGTGGCTTGCTAATGAAGCCCTGCGACTTGACAATAGACCAGAACCGAGCAGCAATTCGGTTTGCGGGGGTCTAGATTTCAGAGATTTAGTTGTATTTTTGTGAGGGTTCAACGGTCCAAAGATTGAGGGTCTAGGCTTTTTGATGCATGGCTTGACATGGGGTTGGACGTGGTGCAAAATTCGGTCTACATACATCTATGTCGAGTTTAAGTGAGCTTCGTGCAGGCAAACCCCCATACAGTCTGATGCATCCCGAGCAACCGGTCATGTCGATGGCGCCTTGCAGCACATGTACATACAATACAAAGTTAGATACCTTTATGCATATCTGCTAGATAGTGCATCATATGTAGTATACAAAAAATGACATGTAAGCCGCGATGGGCTAAGAAGCTCCAGGCGCGATACTTCCTAAGGGGCTGTCTTTCGGGTTCCTGATGCTGACAATTAGCATAAGGTCTTGGAGTTTCTTCTACTAGGATTATACTAAGGAACCCCCAGAACAGTATTGGTAATTGCTTGTAGTCTCTTATTAATTTAATTATGTAGTCGTATTTCAAGCACCGGCTTCTTGTTCAGGACCCGTGGGCTGGAGAAGGGGCTCAAATTCGAGGGGCAGTAGGCCATTGCAAGTTCGACTTTCTACAAGTTCGAAGGCCGAAAGGCTTCGAGGACCAGGATCATAGAAACTCTAAGCCCTACACCCTTAAACGTTCAAACTTTAAGCCCAAATCATAGGACTGAGGATCACGGAATTCCATAGTTCTTGTCATATCAAGCCCCGGCTGAAAGGTCTTCTTGGCTGCAGGGTTTTTGGGATGGGAAAGCATGGGCTGTCGTCAAAAGTGTTAAACCAAAGTTGCAATGAATAGCAAACTGAAAACTAGCGCCTGCCATGTTGTGGTAGCTTTCGTTCACTTTCTTGTACATTCTACAAAACCTTATACAGTCCTGTAGCGCCGTGCTTTTTAAACCCTCTATAAACTCACAGAAAAATCTCGAACATCATAAACCACATTTAAGAATTGCTGCAGGGCCCTGAATTCCCTGAGACAAGACCATGGATAGTTAGTTCTCTAAATTAGGGCATTTGTTGGGAGGTTTTGATAAGGGTGCCACCTTATTTTGGGTTCCTCAAAAGGGACCCAACTTCACATACTGGAACACAAGAAATGCAATTTTTGTGCCGAGAAACAGCCGGCTTGGACATTGAACGTTGGACCTGATCCGATGCTTCAGACAATGCTTTGGGTTGCTGTAATGGGTACTGTACGGGCTCTATCGGGCTTTGGGATTTTACATAGTCTGGAGGGCTTAGGGTTCAAGGATCAAATTTTCTAGGGTTGAGCCCAACGGATGTTTACACGCGTAGGGCTTCGTGCGATTAAGCTGCCAAATTCGCCGGGTTTGTATCGCGACTTTGAATATATTGTTCGGTGACTTAAGTCTAAGAGAGCTCTATAAAGGTTTTGAGGAGGAGCTTCTCCTAAGGGGGTGCTGTGAGGTTTCATTGGGTTCTCAACGACTTGTAGAAGGAGCATAACGCAAGTCCCTGTTGAAATTATCGCCACCAAACGCGTTTCCCTAGTTGGAGCTCAATTTAAGAACCTTCACAAGAAAACGGGGTGCGATGCCGCACAGCAGCAACGAAACTGCACCAGCATTCTGTTAATGCTTCGATCCTAAAGCCTGAGCCCCAAACCCCTAAATCCTAAACCCCTGAGCCCTACATGCTGAACCTCAAACCTAAACCCCCTGTCTGAAACCTAAACCGTAAACCCAAAGCCTACTATAGGGGCGTTGATTATTAATTGAAATAGGGTTTTGGGGCCCGTTATACTAGACGTATATACATAAAGGAACACCCGTATTGGTAATTATTTAGGCCCCTCTATATTACCTTAAGCCGCATCTAGCCCCGATCGAAGTCGATCCTCAATGGCGGCGGAGCCTCTGCCGGTGGCTTGGATACCCTAAACCCTAAACCATGCTCTGCTGTTTGCTGTCACTACCAGACTCTGGCACCATCCAAACCATAACGCCCTTGGAACCCCAAAGCCCTAAACACCCCCAAAATCCTAAACCCAAAGCGCTCTGCTCTCCCTATCGCTGAGGGCCGTATTCACCTACCCCGAAACCCTTCAACCCTAAACCTCTCGCTCCAAGACTCTGTAAACCCGATACTCCTAACTCTGTCCGCAAACACACATGCGAAACCCTTCAGTTTAGGGTTTAGGATCACCCCAAATCCCAAAGTTTGAACCCTCGACCCTAGACCAAACCCTAAACCCAAACCCTAAACCCAAACCCAACCCTAAATTTCAAACCCACGAACGAACATCGTGCATCCATGCGGCCGCAAGAGCTGACCCTCGGAGAAATTGAAACGCTAAACTCTGAGGTTTGTTATGGCTTCAGGGTTTAGGGTCTAAGATGTAGGGTATTATAGAAGCCTAAATGGTTACCAATACTGTTCTGGGATTCCTTATTAGTTGTTATAGAGTCTGCCCCCACACGGCAACTACTAAGCCCGTACATCTTAGTTTGTTTCAGGCCTTGGGCATTAAGGTGTTAGGGTTTTGAAACCGAGAATACTAGTCCGTCTTCGATTAGGAGGTTTGGCAGCTTGGAGCTTCGCGTTAGGAACCCTCAGCCCTAAGCTTCAAAGCCCTAAACCCTCAACCCCTACACCCTATAGATCCTCTTTATCCCTTTAAAAGAACCCATAAGGATCCCTTTAAAGGAGCCCTTAAGGAAATACAGGTGGGGGCTTAAGAAATGGGGGCTTAAGCCTCCTGAAATCACACCAGGCTGAGACCAAGAGGGGATGACGACGATCCTCCTCCCAACATTGAACTGCCTTGCCCAACGGCAAGCCGTGAGTGAGTGGGAAAAAAACCCTAATGGCCGGGGCGTTTGCCAAAAATGCCGAATTGGGCAGTTTTGGGGCGTTTTTGGACTGTTTTGGGCGGTTTTGGAAAATGTCACCCTCACTACCGCGTCCACATTGCCGGAAGCTTGCCTCTACTCCATAGCCCGACAGATGCAATATTCCAGCACCGAACNCGGAGGATTCCGAACCCAAAATAGCGTTTTCCAAAAGGTCCCATTTGGGCCCAAATGGGCCCGAATGGTCCCAACGGCTTACGCCCCCATTTCTTACGTCCCCATCAGAGTGCCCTTGAAGCCCGTAAGGATCCCTTTGAAGGAACCCTAAACCCCTTCAGGCTCCATTGGCACCGAAAGCCTTGTTCCAGTGTACCAAGAGTTTGGCTTAGGGTTTGGCCTGCAAGGTCAGTGTCCGGTTAGGGTTTGGGGTTGGCGTCGGGGTTTAGGGTTTAGGGTAGGTGCAAAAACGGCTAAACCGGCCTCTGAGAGTTCCTTAGACGTGTTCATCGTGGGAGTGCGGGATCATGAAACTCGAGGCCAGGGGAACTGGATAAGTTGGGGTTACCTGCCACTAAACCCGCAGCTCAAAAGCCTAAGTAAGTGCCTGAACGGCGAAACCACATAATGTAGGGGTCGTAATACTGTAATTGGAACAGGGTTTGGGGTTATACTATATATACAATATAATAATCCTAATAAGGAAACCCCAAAAACCCTATTCTAAGTATTCAAGCCCCTACATTAGGCCCTGCATGCAGCACATCGAACATCCTAAGAAAAACCAACTTACAGCTTTCCATGAGCCTTGAAGTCACGCTGAAGCCCTTTTCCTTAATTGTAACCCCGGCCCTTCCCTCAAACAAAACCTTTCACAGGCCTTTGCAATAAGGATATCTATGCGTAGTCTATAGTAGCTGTAGTATATAGCTGAGTCTTGTTAGTCGGTTTGGGCTGCGCAGGTCAGCAGGGCTCTAACTCATTCAGGGGTTGAGGGCATTCAGGGTTTCGGGCTTGACATTATCCTTAGATCCTCCCAAGACTCCTGAAACCCCCAAAGCTCAAAGTCCAAACCCAAAGCCGCAACCCGATATCAAGAAGTCTACCCTCCTTCCTCAATGGCTCGAGGCGCATATCCTCGATGTAAATGGCGATGTAACCCCAAATCGCCAGGTTCAGTTGGACCATGGCTGAAGCGGGATTCAGCAAAGGGTTTGGGGTTCAGGGTTTTTCAGACTCCCCGATTGCCAAGATCGAAGATGCAACTCCAAATGTGGGCTTAGAAGAGACATTTTAGGAAGGGGCCTTTTCAAGAGTTCCAGTTTTGGATCGCGTGGGTTTGTTCAGCGCACGCCTTTTTCACGGCGTGGCGTACTTCTTCTTCAGGGGTTTCGCTTCAGGCTGGCTTACGCTGTCTAGAAACGCGCCCTCGGGCGTGCAGAGCTTCGATATGTCAAGCCGGGCCTTTAGGATTAGTATCCCGAATCCCCGAATCCCCAAACTGCATGGAACACCTGCAAGACTCCCTGAACGAGCTCTTGACAAGACCCGTGACCAGGAGCATTAACTAGAGTAGGGTCTTTTCCATTTCCTGCTAACATGAAGACTGCCCGCAATAAATTATGCTCTGATCTAATTATGAATCCCTGAACCCTACACCCAAAAGCCCATGTAAAGGCCCGACGGACCTAGCACTCTAATACAGTGTGCCTGCGCAGAAATCCTGCTGGTTTGCATCCATGGGGTACGGACTCTTGCAAGCAACCGTCACCTCAGAGAGAGGGTATTCTTGTGAGTATCATTGTGGGGGGTTTGGTGCTGAGTGCTAGGTCTCAGGACTTGCTGCTGAGCAATTAGTGCCAATGTGGTTCGAGCGCTCCGTGCTATAAAGACTAGTTGATGGAGGGCGGTAGAAGTGGCAGAAAGGGCAGAGGGCAGGCACGACGAGTACAACCAGACCCCAGCCAAGCCGTACACCGCGACGGAGCCGGGATTTGACCCTGTCATAACCAGCCAAACCTCACGGTGAACTTTTGTCGAAAGACGTTCGCGTTTTTGGAGATGCACTGGGCAGGTTCTTACCTCAGCATGTTGGGTGTCACGTCGGGCAAGTCATCCTTATTGGGGTTGTTGATGTATAGGCATCGGATTTCGCTCAAGATCCTGATCTAGGTCGTTGCTAAGAACCCCCAAAACTGTAAAGGTCTCAAACCTATCGAACCCTAAACCCTTAAACCCTAAACCCTAAGCCCTGGCGGAGGAGTGCACGGAGCCGCAAACCCCCTGGCACCTTCGACCCAGCTCTGCCTGCTCCTATGCACCTGGCTCGGCCCCTCCTTGGCGACATCGGAAAATTTTGGGGCTATGCACGTGCAGCGACATGAGAACACACTCCCTTCAGGACGTGCGTCCTTCATGTCGTGCAACAAAAACTTCCGTATTCGGGACGGGCATCGCCATGAACCTTCACGGCGACGTTCTGGTGGCCTACGTGCTGCCTGTTCTTGGCCGCTTCAGGATCGGGCCCGGCCGTCGACTTAGTCGAGTGCTGGCCGGTCTCACCGAAGCGGCACAAGAGCAGGTGGCACGTAGCGTCCACGGCCTCCCACAAGGACTTGCATTGCGTACAGCAAAGCGGCTCACACCCACTCACACGTTTGTCTATTCTCAGACACCCACACACACACACACACACACACACACACAGAAGGACATGCGCGTACGAAGGACCTGCAGGTTTGCCGGCCGCACATCCAAGGTTTCTTCCGGCTTTGGACGCAATGAATACGTAAGGACTGCGTGAAGGGACGCTATAAGACACATTGTGGACATGTAACTATAACTTTGGCACTGACGTCGTGGGCGTCCTCTTCACAGTCACGACCGGGTGTTGCTGTCTCAGACGCAAGGGGCTGGAAGTTGTTGCTCCGCTTTGTTCGCAGACGAAAAGGAAAGTTTGGCGTTGTGCACAACCCATCAGATTGTTGAGGTCTCCACGCGACACAAACAGGCCTCCGGCGTCGGTTCTGCAACGACAAATTTCTACTATCCTCTGTTTCTTGGTTTACAGCGGCCCTGCATGCCTATCCAGTCTATGCTGCAGTTCCCCTTTGCCATGCCGCTGAGGTCTCTGCTCCACGCCAGAAGGCCTTATGTCTGCAGCAACGCTGCAGAAAACACTTCCGCTTCCGCCCAACTGTTTGTGACGGTGCTTCACGCACCGGTCCTCTCGTCTGAGGCCTGCGCTCACTGCGAGCCGGCCTCCAACACCCGCGCACTACCTTTGGCCACTCCGTGTCCCTGCGCTCCAGCCTCGAACTCTTAACTCTTTTCAGCAGCTGCAGGCCTGAGATTCAAGTGTCGCTCTGCCAATTCCGCCCCCGGCTTCCCTGGCCGTCATCCTGCCTGGACTCCTCGTTGAAGCATAAACGAAGGGCATTCCTTGGGTACTGCCC